>CM076571.1:634790697-635338234 GCA_034641835.2 Pinus albicaulis
TTTGGAGATATGATCCGTGGAAGGTAGTGCTTTTTCAAGCTTCTGAATATCATCTCAAAGAGGTGATCATGGGAAAATTTCAATATCTCTCTCTTTGGGCATCGGATTGGAGTGCCATAAAAAATGGTCGCAATTACACAGACTTTAGTTTCTTGGCTATCAATTTCAGAGACGAAGGATGAAACAGTGAGATGTGGCAAGTCATACAAGTTCGCTCTACTAAACTAGTCCATAATTAGGTCATTGTAGGAGATTGGACACAAATTTGTCTTGGAGAATACAAATCAGGTCAGACCTGTGGCATTCGAAAGATAATTCAGAGGGATACGTTGGTACCAAAAATAAAATATTGAATTACTGAAATCACAAATATAATCCAATTTCAATATCGAGCTCCTCAAAAGAAAGAAAAAGGTGTGTATTTTTTTTCCGAATTGCATAAGTCTTGTTTGAAGAATCAATTTGAATTGATTCCAAGGGCATATTGTAGAATAGATATCAGTATTGGGTTCTAAAATATGCCCCGTAAAAATAATTCAACACCCATTAAGCTTTCAGAAGGCTCTACTATGACTCATGAAGATGAAGAATTGCAACATGATCTATCAAAATTACAAGAGCAAGTGCAACAAATTTCACTCTCGCAAAGAGCAACAAAAAATGAAATGGAAGTTTTGAAGAAAGGCGTGGAAGCTAAGAAGGATGGCATGCAAGATAAGATGGATGGCATGGAAGCTGGCATGGAAGCTAAGATGGATGACATGAAATACAACATGGAAAACATGAAGAATGATCTAAAAACATACATCGAAGGTTTGACAAAGTTGATACAAGAAATGTTTCCTAATGGTGAAAAGATAGTAGAAGAACCTCATGATGAGAACAAAATCAATGTTAATCATGATTTCATTAACTCTAATGTTGTCGGGAAGAACCACCATATTCCAAAAATGGATATGAGGAAGTTTGATGGAAAGGATCCTGTAACATGGATACTACAGATGGAGCAATATTTTGATCTCCATAACGTGCAAACACACAAAAGGTACGCATTGCAACTTTACATTTAGAACAAAATACATTTGTATGGTATCGATGGCTTTGCTCCCGTAAAAAAATTGTCACTTGGTCAATTTTTAAGGAAGAAATGATAGCACATTATGAGGATACAAAGAGAAACACCTTCTTTAGCCAATTGATAAATCTCAAACAAAAGGGTTTAGTGGGGCAGCACATTGAGGAATTCCAAAAATTGAATATAAGGGTGACTGATATTCCAGAGCAACACAGGATCGATCTCTTCATAGGCACTTTAAAGGATAATATCCAACATGAAGTTCGCGTTTTGGAACCAGACACATTGGAGAAGGCATTCAGGTTGGCAACAAAAGTTGAATGTAAAATAATGGCGACAAGGCTGCCTATCACTCAATTCTATAAAGAAGGAAGTGTTGCTATGCCTAGATTTCCACAACCTACAAGGTTTACACCACAAAAATTGGAAGAAAAAAGAGCAAAAGGGCTTTGCTACAGTTGTGATAACAAATACACTAAAGGTCATAAGTGTGCTGAGAAGAAATAATTTTACATAGATTGTGAAGAGGAAGAATAAAATGAACAAGAAGAGGATATACACCAGGAACCAGCCCTAGAAGAGGAAGAAATGAATCCCACCATATCGTGTAATGCACTGGCAGGAATTACCACTCCTCAAACTCTCAAGATAGAAGGAAAAATCAAGAAGAAAAAGGTAATAGTGTTGATTGATTCAGGTAGCACCCATAATTTTATTCATTGTAAGGTAGCCAAGGAATTAAATTGTTTCCTATACCCAGCACCAGAATGTCAAGTGATGGCTGCAAATGGAGGAACTATAAATTGCTCTGGAAAATGCCATAATATCAAGCTAACCATGGGGGAATATGTATTGAATAGTCCAATGCTTTCCATTCCTATGGGAGGTGCTGATGTTGTACCAGGAGTACAATGGTTACAATCTTTGGGGACGGTAGCTTTTAATTTTCAAGAACTTTTCTTGAAATTTTTTTCAGAAGGAAAGGAAGTCTAATTACGGGGTATTGAAGGGAAGCCAGGAAGGATAATAAGCTCTAATGTCATGACAAAGCTTCTAAAGAAAGAACAACGAGGCGTAATTGCACAATTATGCTCACTAGAAGTTTTGACATCAAAATCATCTATTTCTGCAGATCTCCAACAAGTCTTGGACAATCATTCCAAGGTGTTTGAAACTCCCAAAGGACTCCCACCTATTCGTGATCATGATCATGCTATTCATTTGATTCCAGGAAGTGTTCCTTCAAACATTAGGCCTTATAGATATCCTTACTTCCAAAAGAGCGAAATTGAACGTGTGATTGCAGAAATGTTAGAGGCGGGTATAATTCAACCTAGTCAAAGTTCTTTCTCTGCTCTTGTAGTATTGGTACACAAGAAGGATGGATCATGGCGAATGTGTCTGGATTATAGGGAGCTCAATAAGCTCACCATTAAAGATAAATTTCCCATTCCTGTGATTGATGAATTATTGGATGAATTACATGGAGAAATTTATTTTACCAAGTTGGATCTGCGTTCAGGATATCATCAAATTAGAATGAAGACTGAAGATATTCCAAAAACAGCATTTCGAACTCATGAGGGTCATTATGAATTTTTGGTCATGCCTTTGGCCTTACCAATGCACCTTCTACATTTCAAGGGTTGATGAATTCCATTTTCAAACCCTTCCTTAGAAAATTTGTGCTAGTATTTTTTGATGATATACTAATCTACAACAGGTCTTGGAAGGATCATGTTGAACATGTTGACAGGGTGCTCCAAATATTGCAGGAGAAACAATTATATGCAAAAACATCCAAATGTTTCTTTGGAGTACAAGAGGCGGAATATCTAGGTCATATTATATCTCACGAGGGTGTTCAAGTAGACCCTAACAAAATTAAAGCCATTAAGGAATGGAAAGTCCCCACAACCATAAAGCAGTTGCGAGGATTTCTCGGGTTAACAGGGTATTATCGCAAGTTTGTTAAGAATTATGGGAGAATAGCAGCACCTCTAACAACATTATTGAAGAAAGATGCATTTTCATGGACTCCCGAAGCAACTAAGGCCTTTGAACGTCTTAAAGAGGCAGTGTGCCTAGCACCGGTCTTAGCTACACCAGACTTCACAAAAACCTTTATTGTGGAATGTGATGCCTCAGGAAATGGAATTGGTGCAGTTTTAATGCAGGAAGGAAGACCCATTGCTTTTGAAAGACGTCCAATCAAAGGAAAGTATTTACAGAAACCTATTTATGAGAAGGAAATGTTAGCAATACTACATGCACTAAAGAAATGGCGAACTTACCTAATGGGAAGACACTTCAAGGTAACAACTGATCATGATAGTCTTAAACACTTTTTGGAACAAAGACTATCGTCAGAAGAACAGCAAAAATGGGTCACAAAGATGTTGGGTTATGACTTTGAAATAATCTACAAAAAAGGAAAGCTGAATGTTGTTGCAGATGCACTCTCAAGAAAGAATGAAGAGGTGGAAACATTTCTTTGTGCCATTTCTATTATCCAACCAGATTGGATAACTGAAGCAAGAGATGAATGGAAGAAGGACAAAGATGTATGGACACTCATTCAAAAGTTGCAGCAAGATCCTAGAACATCCGATACATTTAGTTGGAAAAATGATTCCTTATGGTACAAAGATCGCTTATATCTTTGTAAGAATTCCCAACTAAAACAAAAGATTCTTCCGGAATTGCACACTTCTCCTTTAGGAGGACACTCAGGATTTTTAAAAACTTACCACAGGGTGAAGAAAGAATTTTTTTGGGATGGCCTTAAATCCGATATTCAAAAGTTTGTGGCGGAATGTTTGGTTTGCCAGCAGAATAAAGTGGAAACAATTAAGACCCCGGGACTTCTACAACCTTTATCCATTCCAAGTCAACGTTGGGAGGAGATTTCAATGGATTTTATCACAGGTTTACCTAAGTCCGAAGGAAAGAATGTCATCATGGTGGTAGTTGATAGACTTACCAAGTATGCACACTTTGTGCATTATCTCATCCATTTAAAGCAAGTACAGTTTCTATTGCATTTATGGACAGAATTCAAAAGCTACATGGAAGCCCAAGGGTTATTGTGAGCGACAGAGATCCCATTTTTACTGGAAATTTTTGGACGGAGTTATTTTCTTGTTTGGGTACTCAATTAGCTCATAGCCCATCTTATCATCCTCAATCTGATGGTCAAACTGAGATAGTAAATAAATGTTTGGAAGGATATCTTCGTTGTTTTGTATCTGATAAACAAACACAATGGGTCAAGTGGTTACCTCTCGCTGAATGGTGGTATAACACTTCCTTCCATACTGCAGCAAAAATGACCCCATTTATGGCACTTTATGGATATCATCCACCATCCATCACATCATCTTTAAGGGAAAAATTGAAGGTTCAAGAAGTGGAAGATCACATCGAGCATCAGCAAGAAGTTCTCCAACTCTTAAAGGATAACCTAAATTTGGCACAAAATCGAATGAAACAACAGGTAGATCAACATTGTAGCGAGAGAAGTTTTGATGTAGGAGATTGGGTATTTTTACGGCTACAACCATACAAAAAAATGTCCCTCAAGCAAGCTAAGAAGGATAATAAATTATCGCCAAAGTACTATGGTCCTTAGAAGGTGTTGCAAAAGATTGGTACTATGGCATATAAATTGGAGCTTCCTACTTCTTCGCAAGTACATCTAGTTTTCCATGTTTCATGCTTAACGAAGGTTATAGGTGAAAATCTTCCAGTTCAAACAATATTTTGAGAACTTGATGAGGAAGGAAAAATCATATTGGAACCTGAAGCGGTCACGGAAACAAGAACTCGACAACTACAAAATCGATCAATTTCAGAGTATCTCATCAAGTGGAAGAACTTACCCACTGAATATTCTACATGGGAGGATGAGAATTTTATACAGAAGCACCCAGAGCTAATCAAGCGTTGAGGACAACACTTTTTTGAAGGAGAGGGGCATGTTATGTCCCTATATTACTAGGATAGTCCCTTCTTGTTATTAGTGTAACCCCCTTATTGTTATTATTGTACCCTTGTAACCCCCATTTTGTTATTATTGTGCCCTTAAATTATTATTGTTAGGTCGGCTAGGATTACATTGTGGCCCAATAGGATTACGTTATGGCCCCATGGACTCCTATATATAGAAAGGAGGTTTTGTAAATTGTATCATCCAAGAATTGTTCATTTATGTAATGTATTAGAGGTTGCCCCCTCGAAGTGGCTCATTTCTAAGGCGTTGATATCTCTTTTCTTCTATTTTTGGAGCTGGTTACACAACACTATGCCAATAATTTCTACAAAGCCTTTAGAAGGTATTCTTATCTACTGCAATATAATGAACATGCCCAACTTTTGCTAGCAGTTAATTACTTTGTATGCCTTTAGCTGTGGTGCCTATTTTGGCAATAACATTTTAAGTTTCACAAAAGTTTCCTTCAATACATCAACTCAGCAAATCAAACATCTTCCAGAGTTTGCTGCAATACTCAAAAATAGGAATGTAGCACAAGATACCTCAAAGCTATGAACTTTTACTGGCTGCCATAGTAATGGAATAGACCACCTATTTCTACCAGATTCTATTAAGACACAAGAAATGGACAAGAATCAACAATGGTGGTGCAAAGTTTCCAACCATCATGAGGGTGATATTAAAAAACAACGAACAAAGATATTTTAAGAAGGGAAACTAGGTATTATGAGCCTTTACTACATGGATTTTGGTATTATGCACAATCTACGTTAGACACAAAAATTCACAACATGATTATGTGATTTGTTACGATACTAAAGTGAAGTAGTAGTTACAAAATCCCAGAACTCCAAAATGCATGTATTTTACCAAAAAAATCCTTTTATTAACCTTAATATAGCTCCTTAGTTTTCTTAGGTTGGAGTGGTCACTTGGGTCCAAAGTCCACTAGCATTTTTTACTGGAATTCATTTATGCACTGTTGGTTTAAAGCAGGTGAACTTAGTGACCCTGACCAAGTTCTCCATCTTTATGGAGTATCTGACAGGTTTTCTCATTCCATGAACCAATCCCCAAGCCTTTTGAAGGCACTCTTCTCTAATGCAATATATTGACTATGCCAACATGTCCCATAATTGGTTACCCTGATGAAGTTACCCTTCTTTATGGAGTATCTGACAGGTTTTCTCACTTTGTTAATCGATCCCCAATACTTTTGAAGACACTTGTCTCTAATGCATTATATTGAATATTCCAACATGTCCCATAATTAGTTCATTGTTTTGTATGCCTCAACTGTGGCTCATGTTCGCAGGACATCGATTGCTTCAGTTTTGGACTCTATGACATCTCAGCATGGTTAGGTCAATTCCTAGCGTAGTTATATAATTCTCTATTCCTGATGGCATGCATATTTATCTAGTGGCTATCATTCTTTTCTGCTCCAACACAGTTGAAGAATGCAAGAAAATTAGCAGCTTTTAGTGTAGCTCATCCATTATTTTTGTTGTCAAAACATCTCTTATATTTACGGAAAAGTATTTACAAACAGTAAATCAAATGGTGGAAGTGTATATACAATGGATCTTGTATCAGTATCCCCTTCTGTAAGACTAGAAAAGAAGAAATAAAGTCTATATAGGTTACCGAGTATAAATATTTAGCATCTCTTATCAATAATTCACCCTCATTTAATAGCTAGTCGTGTACCTCATTAGATGACACGGAACAAAAAGTAGAAATATTACTAATTTTTTCCTTAAAAACAAACTTACACTTAATCTTCCTCGGGAAAGCATAGTAGAGATGCTCAATCACTGCCAAATCCCAATGAAGGAAGAGTTGACCAGATAGCTACAATTGCCAAACAAGGCTACACACTAGTGAGCCTGGCATTGAAGGAGAACTAAATAGTGGTCCTAATTATCTTTCCAAACAGATTAGAAATGGTGTAATTTGTGTGCTCACTTGTCTTCTAGATCAACTGACACCCCATATTGCATTGAGAGTTGGAGTTAATAGATTTTTCTAAAGCAAAAAAGGTTAAAGCCTTTGTGGTTGACACTACTGTAACGACTGACCAAAGATCCACCCCGCATCCCTGCAAAATAGCCTCCATGTCGCAATGTTATTTTTCAACATGTTGGGCGAGGGATGAGCCCCCCCCCATCCTTTTGGAATATTGTACTTTCCACCATACTTTGACCACAGGTATGATTGCATGATCTGCTCTAGATGCTAAAATTGAGTCTTACTAGGCAACCAACAATTGCTAGTTTAAAGTTTAATTCTTTAAAGGGTGCTAGCTCAATGGAAGAGCACCTGCTTCACAAGCAGGAGGTTGGTGGTTCGATTCCATCATGCCCTGATATTAATAGGGAATGACAACGATTAGTTTTTGGTGGCGAATTCTCTTTTGACCATCACCAAAGAGCTTATGGTGACATTTTTCGACCCTCACCAAAATATGAAATGGTGACAGTTAATGAACGCCACCATATATACGCATTAATAGTGACGACCATGAAAGGTCCATCACCATAAATCGTTATTGTTGATATGAAATGGTGAGGGTCAATGTTTGTCATTATAGTCATTATTTGTGACAGACCTTGATGTCACCAATGAGCTTATCATGACATTTTTTGACCCTCACCAAATATGAAATGGTGACGGTCAATGAACACCACCAAATATATGCACCAATAGTGACGGTCATGAAAGGTCCATCACAAAAAATCGTTGTTGTTCATATGAAATGGTGACGGTCATCATCCCTCATTATAATCAATATTCGTGATGGACGTTGAATGTCACCAGAAAACATACTTTCGGCGACGCCACCTTTGGTGACGTTCAGTTTTTTGGTGACGAAGGCTATTGTCCGTCACCATTGCTCATATGAAATGGTGATGGTCACAATCCGTCATTATAAATCATTATTGGTGACGGACCTTGAATGTCACCACAATACCTATACTTTCAGTGACGCCACCTTTGGTGACGTTCAGTTTTTGGTGACGAAGGCTCTTTTGACCCTCACCAATAAGCTTATGGTGACATTTTTTGCCTCTCACCAATGTCCTTTTTTCTTGTAGTGAGTAAACGTTGCTAAAGGGAGGTCATGATCATCCACCAAGAGTGAGATCATCATGTGAGGGTTCACAAGAATGTCACATACCTTAATGGGTTCGAGATAGGAAGTAGGATGGAATTTTGTTGTTTCTCTTATGGAAAATCAAGCTCGAGAGAGGTGACTCATGAGAATTTGGGCATGTGATTTCAGTGGTGTTTCTGTATTAAGGCCACATCAAATTTTGAAATAGTAGAGAGGGTCAAGACCCTACCTTGTGGTGGTTACTAGGTTGCAAGGTCTATGATAAATACCAACACAAATGGAGGAGGGTCTGCACTAGAATTTAGGGCTAGAACAGAAGTAGTCATAGGGGTAATATTGACTAAGGTAAGTATAGTTCGACGGTAGTATATATCTACAGTTCGGGTTAAGATTCAGTCAAAGAAATGACCAGAATATATGGATCCATATGACCTAGGTTGAGTCTCTTATGGAGGAAAGAGTTGTCGTTTTTTCTATGGGTGGATATGATTTTTTCTAAAGAAATTAAAATAGAAGTATAATTCCCTATTTAGGGAGGTGTCCTAGCATGTTCAATCCACAAGATATGCCATGATTAAGACTGTGACAAATATGAATAGAAGAAGAGGGGTTGTGACCCTTAGAGAGAGGTTTATCTCTAAAATATATACCACGAATTTGGAAGATGGTTTGCAGAAGCGTGTGTGGAGATATCAAATCCAAAGGAAGGTGGAACCTGAGTAGAATATAGGGCAAAAGAAATGTGCCATATGAGGAATGGATTGACATGAAGAGGAGTTGAATTTTTTGGACTGTCCATAGAGTTTTGGACAAAAATTTGAAGCAACCTATAAACAGTTAGTTAATGGACTATTAATGGATGATTTGTGACCCTAGTTCAATCATCTACAAATTGTTAGAAGGATGATAAGATGAGTTGTTCAAGTATGTTCATAGATTGGACAACAAAGAAACTGGTACACAAGAATAATGAATTTGAGAGGACTGAAATCACTATTAGGTGGCATATTTGAAGAGCGCTAGATTAGGGCAGTGTTGTGGGCACTATATTAGTAAAATAATTTACTATGGTTTGGAAAATTGATGGCAATCCAAGTACAATTGGAGGGTTGTTAGGTGTGTTAATCAAGGTTTTCATTGATGTCAATATCATATTGTTCGCGATGGAAAATTATTATGATGTGTGATGTTGCCTAAATTTCCATTGATCATAATACCGTAACGGTAATTCCTTGAACTAATCATGAAGATGCCCTAGATCCTGGATGATGTCCTTACCCTTAATAATGAATTCTAAAGATGCCATGTCAATAATGTGCCTATGATTTATGCTCCTATTGAACTAGCCTTTAAGTGCCAATGATGTATCTAATATAGAAGCCTTGATCACTTATGGAGGACTATACATGAATTACCTTACATTGATGAAATATAAATCTCATGATGGTCTCTCTGGATGGAAATTAATGGATGTTGCATTATGACATGGTTGGTAACATGATTGATGCTACAATATCACGCATAAGAACATACATAATTATGGCATGCACAATTATGGGAGACACGACATGAATGACCTCACCATACTTGATGACATATAATGACATTGTTGGATACATGACAATGGAGAAGCCATTAATGACCTCTTGCTATCCTAATAACCTTTTGGACTAAAAAGTCCAAAAAATCATAAAGAAAATTAAATTTTGACATCTTGAAGACATCATTTCAAAATGACTCCTTCACCATCTAAAATAGGACTCCTTCCTCTTTCCATCGAGCCCTCATATGCCCCAAAACTCCCTGTGGTTAGAAAGATATTGATTTTTGAAGTTGTGCAACAAGTTTTTTTTTTTAGCCGACCCGTCCTAGCTCCTAATGTCGGCCCACCTTAGTGACGTGTCTCCTCATGAAAAACCAGTATAAATACATGTTGTATCTTCTCATTTTAGTCATCCAATTCGGTGAAAATAACAAAAATTTAGAGAGAAAATCTATAGAACAACAAGGAGGCTAAGATGACATAAAAGAAGATTGTTTAAGCAATATTTTGTTATGGTTTTTGGGTCTTGAACACATGTTTCTAGCCACTAATTCAGTCAAGAATTCATCTGAGATAATTGAAAATCCAAAGTAGAACAAAAAAAGATAAAAGGAGTTTCTGGTGGACGTCTGAATAATTTAACTCAAATTGTTTGTGGTTTGGACCATACTAAAATATATGGACAGGTATCATCTATGGAAACTCAGACCTCCAGTAAACTTGGCACTTGTTAAAATTTGTTTGTGGGTGTGAAGAAACTTAAAACAACAACTTGTGACAAGTATCTTCAGGAAGGACAACCACCAGTGACAAAGAACAATCAAATTTGGAATAAACTCAGACCTCTAGCTTATCTCTTGGATCAACATTTGACTTTAGTCTCGGTCCTGTAGTAGCTAGTGGAAGAATAAAAATTACACTCACATGTGGTCACAAAATTGTTGGGGAAGCTCATTAAAATCTTGAATCTGTGTCAGTCTTAGACATACATCACAATTTAGAAACCTTGAGGACAACTGCCTAAGATACCTTAGACCTGTAGCTTACCTTTTTTGTGGACAGTCTTGTGGCTTAACCAATTGGATTGGATTTGTGGGCACTGCCAAAGGAAAATGACAGAATTTTAGACAACTTGTGTTGAGCTGCCTTTGTGACACTTTGGATCATCTTTAGAATTATTGTTGAATAAAAATTAACATCACATCTTGAAGAATATTTTGACATTGAGAGCAGTATATTGGGCATAGAATTGGGCATAGTTTGGTGCAGACTTCTTGGTAGAATTGATATGCATATTGAAGTAGATTTGGAGTTGTCTTGAGATATTGTTGAAGACATCTTGAAGCACCTATTGAAGAACTTGTGAAGAAATACCTTGCTAGGAAAGTAAAGTGAAGACTCCCATGAGAAGTTCTTGAAGAAGTCCTTGAAGAAGTTTAGACCAGGTGAGGAACTTGGGCTACCAATTGAAGACATATTGAAGGTACCCCTCGATATCATGATACATTAGTGAAGTCATCGTGAAGTAACCTTGGAGATATTTTTTTGGGTACGATGGAGAGCAGTGGTGACGCCTTCTAAAAATAAACGGTTGTCATTGATGATGTGATGTTGAGACTAAGTGTGATTGGGCTCGTTAAAGAAGAAATTGGGAGCCGTGAAGAATAACCAAACACATCTTGATGAAATGAAGCTAAGGGTTGGAGAATAAGAGGTTGGAGCCTTGTAGAGAAAAGGTTTTCACCTTGGAAGATAGGGTTTGAGCCCTAAAGGATAGGATTCCTCAAGAGACCAGGTTGGATCGTGTACTAGAGATAGGGTTGGAGCGCTAAAGGTTGGAGACTATACTAGAGATAGCGTTGGAGCCCTAGAGGTTGGAGCCTCAAGGTGACAAGGTTGGTGCTTTGGGAAGATAGGGTTGGAGCCCTAGAGGTCGGAGCCTAGTGAAGTCCAAGTTGGTGCTTGGCATAGTACAGGTTGGTGCCTGGAAGGACTGAAGATTAGTGTCTTCATCTAGGGTTGGAGCTCTATACTATTGTATTGGATTTATTGTAAAGAAGAGATTAATAAAAATATTTATTCTTATTGTTCATTTTATGTTCTAATTATAAGAGATCTAAACTAGTAAAAGTAACAATTGAAAGAAATATTTATTCACCCCCCACTCAGTATTTTCAACAATTGAAATCAGAGCCAGTGCCTTCATTCAAATCCTGAGATCTTGAAGGTTGATCATTAGAACAAAAATGGAAAAGACAAGGAATAAAGGCTCCAAATCATGTGAAAATGTCCCTTCGTCAATTAAGAATTCAGATGTAAACTAGGACAACAAAGCTCCATTGTTCAATGGAAATTTTGATATATGGGAGGCAAGAATGAGGAATTTCTTGAAGACACAATGAATTGAATTTTGGAAATAACTGATTACTAATGACATGATGGACGAGAAATCCAAGGAGTATAATACAAGAGAAATGAAGGCAATTTTGAATGGGTTACCAAATTCTGTGAAGGCCAATTTTGAAAAAATTTCATCAACAAAAGTCATATGGGACAAACATCACGATCTTCACTCAAAAGAAGCATTGACAATGATCTGTAGTCAAGAAGATGATGGAAAACAAGAAAAAAGTCCATAATCCATCAAGGAAGCTGAAGATAAGAGAGATGCCAACAAAGCTAAAGAAGACCTAGAAGATGAAAAGAAAAAACAACGCTTTGAAGAAGATCTCCTGAATAAGATTATGGCTTCCATGGAAGAGATTAAAAAGTTGAAAAATGGAAATGAGGAACTTTAGAAGAAAGCACAAGTTATTGACCAAAACAAGGCAAGGAAGGAAGTTGACCTTGTCAATATTCAAGTTCAAGAAAGATATGAAGAGCTCGCCAAACTCAAGGAGCAATTTCATCAAAACAAAAGAAAGCATCATGAAGAAGTAATATCCATGAAAAATCAATTGGATAAGGTAAAGAAAAGGGAAGAAATTGTCAAGCTACCTTGAACAAATTTGAAGCAGAGATTGGTCAATACAAGAAAGAGGTCTCCTTTCTTAGATTTCAACTAGAAGAAGCAAGGAATCAAGCACAAGGAACAGAGAAGGTGATGGAAAATTTGGCATTCATAGAAGGACAAGTTGATGAAGCAGAAAAGGAGAGAAACAAAATGATATGCCAACTAGAAGAAAAGGATGAAGAAAGCTTAAAACTAAAATTAGTCATCAATATTCTCAAGGCTGAAACATGTGAAGCTACAAGAATAAAAGAAGAAATGGAGAGCACTCTAGAAAAGGAGAATGAAGAAATATTCATAATGACATCAAATATCATCTCCCTTAAAATCAAAGCACATGAAGCAACGAGGATGATGGAAGAAATGAAGAAGAAACTACTCATCAAAGATGAATATTGTGAACTTTCTAGCATGTGTTAACACTTTATGGGTTTCCTTGCACACATTGGAACTCCCTAGTTGTCATGCCCTCATAGATAGCCTTACGTTTTTTGTGACTTGGGAACCCAACCAAGTCATTGAAAAAATAGTGTTGTGTCTAGCCCAAAGTATCCCTTTGTTTGACACTCTTTGTCTATCCCCTTATCACAATCGTAGGCTTTCCTCCTGCAAGTCCTATTATGAAATTATCCTAACACACTTCGTCCATGGGACACCTAGAATTCACTAAAAATCCCCAGAAGACACTCGTATTTTTTTGTTTCCACGCACTTTGAAATAGTTCTCCCTTGTAATGCCCTGACTCTCCCCAACACTCCTTGGTATGCATTGACACTATTTGGCATGTGTTAAGACACCTTTTTTTTCCACTTTCTTTAAATACCCTCCCTTTAAGGGCATCCTCATAGGAAAAAATCATTGTTGAAATATTACAACAACACCTATTGGAAAATAACCATCTTATCTCCTATAGCCCTTAATACCTTCTCAATGCATAATTGACATAGAAAACTGATAACTAGACCTAAATATAGATATCAATGTTCAAGGCAAAACCCAAATAGAAAGAATCACACCGTGGCTTAAGCATTGGTAAAATCATTAACCCGCTTTCAAGATTATGAACTTGTTTTTACCATTCTCAAATTTTAGATTTGAAACCCACTTTAAGAAGGGGAGATTTGCACCTTAGCCTTTGCAACCTGTGCCTAACATCAATCTATCCAATGGACTAGCTTGGATATTGTATATGTTGGGTTTTAGATTTCTAGATTACCCAATCAATGCTTTTGAGGCCAACTCCCTAGCTCCAACTAAAATTTAGTCATATTGAAGAGGAAACTTGAAAAATCCTGCTAATAGGAGACATTTTTCCTTCCTTTTTATTGATTTACAACAAACCTTAATGACTCTCCTTTCTTATCTTCCTTTTCCATTCTCCAACAAAAAATCATTAATATTATATCATAAAACCTTTATATAGGTAAGAATTTCAATCATTTTCCTCAACTCATGGGGTACCTTTAAACCTCAACCCATGCAAGTGGACCTAAGTCCATGGTACAACCCATCACACTCTATGATGGTTATAATTGTCTCCTCAAAGTTAGGGCATACTACACCTTACAATTCCAAATGGCTAAACCATCTTAAACTTGTGTGACTTTTCCCTTAATGGAACAAATTATAGCTAGTGATCATAAAAAATAATGCACCAACACCACTAACACACATCAAAAGTCCAAGATAACCATAGATGTGGCCTTCTTTTAGACTACACCGCCATAAAATACACCTTCAACTTTGGATATCCCATAACACTAATATCCTAACACAATATGGCCTATTTTTTAGTTTTGTGTAATTCACTCATTATCAAATCCTTGCACCTCACTAACACTCCATGAAAAATCTACTTCAATAGTCACCTTCCAAGTTCCAACACATCTTTTTGCAACACGACAAAACCACTTGTATATGTTGAAACAACCTTGCCAAATTATTTAGTGGGTCACACATATATTTCACATTTCTTCTTCATCTTGCAAAGTGGTAGTTCTAAGGTGAGGGTATCAAATTTGATCAAGGAATGTTTACTTAATACCATTACCAATTTCCTTCATGCAACTCTTGAAATATCTTAAGTTTGCTTCATAACTTCTCATGGTGCTTAAATTTCTTGTTTGTACCTCTAAGTGAGACTACAACCCTCCAACCTCTCTAAAAAATCCACCTCTTCAACCCTTGTTAGTGTATTCTTAGATATGCACACATGCCTCAAACAAAACGTAACACTAGCATCCAAAATGTGCATGCTTGTTTCATCTTTTAATACCTCGCTGAAACCACGTTATCACGTTGCTTAAAATGAAATGTTCACATCTTAAGGAAAAATACCTACTTTTCTTATGACAACCTAAACTATGCAAGTGACTTCGAGATGACTTCATTTTCTCAAGATAAAAAAAAAGGGTCTTACAACCCCATTCACACAACAATTTGAATATATTTAACCTAGAAAATGGTACATATGCTAGTCCTTTCAAATTTTTCATATGACTTTCAAGAAACTAATACTTGTATTTTAACTATAAAATCCACTTACTATATACCATTTTTTGTGTACACCCACCTAATATACAAGAAAAATTAAATTTTTTCAATGTAACCAAGTTAAAAACATATGTTTCCTCTATACACTTAAATTTTTTCAACACAAGCAAGTTAAAAACACTCTTACATTCAAATTCCAAAAGTACATGATTACTTCCGTAAACTTGAACAAAAAAAACATTACATAAAATTAATAATCTTATAATTAAATCATTATCATTATAATAAATAATCCTACCCTTTCCATCACAACCAAAATCATGCATTAGCTTGTTAGTTCCTCAAATACAAGAAAGATATGTAAATGAAAATAAAAAATAAATTAAATCATTATTATTATAATAAATAATCCTACCATTTCCACCACAACCAAAATCATGCATTAGCTTGTGAGTTCCTCAAATACAACAAAGATATTACTAGGTAAGTGAAAATAAAAAATATTGTAATTATTGTTTTTCAAGAAGACAAATTTAATCATTTTTGAAAAAATATTAATTTTGCATTACGAAATCCCTCCCAACCCCATTATTTGTTTAAGCTCCAACACAAGTAGTATATGCTGGCTTTTCATAAGGAGGGTGCGAAAATGAGATTGAAGAGAGTTGAGACTTATGGTTTTACCAACAGCAGAGCGGATATCGAACCCCACCACCAGACTTTCGATAGCGCCAAGGTATGTTCCATGTTCAAAATCCTTTGTTTTTTTGCTTCCAATTCTTAGTATGTTTAGAAATTAATCTTTGTGCTTAATATTGTTATTGTTCGTAGGGATGGAATTGTCATTTGATGAGTCTGACAGACCATTTGTCAAAATAAAGGAGCAATAGCAAAATACCCGAATTCGAGGCTTATATACTCAAAAGGCCAACATTGCGACTGCCAGGGTCGTTGCGAGAATCTCCGAACCTCGTTCGGCCTCAAGGGAATAGAAAAGACACTCCAGAGCCCCCACAACGATGTCACCATCAGTAAGTTCTTGTTCCATTTATTCATTCTCTATTTTTAGATTGTTGGAAACCCTTAAATTTTGAAAATAAGTAGAATTTACTTTAAAAAAAGGTATAATTCACAAGTACAAATTACTTTAAAAAAATTGTAGATATTCTGCAATGAGTGAAACAAACAAATATTATGTGATCTGTTCACTCTTTCTTACAAAAAGTGAAGCCCAACGAGCTAGATGCTCTACATAGGCCGATGCCTGCCTATGAAAGCTATAGAAAATTGGTGAATGCATTCAGGTGTCACCAATTGCATGCTCTGTAGGGATCTACTTGGCGTAGTGGTACTTGTGGCGGGCCTTTCATTGGCCAAGAGCCACCTGCTTACCTACTCGTATACTCATTTCTCAACTGATTTCCGAAGCTCCATAAGAAATGCATTTCCGAGTTATAGTGCTAACACCCAAAGAAACAAAATGAAATTGAAAGGAAAGGACATTAAGCCTTAGCCCTTACAGGCAACCTGTTACCCCTCAAAATGCATTTGCATTTTTAGCATATTCTTTCCAGTAGTTAATCTAATCTTAGATCAATGAAGAAAAAGGGATATTGGTGTAACAATGAGGAGGACAAAATAAAAAATCAGAAGCATACATTCTCCAAAATGTTTCTAAATATAATAATATATATACATGCAAAGTAATTTTTTAATCCATTCTAAAAGGATGTTGTTCCTAGATCCTAGGTTGGACTATGACAATGTGCATGAGCATATCCATCTTGCCAGTGATGTTAGCACATAGTAAAAAAATACTATTTGTATTTGTGGGCCCTAGATAAGGGTTTTCTATATAGAAGCAATCAAGTAGCACAAATCAACAGATTTTTTGGATACCCATTACAACATGGGTGCACAGATCAAAATGATGGTTGAAACCTGGGAATATACATTTGCTAATTAGAGTTTGTATATTGTTCCATTCCATCATATTCATAATTCTTTAATTCCTTACTTACACCTCTGTAGGCTGGTACTGTAATTGAGTTCATGCCAAAATATAGCAATAGAAGTGTGAATCATACCCTACTGCTGGAAACAAGTCTGAAAATTCAATATCTGTGTGATGGATCCAGACTTTCGAAAGGTGGTGGCATCATCTGCACATCAGTGGCATCTAATGGTATGTGGCTAATATGCTCATCCTTATCCTATTATAGAGAAATGAGGAAGCATCAATAGGCATTAGCTCTAGAAGAATTATGGTATGATTGAGTTTGTAATGACACTGTCAAATATTTTCCATGGAATCTGCATAGGAGGCACAATGGGTAAACCCTCATCTCTGTAGGCACATGTGGTGGAAAGTTAGCCCTTATCAGATCCATATCTCTTGTTTCTGTAGTGCCAGCTATTGCATACCTACTTCTGTTGAGAATTTGGAGGGCTGGAGATTAATTGAAATTCTCTTCTTGATAATTAATTGTGAGCTTTCTTAAGTTATTCATGTCTTCTCTTCTTTAGCTTATTTAATATTTCATCAAGTCAATTATCAAAATACATGAGACACACAAATTAGGCTCCTAGAACCAGGGCAAAACCTCTCCCTCTTGGAGAGGAAAACCCATGAGAAATTTTTCTTATAGATCTTCAAATGACAAGTACCATGACCTAGACATAGACCCTTGACCTATGGATGCTTCCAAGAACTTGTTACTTCTTCTTTTTTGATCTTCCATGCTGATATGTCTTTCTTGCACCAGTCTATATTTTCCTTGCTTTTATTAACTGTGAGAGATTTACCTTCCTCTCTTTTCTTATCCAGCAGTAACCCTTAATTTTCACATCCACTTCAAACCTTCATACTGCAGACCTGATTCTGTCATATGCAGTGGGTGCATATTAGTGAAATTTCCTGAATCTCTTATTCTAGACTTGACAACAACATACATACATTCATCCGCATCATGGTAATCCACACATATCATGGTGATCTGTTGAACTTAAAACTATTCAATTTCATAGAAAATGACTCTTATATACCACACTTTTGCACAGAGGAATCCGAAAACTCCAGCTTCAGAAACCCATTTTTAAAAGTTCAGTATATAGGCATTTTATATCTCCTTAAATCTACATATATATCACTCCTAAAGTTATCCACAATTTTCTTCAAGTTATCCGCACTACTGCTTCAGTCAATGGTGGCATTTATGTTCTAGATATTGCAACCCTTTATTATATTTCTGGTCATCATGTATATATGCCTCCTTTTCAAACTTAAGTCTCCATTAAATTTTGTCAAAGGTTCGCATTCCAATTCATATATATATGCATTGTATTACTAATAAAATCCACACTTATTCACATATGTATTCCACACTGTATCTCTGAAAAGCTCGCATTTCTATTTTTTAGATTCACCAAAAATATTACTCAAATAAACCGCAGAGGTGTGTGTGTGTGTGTGTGTGTGTGTGTGTGTGTGTGTGTGTAGTGAACTTGTCAAGTCTTTTAGGCTGACCATACAGTCATCTAGAAGTCCAGATTCTCAACTAATAATTAGGTCGATGTGTAGTTGCATATAAGCTGACTTTTTGTTGTGTAACCAGCTCCAAAAATAGAAGAAAAGAGATATGAACGCCTTAGAAATAAGCCACTTCGAGGGGGCAACCTCCAATACATTACATAAATGAACAATTCTTCGATGATACAATTCATAAAACCTCCTTTCTATATATAGGAGTCCATGGGGCCATAATGTAATCCTAGTGGGCCACAATGTAATCCTAGCCGACCTAACAATAATAATTTAAGGGCACAATAATAATAAAATGGGGGTTACAAGGGTACAATAATAACAATAGGGGGTTACACTAACAACAATAAGGGACTATACTAGTAATATAGGGACCTAACATGCCCCTCTCCTTCAAAAAAGTGTTGTCCTCAACGCTTGAGTAGCTCTGGGTGCTTCTGTAAAAAATTCTCATCCTCCCATGTAGAATCTTCAGTGGGTAAGTTCTTCCACTTGATGAGATACTCTGAAATTGATCGATTCCGTAGTTGTCGAGTTCTTTTTTCCATGACTGCTTCAGGTTCCAATATGATTTTCCCTTCCCCATCAAGTTCTAGCAATACTGTTTGAACTGGAAGATTTTCACCTATAACCTTCTTTAAGCATGGAACATGGAAAACTGGATGTACTCGCGAAGAAGCAGGAAGCTCCAATTTGTATGCCATAGTACCAATCTTTTGCAACACCTTGTAAGGACCATAGTACTTTGGTGATAATTTATTATCCTTCTTTGCTTGCTTGAGGGACATTTGTTTGTATGGTTGTAGCCGTAAAAATACCAATCTCCTACATCAAAACTTCTCTCGCTGCGATGTTGATCTGCCTGTTGTTTCATTCGATTTTGTGCCAAATTCAGGTTATCCTTTAAGAGTTGGAGAACTTCTTGCTGATGCTCGATGTGATCTTCCACTGCTTGAACCTTCGAATTTTCCTTAAAGATGATGTGATGGATGGTGGATGATATCCATAAAGTGCCATAAATGGGGTCATTTTTGCTGCAATATGGAAGGAAGTGTTATACCACCATTCGGCAAGAGGTAACCACTTGACCCATTGTGTTTGTTTATCAGATACAAAACAACGAAGATATCCTTCCAAACATTTATTTACTATCTCCGTTTGACCATCAGATTGCGGATGATAAGATGAGCTATGAGCTAATTGAGTACCCAAACAAGAAAATAACTCCGTCCAAAAATTTCCAGTAAAAATGGGATCTTTGTCGCTCACAATAACCCTTGGGCTTCCATGTAGCTTTTGAATTCTGTCCATAAATGTAGTAGCAACTGTACTCGCGTTAAATGGATGAGATAATGCACAAAAGTGTGCATACTTGGTAAGTCTATCAACTACCACCATGATGACACTCTTTCCTTAGGACTTAGGTAAACCTGTGATAAAATCCATTGAAATCTCCTCCCAACATTGACTTGGAATGGATAAAGGTTGTAGAAGACCCGGGGTCTTAATTGTCTCAACTTTATTCTGCTGACAAACCAAACATTCTGCCACAAACTTTTGAATATCAGATTTAAGGCCATCCCAAAAAAATTCTTTCTTCACCCTGTGGTAAGTTTTTAAAAATCCTGAGTGTCCTCCTAAAGGAGAAGTGTGCAATTCCAGAAGAATCTTTTGTTTTAGTTGGAATTCTTACAAAGATATAAGCGATCTTTGTACCATAAGGAATCATTTTTCCAACTAAATGTATCAGATGTACTAGGATCTTGCTGCAACTTTTGAATGAATATCCATACATCTTTGTCCTTCTTCCATTCATCTCTTGCTTCAGTTATCCAATCTGGTTGGATAATAGAAATGGCACAAAGCAATGCTTCCACCTCTTCATTCTTTCTTGAGGGTGCATCTGCAACAACATTAAGCTTTCCTTTTTTGTAGATTATTTCAAAGTCATAACCCAACATCTTTGTGACCCATTTTTGCTGCTCTTCTGAAGATAGTCTTTGTTCCAAAAAGTGTTTAAGACTATCATGATCAGTTTTTACCTTGAAGTGTCTTCCCATTAGGTTAGTTCTCCATTTCTTTAGTGCATGCAGTATTGCTAACATTTCCTTCTCATAAATAGGTTTCTGTAAATACTTTCCTTTGATTGGACGACTTTCAAAAGCAATGGGTCTTCCTTCCTGCATTAAGCGCATATTCCATTTCACCAGGCATCACATTCATTACATTCCTGATAAAAGTTTTTGTGAAGTACGGCTTTTTGTGAAGTCTGTCGTAGCTAAGACCGGTGCTAGGCACATTGCCTCTTTAAGATGTTCAAAGGCCTTAGTTGCTTCAGGAGTCCATGAAAATGCATCTTTCTTCAATAAGGTTGTTAGAGGTGTTGCTATTCTCCCATAATTCTTAACAAACTTGCGATAATACCCTGTTAACCCTAGAAATCCTCGCAACTGCTTTATGGTTGTGGGAACTTTCCATTCCTTAATGGCTTTAATTTTGTTAGGGTCTACTTTAACACCCTCGTGAGATACAATATGACCCGGATATTCCACCTCTTGTACTCCAAAGAAACATTTGGATTTTTTTGCATATAATTGTTTCTCCTGCAATAACTTGAGCACCCTGTCAACATGTTCAACATGATCCTTCCAAGACCTGCTGTAGATTAGTATATCATCAAAAAATACTAGCACAAATTTTCTAAGGAAGGGTTTGAAAATGGAATTCATAAACCCTTGAAATGTAGAAGGTGCATTGGTAAGGCCAAAGGGCATGACCAAAAATTCATAATGACCCTCATGAGTTCGAAATGTTGTTTTTGGAATATCTTCAGTCTTCATTCTAATTTGATGATATCCTAAACGAAGATCCAACTTGGTAAATAAATTGCTCCATGTAATTCATCCAATAATTCATCAATCACAGGAATGGGAAATTTATCTTTAATGGTGAGCTTATTGAGCTCCCTATAATCCGGACACATTCGCCATGATCCATCCTTCTTGTGTACCAATACTACAGGAGCAGAGAAGAACTTTGACTAGGTTGAATTATACCCGCCTCTAACATTTCTGCAATCATACGTTCAATTTCGCTCTTTTGGACGTAAGGATATCTATAAGGCCTGATGTTTGGAGGAACACTTCTTGGAATCAAATGAATGGCATGATCATGATCACGAATAGGTGGGAGTCCTTTGGGAGTTTCAAACACCTTGGAATGATTGTCCAAGACTTGTTGGAGATCTGCAGAAATAGATGATTTTGATGTTGGAACTTCTAGTGAGCATAATTGTGCAATTACGCCTCGGTGTTCTTTCTTTAGAAGCTTTGTCATGACATTAGAGCTTATTATCCTTCCTGGCTTCCCTTCAATACCCCGTAATTCGACTTCCTTTCCTTCTGAAAAAAATTTCAAGAAAGTTCTTGAAAATTAAAAGCTACCGTCCCCAAAGATTGTAACCATTGTACTCCTAGTACAACATCAGCACCTCCCATAGGAATGGAAAGCATTGGGCTAGTCAACACATATTCCCCCATGGTTAGCTTGATGTTATGGCATTTTCCAGAGCAATTTATAGTTTCTCCATTTGCAACCATCACTTGACATTCTGGTGCTGGGTATAGGAAACAATTTAATTCCTTGGCTACCTTACAATGAATAAAATTATGGATGCTACCTGAATCAATCAACACTATTACCTTTTTCTTCTTGATATGTCCTTCTATCTTGAGAGTTTGAGGAGTGGTAATTCCTGCTAGTGCATTACACGATATGGTCGGATTCATTTCTTCCTCTTCTAGGGGTGGTTCCTGGTGTATATCGTCTTCTTGTTCATTTTCTTCTTCTTCTTCACAATCTATGTAAAATAATTTCTTCTCAGCACACTTATGACCTTTAGTGTATTTGCTATCACAACTATAGCAAAGCCCTTTTGCTCTTTTTTCTTCAAATTGTTGTGGTGTCAACCTTGTAGGTTGTGGAAATCTAGGCGTAGCAACACTTCCTTCTTTATAGAATTGAGTGGTAGGCTTCCTTGTCGCCATAATTTTACATTCAACTTTTCTTGCCAACCTGAATGCCTTCTCCAATGAATCAGGTTCCAAAACGCGAACTTCATTTTGGATGTTATCCTTTAAAGTGCCTAGGAAGAGATCAATCCTGTGTTCCTCTGTAAGATCAGTTACCCTTATATTCAATTTTTGGAAGTCCTCAATGTCCTGCCCCACTAAACCCTTTTGTTTGAGATTTATCAATTGGGTAAAGAAGGTGTTGCTCTTTGTATCCTCATAATGTGCTATCATTTCCTCCGTAAAAATTGACCAAGTGACAATTTTTTTACGGGAGCAAAGCCATTGATACCATACGAATGTACTTTGTTCTAAATGTAAAGTTGCAATACGTACCTTTTGTGTGTTTTGCACCGTTATGGAGATCAAAATATTGCTCCATCTGTAGTATCCATGTTACCGGATCCTTTCCATCAAACTTCTTCATATCCATTTTTGGAATATGGTAGTTCTTCCCGCCAACATTCGAGTTTATGAAATCATGATTAACATTTATTTTGTTCTCATCATGAGGTTCTTCTCCTATATTTCCACCATTAGGAATCATTTCTGGTTTTAAGCTTGTCATCAAGCCTTCCATGTATGCTTTTATATCACTCTTCATGTTTTCCATGTTGTCTTTCATGTCATCCATCTTAGCTTCCACGCCATCCATCTTAGCTTCCACGCCATCCATTTTAGCTCCCACGCCTTTCTTCAAACCGTCCATCTTCAATTCCATGCCTTCCATATTAGCTTCCATTCCTTTCTTCAAACCTTCCATCTTCACTTCCACGCCTTTCTTCAAAACTTCCATTTCATTTTTTGTTGCTTTTTGCGAGAGTGAAATTTGTTGCACTTGCTCTTGTAATTTTGATAGATCATGTTGCAATTCTTCATCTTCATGAGTCATAGTAGAACCTTCTGAAGGCTTAATGGGTGTTGAATTATTTTTAGGGTCCATTTTAGAATCCAATATTAATATCTATTCTACAAGCTGCCCTTGGAATCAATTCGACTTGATTCTTCAAACAAGACTTATGAAATTCGGAAAAAGAAAATACACACCTTTTACTAGCTTTTAAGAGCTCGCTATTGAAATTGAATTATCTCTGTAATTGAAAATATTCAATATCTGAAATTAAGCCCTGTAGTATCCCTCTGAAGCTTCTTTCAAATGCCATAGGTCTGACCTGATTTGGATTCTCCAAGACAAAGTTGTGTCCAATCTCCCACAATGACCTAATTCTGGACTGGTTCAGTAGAGCGAACTTGTACGACTTGCCACGTGTCACTGTTTTGTCCTTTGTCTCTGAAATTGATAGCAAAGAAACTATAGGCCGTGTACTTGTGACCACTTTTGACGGCACTCCAATCCAATCTTCAGAGAGAGAGTTATTGAACTTTTCCCACGATCACCTCTTTGAGATGAAATTCAGGAGCCTGAAAAAGCACTACCTTCCACAGATCATATCTCCAAAAATATTGCGAACCAAGCTCTGAAATTGTTTTATGAATTTCCCCAGGATTTCAGCTTCGCACCATATGAATTTCAGATTCTGAACCTTCGTAGAAAATAATTTATAGCGCAAATGCCACGATGACCTGTTTAGGAGCCTGAAAAAATACCTGACTTCCACAGATCATATCTCCGAAAATATTGCGAACCAAGCTCTGAAATTTTTAGACAATATTCCTCAGGATTTCAGCTTCGCACCCTAAAAATTTCCGCTTCTGAAACTTCGTAGAAAAAAAGTTATAGCGAAAATTCCACGATGACCTGTTTGGAGCAGCGAAACCCTAGAATCCAAAGCTCTGATACCAAATGTTGTGTAACCAGCTCCAAAAATAGAAGAAAAGAGATATCAACGCCTTAGAAATAAACCACTTCGAGGGGGCAACCTCCAATACATTACATAAATGAAAAATTCTTGGATGATACAATTTACAAAACCTCCTTTCTATATATAGGAGTCCATGTGGCCATAATGTAATCCTAGTGGGCCACAATGTAATTCTAGCCGACCTAACAATAATAATTTAAGGGCACAATAATAACAAAATGGGGGTTACAAGGGTACAATAATAACAATAAGGGGTTTACACTAACAATAATAAGGGGCTATACTAGTGATATAGGGACCTAACACTTTTATCATCCATCTCCAGCGTTGAGTTGAGTCAGTTTCAAGCCATCCTTTTGTGAATTCTTTTGCAAGGTCTTGGAGCATCTCTTTTGAATAGGTCCTTCATATATAAATGATACTTAATTACATTTTTATCTAGAAGAAAAAGCCTTAGATAAACATCAAGAAGAAGTCTATTTAACTTATAATAAAATCTTGCTCATGAAACCCATGAAGCAAGTACAAAATACATTTTATTACCTTTTTCGTCTTCTTTACATAAAATACATAATTACATAGTCAATATGAATACCAACCTAGTTACACTTTTCAAAACTCCCTATTAACTAGGGAGGTATTCATACAGGTACATGGCCACTTTCAAACTGAATAATCTCATAAGAAGAATTGGATTGGTAATCGCATCTATATAGCATCATATCAACCAGCATTGTCCTAGTGCAAATCCTTGACTAACAACCCCATCTCTCAACAAGAAAATGAGCTACAATGTTGGCGAGACACATGAATTATAGACACCAAATTCATTGTATCTCCAAGGTACATACCCCACATAGGTGTTCCCAGAGTATGACCTTCATCGACTATTCTTCTCTTGGGTAGCCAGCCCTCAAAGAATATCAGTCCTTGACTACTCTTATATTGAATGCCTGATCTCATTCTCAAAGAGTATCAAATTCCATATGATTACGCAATCCTCCATTCTGTCTTCTAGGTGAAGACCAAAATGATGTGTCTATCCATTCTCTTCACATGGCCTTCACTAAGACTTATGACTGTTAGTCCTAGTCTAGTGCATGACACATGTAATAGAGAATTATATACGTCACTCCCTCTTAACACAGGAAGGAAATACTACAAGTTTATTCCAAGCAAGAAACTTACCACTCGACTCCCTATCAACCAAGGTCCTACAGCAACAATCCAACTACTCATGAATAATTCCTCCCCTCGATGTCATGGATTTTGATATTGAGGAATCTTCAACTTTTGGCTTCATAGGGCATAGATCATCCATCACTTTAAGTCACGAGTCATGTCCACTATCAGAAAGTGATTCATCAGTATTCCTCATCTGATCCATCATTATTTCATGTTGCTTTCCTTCGAATCATCTCCAAGTATCATACATCCTTTCTCATGATTAGCAGCCCTGCACAAATTCATCCAGATAAACATAGACATATGAACTTTTAAAACAAAAGTTACCTCAGTGATGACCTTTCACCATGAAATGTTCTTGTCGGCATCAACATCCTTTATTCACATTCACACATCTCCTAATGATATGTTTTTTCAAGGGTCTTCTTCTTTACCATACTTCTTTCGGAGTCTACATATCTTCCCAGGAGATATCCTAGTCACATCTTCTTGGCTTCCGAATGATAGCTGCCTTTAGACATGGTTGCATTTCATGATCTCTTCCTTTTTGCACATTCTTCATTCCCAAGAACTTACAAATTTTCCAATTCCTCATTCATATACAACCACCTCATATTCCATGAGGATATATATGTTGATTTCATCTGTCAGTGCGCCGAGAGATACTCCTCCGTATATCATACTTCTAAATACAAAAGTACATTACCTCCAACCATATGAAATGACTTCACAGTATCCAGTGTCAGCATATAAAAATGTACATACCTTATACCTTTTTTTCTTGAGTCATCCTATAGCAGGTTTTATAGAATGAAGAGATTCATTCCCTTGAATTGCTTCATTAGTATGTCATCTGAATTTTGTTTCCATGATGACCCTTGATCTTGATGACTACCTTCCATTAGTAATGTTATTAGAGATGTTTTCCCAGAGCTGTTTCACCAGGAGCTCCTACCATGCTTCAATCAGGATGCTACACTTCTTCCTATCTTACAACCAACAAAAATCACTTAAAGGAGAAGATGATCTCAATCATAGTGGAGATCCCTCGCTTATTCTTTCTTAGATTACTTTGCATCCGGTTCTTCCCTCATTTCACAGACATGGGCTTCTTCCCTATTTCTCTTGTCCTTTTCGATAAAAGGACAATTTATATTATAATTCTCAAGTTCATCACTTCCAAAGCATCGTGATTTTTCCATATTTCTTCTTCTACTCTAAGGACCAAGCTTACTGAATCTTCCTTTCTTCCTGGACATGGCTGCAAAGTCTTGATTCCCTTCACTTGATTCTATATCAGCTTTGGCTTTCTGTCTTGTTTCCTCTATTTTACATAGAGACCCTAAATTGTGGAATGGTGCGTCTTATTTCTTCCTGAATAAACCTAATGTGAAGTTTCCCTATTCTTCTAACAGAGCATTCAGCACCACTGTAGTCATCTCAGTGTCAAACATTACTTCTCCTAGTTCTTGTAGTTAATTTGAAAGAGATTTCTTCTATTGCAATACTCACAGAGAATAGCTCCACCAATTTCTCATATATTTATTTTGATGATTCTAGATTTGGTACATCATAGATGAGAGATTATTTTATGGATTCTGTAAAAATCCTTTGGGCTCTTATATCTCCTTTCATGTATTTGGCATGACTTCATTGTCCTTTTCTTCTATGTAGGAAAGTTTGAAACCCTAACAATTTTGTTGCTTTCTTTGAAAAGAAGAATTTTTTTATAGATTCATATGAAGTCATAAAGATCCTTACTTGAGTAGATTCTTTTCTTCTTCTATCAACTTTCTTGTTGAAGATGATGGCAGGAACTCCCTCTTAAACTGATTTCAAAGTAGGTGATCTTGGATCCTCCTTGCTGTGTGGATTATTTGAAAGTCTTCTTGAGATGGTTTGAAGATTTCTTTGATTTTAATTTTCACCCAAAATTTGATTTTTTCTTCCTTGAGTGTCTCTTTGTCAAGCCGTCCTTGTGTTCAGCACCTTAGCTCTGAAACCATGTTGAGAATTTGGAGGGCTGGAGATTAATTCAAATTCTCTTATTGATAATTAGTTGTGAGCTTACTTAAGTTATTTATGTCTTCTCTTCCTTAGCTTATTTAATATTTCATCAAGTCAATTATCAAAATACACGAGACACACAAATTCGGCTCCTAGAGCCAAGGAAAAACCTCTCCCTCTTGGTGAGGAAAATCAACGAGAAATTCTTCTTATAGATCTTCAAATGACAAGTACCATGACCCAGACTTAGACCCTTGACCTATGGATGCTTCCAATACCTTGTTACTTCTTCTTTGTCTATCTTCCATGCTGATCTTTCTTTCTCACACTAGTTTGTATTGTCCTTTCTTTTATTAACTGTGAGAGAATATATTTACCTTCCTCTCATATCTTATCCAGTAGTGAACCTTAATTTTCACATCCACTTCAGACCTTCATACTGCAGACCTGATTTTGCCATAGACAGTAGGTGCATATTAGTGATATTGCCTGAATCTCTTATTCTAGACTTGACAGCAACATACATACATTCATCCACATCATGGTAATCCACATACATCATGGTGATCTGTTGAACTTAACACTGTTCCATTTCAGAGAAAACGACACTTATATACTTCACTTTGAAGTAGAGGAATCCACAAACTTCAGCTTCAGAAATTTGTTTTTATAACCCATTTCTTGTATCTCCTTAAATCTCCATATATATCACTGTTGAATTTATCTGCAATTTGCTTCAAGTTATCTGCAATTCTACTTCAGTCAATTGTGGCATTTCTGTTCTAGAGACCGCAACTCTTTGTTGTATTTCTATTCATCAAGTATATACGCCTCCTTTTCAAACTTAAGTCTCCATTAGATGTTGTCAAAGGTTCGGATTCCAGCTCAGATACATCTGCACTGTATTACTAATAAAATCCGCACTTAGTCACATATGTAGTCTGCACTGTATCTATGAAAAGCCCACATTTCCATTTTTGAGATTCACCAAAAAATTTACTCAAATAAATTGTAGAGGTATGTATGTATATAGTTCACTTGTCAAGTCTTTTAGGCCAACCATACAATCAGCTATAAGGCCGACTTCTCAGCTGATAATTAGGCCGACGTGTAGCTGCATATAAGCTGACTTTTATCATCCATCTCTAGCGTTGAGCTGAGTCAGTTTCAACCATCCTTTTATGAATTCTTTTGCAAGGTCTTGGAGCATCTCTTTTGACTAGATCCTTCATATATAAATGACACTTAATTACATTTTTATCTAGAAAACAAAGCCCTAGATAGACATCAAGAAGAATTCTATTTAACTTATAATAAAATATTACTCATGAAACGCATGAAGCAAGTACAAAATACATTTTATTACCCTTGTCTTCTTCTTTACATAAAATACATAATTACATAGTCAATATGAAGTTAGACCTTGTTACACTTTTCAACAATTTCCACTAGGGAGGACTCTAGTCGTTGTGACTGTTTGGCAGCATAGAAAGCATGAATAGTAAATGTATTACTTTGGGACACTCAACTCTTTATAGGCCAGATTTTGTAGCAGAAAAACAATGCATTTTCTATGAAGATTAGACTTGTAGCACGATTGGGAGACATATAAAAACAACAATTAACTGAGACGACATTAAAATTCAGAATGCAGGAGACTATAGGAATATGATGATGTGGCTACAATTTGCAGATCAATTTGTGGGAATATCCTATAGATTGTCTTGATCATCGAAGAAATAGCTGAAAGGTATGCTTTTAGATCTATAAAACTAAGTTCTTTTGCCATCTTGGAGAATTCCTTTCCTAGAATAAGGTTTGTTTGAGATAAATAAATCAAGAAAACATTCCATATTGAGAGATCTAAGCACCCCTTAACTCATCGATCACACAAATCCCTAGGATGAACTCTCTTACTATGCATGTTATTTTAGGCAATATGACACAATCAATGACAGATTTTAAGGTGGAAAAAGAGTGAATTATTAAGGTAGGTTCTCTAAAATATTTGTGTGGTTTAAAGAGTTTGGAAGATAAGCTCATACTTTGAGGAAACTCCCCACCAAAAAATGGAGTTGTCTAACAACCCTTGATCTTTCTTCAACATATCTGCACGAGTTGTGCATCTCTCTCCTAACCTTCCTGACCAGCTAGTTGTAGATGATGTCCACTTAACTTGTGGTTGTAGACAAGCCATGGACTCCCTACCAAAAAATGGAGTTGTCTTAACAACCCTTGATCTACCTTGCACATATCTACACGAGTATCTTTTAGCAGTACTCCCACTTTGAGTTGTGTATCTATTACAAGTTTGATGGATTTTGTTAGCCTTATTTTGTGTTCTCCACTATGAAGACAAGTAGTGTGTGGAGCCCTTTGGCATGGTAGATATGTGCATTTTTTAGGAGTTATAAGGAGATTAGAACCCCCTTTTTTGTGGTTTATCCTTACAAAAATCATGCCCAACTTTTTTGAATTATTATAGCATTCCTAATCTACTAAATTTAGGTTCTTCGTGTACAAGGGCATCACTAGAGATAATTACCAAAAGAAATGGTTTGAGTAGAAGTTATTTTTCCATTGCAGATGTGGCAATCTCGCAGGTATATCTTTGTGTGCCAATGCACAGTTTGCTCCAGAATTTATATTGTTGGTTTCCTTTTCTCTCAGATTATATTATCCTTCAGTGTTCAATTATTATTATTTGGTACAAATGAGTTGGACTAGTGTAAGGGTTGAATTTTCTCCAGTGGCTTTCAAAAGCATTTGCACTTGATTCTTATCCAAAGACACGAGTCACACCATGTTGCAATTCAAGTGTTTTTTCTCCTTAATAGTCTAGTCATACTCTTAGAGCAGTATTGGTTCTATGATCCTTTGCCAAAGTGCTCCCAAGTATCATTTCATCTAACATGAAAACTGATGAATACCCTTAAAGAGAAGTAGGTTCTCCATACTAAAGGTCTTGATACTTCTTTATGTTCCATACTGATGAATATAATAAAGGGAATATCTTGATAAATAGCTTCATTTCTAGGATGTCCTCTGTTACCAAGAAAAGTGCCCAGAATGGACCCTTTCACGTCCAGGATGTCCTCTACTACTAAGAATATTGCCGAGAATGGACCTTTTTCTAATGTAGAAAACCTCTATGCTAACTTTCACACACTTCTTAGGGAATATTTTCTCCTAAGAAGGTGTCTCCAATGTTCTTCATGGTACCCAAAACAAAGATCTCCAAGGTTCATGATGACTAATGCTTCATGGTCTTCAACATTATGTCCAAGACCTTCAAGGTTTTTTCAATTGGCATCCCAAGTTCTACACCTGCTCTAATCCTCTTCAAAGGCTTCTTCAAGAACTCTCCAAGAAAGTGTTCACAAGGTGCTTCAAAAGTGTCTTCACATGGTACTCCAAATACTTCAATATTTGGTCAACAATCTGCTCTAATATGCTCATTGTCAAGCTCTTCTTCACTTGTACACCATTTCAAGTTCACTATTAATTAATGCTCATTCATTATTATTCATAGGACTGAAATCCGAGCATGTGGTCCCTGTTTTGATGTCCGACCCTAAAGTGGACATAAGCCTTCAAACGTTGATGTAAAGTTGGGTCAACAATATACAGTTTTATCACAAGTATATCTGACAGGTGAATTAACTCAAGTATTCCACCAATTTACCGAGTCTGAGATTTTTTTTTGTGTTATGACATGAAGAGCCTTCACTATCACACCTAGCACAGTCACAGTAGTAAGTCTGAGCTTGTTAAGCTTCCAAGAGATATGAATTGTGTTGTTTCCAAGGTGTATATCTCTGTTTCTAGCCTTTGAAATGCTACAAGAGACTGTCCCTTTTCAAGTCCAAGGTCTTACAAGTATGATATAGCACACTGTCCACCAGTATTAAGCTTAGCCTTCACAAGTGACTAACACAGGTCAGATCTCTTATAATAAGCAGCTACAGGACTGTGGTCTGAGCCTCCAAGCTAAAATTTTTGGTATTTTTACACACAGTTCAAGGTATCAAGACAACTAATCAGAGCTTATTGTTCACAAGTTATCACAGGTCCGAGCTGAAGACATGATCTAATCTGACACTTCACTACCTTCAACACCAAGTTCGAGCTAGTTCACATAGTCTTGTGTCTTTTTAACAATTATCCTAGGCTTATTACAGTTGAAAGAAGTTATGTTGCTGCCTGCGAAGGTGTCCTACAATAGCCTGCTTCAATTGACAAATAATCATGTCCTTAACCCAAACCAAAAGATTCCTATCCTTGTTGTGTTGTCCCTTGACTGAAATTTGGTGAGAGAAATGACAGAAGGTGCTTGAATTTATATGAATTCGACACTGGAATGAAGGGACACATCCTTTGGAATTGAGGCCGACATGAGAGGCCTTAGTACAGGTTGGCTTAAGGACCAGATAAATACCCTTAACTTGTAAAATATATATCTCCTAAACTATTTGGAGTTTTAGGCCAAGTAACATCTCATTGGTAAGAGGAAAAATACTCTTTAATATAGTCTAGGTCCCATTGAGAAAAGATGCCTCTAAGGTGGCAAAAAATATTTTTCTTTGTGACTGTCCTTAAATTTTATGCATAAAATTTTTGTAACAACATGAGCAATGTTTGGGATAGTATGGCTTCTCCATTTTTTGGCTTCTTCATCATCATAGGATCATGTATGATATCCATGCCATTCAATAATAGTGTAGTGATATGTCATCGACCATAGTGAAACATTTATTAATTTTCCATTAGGAGATTTCCAAGTCCTTCATGTCATGTCTCCAATCATTGTCCATGTCATTAAGACCTTCATCAAGTGCCATCACCTATGATGTCATCAAGTGTGGTCATTCATGTATAGTCCTTCAATATCAAGGGTAAGGACATCATCTGAGTTCTAGGCTTCTTCATCAAGAGTAATAACAACATCATCATTTCTAGTTCATGGTTAGTTCAAGCCTCTAGGACAAGACATCTTCTTAGTGGCTTGACATCATAATGACATCATTAATAGCTTGTCATATTCATTAATGACATCCTTATCAAACAAGAGGGACTTGTCACCATGAGAAAGGACATCATCATATTATGCATCACAAGAATATTTGCCATCCCATTAATGCCATATTGACATCAATGACAGCCTTGTTTAACATCTATAACAAACTATTACATAATCGGTCTAGAGTGAGGAAAAGTGGCATTGGCAAGGTATCTCTCTCCTGACCTTCCTTACTAGCTAGACATAGATTATGTCCACTTAACCTGTGCTTGTAGGCAAGCCATGGACTCCCTACCAAGAAATGGAGTTGTCTTAACAACCCTTGATCTACCTTGCACGTATCTACATGAGTATATTTTAGCAGTACTCCCACTTTGAGTTGTGTATCTATTACAAGTTTGATGAATTTTGTTAGCCTTATTTAGAGTGCTCCACTATGAAGACAATTAATGTGTGGAGCCCTTCAACATGGTCAACATGTGCATTTTTTAGGATTTCTAAGGACATGAGAACCCATGGCAGAAAATGACACATTGGCACGTTCTCTAATGCCAAAGAGAACCCTAGATTCAGGGACATCCTTCTTTTTAGGATAATGGTTTTATAACATAATAATAATATACCTACACTGTGGTTCTACTTGTAGTTCTCAAGACTTCAGAAGCCTTGTATCTATGGTTTATCCTTACAAAAATCATGCCCAACTTCTTTGAATTATTATATCATTCCTAATCTATTGAATTTACGTTCTCCATGTACAGGGGCATCACTAGAGATAATTAATAAAATAAATGATTTGAGTAGAAGTTACTTTGCCATTGGAGATGTGGCAGCCTGGCAGGTATACCTTTTTGTGAAAATTCCCAGATTGCTTCAGAATTTATATTGTTTGTTTCCTTTGCTCTCATATTATATTATCCTTCAATGTTTAGTTATTCTTATTTGGTACAAATGATTTGGACTAGTGTAAGGGTTAAATTTTCCCCAGTGGGCTTCAAAAGCATATGCATTTTATTCTTAGCCAAATATACGAATCACACCATGTTGAAATTCAAGTGTTTTTTCTCCTTAACAGCCCATTCATACTCTCATAGCAGTATTGAATCTATGATACGTTGCTCCCAATTATCATTTCTTCTAACATTAAAACAAATGGATACCCTTAAAGAGAAGTAGGTCCTCCATACTCAAGTTCTTGATACTTCTTTATGTTCCATTCTCATGAATATAACAAAGTGAATATCTTGAAAAATAGCTTCATTTCCAGAATGTCCTCTATTTCCAAAAAAAATGCCCAGAATGGACTATTTCATGTCCATGATGTCCTCTAATACTAAGAAAAGTACCCTGAATGGACCCTTTTCCAATGTAACAAACATCTATGCTAATTTTCACACACTTCTTAGGGAATATTTGCTCAAACAAAGTTAGAAATATCCACAAAGAGTTGATCCCCATGAAATACGTGCAAGAAATTTAAATAGTCTATAACAGAATATTACAAAATGGGCCTAGATTGAGGACAAGTGGCATTGGCAAGGTATCTCTCCCCTGACATTCCTTACCTGCTAGCTGTAGATGATGTCCACTTAACCTGTGGTTGTATACAAGCCATGGATGTAGATATTGTAGTATACGGTTTTAAAGATGCAAAAATTTTGTTGCCAAAACCAAGGTATCCACTTTATGAAGCATTGCTGGCATACAATGTCATTGAATCTAGGAAATATAATTTTAATTACAGAAAGGTTTTGGGAAGTTAATTTATAACACCTTGAAACAATAGCTAATATGAAAAAAATAGTAATCGTTCTTGTCAATCCCAATAATCCTTGGGGTGTTGTTTTCAATCTTGAGAATTTATCCAAGGTTGCAGGGATGGCAAACAAGTTAGGCTTGTCAATAATTTCTGAGGGAGTATATGCACTTAAACTCTACCCAGTGGTTGGTATCTATCTGGTAACTTAAAAGAAAGATGAAAACATGATTCAAGTGGGCCTCAAAGTTTTATTTTTCTTTAAAAATTAATTTCCCATAATATAGAAAGGAAACTGGGATGATAATGGGAGTATTCTAGGAAGCTCAAATTTAAGTTTCGTTCCTGATTTTTTGCCTACCTTTTACCCTTCATGTCTAGATTTATATGGACACTGGGATTATTTTGTTACACTGATGCTTTTATGACAAGTTATACAATTTTAACTTGTCTAAATTAGTAATGGCCCATGTTAGCTGTGGCTGAAAAAAAGGTCATTAAAGGATTCAAGCTGGTGAGGACCTCCATAGTAGCAGTTTTGAACCAGAACACATTGAATGTAATCTAAACCTCATTAATAATTTATTGATTGGGATATTCATAATTTGTCTTCAAAAGCATTGATAGCCTGAGAGAGGCTATTTCTGAAAGGAACTCCTTTGGAAATGAAAGGTTAAGACCTTGAATGCATTTATTTGGCAAGGTGCAATGTTTAATATTGCTTGCAATGTTCTGGCCCACATAAAGTGTGATTGTTTCATCAAATAAAGCATTCTTTCTGTTCTCCCAAATTTTGTAAGTAGTGGTCTTGTGGGACAATTATTTTAGGCTCCTGGATTGATTGAACCTTCTCAACCTCTCTTTCAAATTATAGCAGATTTGGGAACATAAAAAATCTCTAAAATATAGATTTTCTTGGAATGTTTTCATTTTTAGGTCTTTTATATTAGAAGCTTAAAACCATTTCTCCCATATCATTTGGGTCCAACCGCATCCCTAAAATACTATATCAACTAGATGGAGTGCTCCTCAAGAAAGGCTTGGTAAAGCTTCAAAATTTTTCAAAGTAGAAATATTTTTCATGGACTCTTTCTCCAATGTGCAACAGTGCAACTACCTCAATAAATAAATAAATAATATTTGAGGTAGTTACAACTCCTCAAGACTTGTCCAAGGAAAGAGTTAACAAAAATGAATTAATTAACCATCCACCAGCCTCACATGAGTGAATCCCAAGAAACCAACTCCATGGTTGAATGTGCAAAATGAAGTAGTCAAATCCCAAAATAGTAAGTGGGCAACCTCAAACAAAACAAATCCACGGATAAAAGGGTGAAATATGGGTTTGACAATGCCAAAACTCCATGGAATAAATAAGTATTCACCTTCAAGAATAGTAAGAAGTGACTCCACAAGTTTACACCTTCCCTTTGCAAGTGTGAAATTTTTTTCCAGGGTCATTAGACTAAAAATATTATGTATTTTTTCTGAGTGTGTGCTTGCATTTATTTCTCATATCAGATGAAACTAAATGGTAGAGGTAACTCAAATGTGTTTCAAATAAATTGCATTCAAAATTTTTACATCAGACTTACTATTTTGGGACTGTGGGAATCAAAGTTATGCAAAAACATGGAAACTACAGTGAGCTGCCAGCTAGCAAAAATTTATGCATGTCTAACTAAATATTATAAGAACCCACTCTGAATTAGCCGATGGAAATAAAAAGAGCATACACCCAATGACAAGTAGCACCAACATCCTCTATAGTGCCAATCAACTCCACAATGGTATCATATGATCAACTCTAGATAACAATGAATCTACAAATGTAGATCCAAAACTAAGGCCAGCATTTGATATAAGTTTTTGCTTGATCATGATGCTCAATAATAATGGAGAGAAAAAGAATGAACTTCAATTTTGAAGTGAAATCCTATTTTGTCCTTTAGTCTATTATATTTCTTAGTGTTGTTTATCTTATTGGCATTATTATGAAAGCACATATAGTCAAAGTACTTATTTGTTCAAAAAACATAGCTTGCTTCTTAAGTAGTATAAGGGGTCATAAATTTATGTTGAAAGGCCATGATTAGGAATTCATGTTTATAGAGTCATCATTGTAGCGAGTTGGGACAATTTTCCCAACCTTCATCTCACCAAGGCCTTGATTATTACAAGAGACCTCCCTTTTAGTCAAACTGAGTTAGCATTACGAGTGGAGGAATCATTGCTGGCATTTTGCTTCAACCTCCATTCTATTAATCACCTATACATCTAAATATAAAATTCTTCTTGATAAAATGATTTCATCCTTTATCAAATTGCGTTAGCATTACAAGTAGAGGCATCATTGTTGGCCATTTTCTTCTACCTCCATTCTATTAATTACTTATAAATCTAAATGTAAAATTGTGCTTAATAAAGATGATTTCACCCTTTGTACTCTCTTCTCTTGAATTTTTTTTTATGTGTTTTCCTTTTCATTTGATTCAATTTCACATTGTGGAGGCATTTCATTGTCATCACTCTAAATTTATAGCCACAGAGAAAATAATTCTCAACACCCTCTCAAAGGAATTCTTGCAAGGTGACACTTGCGTCATTCAAGACTCTAACAAGTTCAAGTTGGTGATCTACTAACTAAGACACTCGTTCATAAAAAAAAACCATCCTTATGAATGTATTCATGCATAAAAACTTAGAATTAACAAGCAACGGATTGTCATAACACATAATGATGTTATAAACATTAACTTGTACAACATTAACGTTAACTTTTAAACAACGCATCCACGTGGAAGGAAATGAAATCCACATTCCAAAGTGAGAACATAAAAACCACAATTAATCAAGCTACCTTGTTCCTGTAATTACAATGAACTGTTGGACTTTGTCTCGGTGTCCTCTACCTAGCTTATGTTGTGGGGTAAAAAATAAAAGTGAGAAAACCCAATGGAGAAGATATTCAATTAAGAATTGCAAAAGTTCACTTTTAACAGAAAGAAAAAATCAGCTAAAGTATACCTTACTACATTTATATTGTTGCATCAACTTTTAGCCCATGATCAAATGTGACTTTGTCTAATTAGACAAACCAACTTACTAATGAGCCTTTTCTCCTAAGTGTACATATTAAGTGATCAAAGTTGGTTTGGTATTGAATCTAAAAAATTAGTTAGTTGTCTTGGAGAGTGAAATGAAGAATGTGGGCATTTAATGTATATTCTAGTATAATGGGCAGGCTAGGGTTTTAAACAAAGTTTGAGTCCCATATAAAGGGTTGCAATAAGATTGGAGGTATTGAGTGTTGGTGGTTATCAATTGGATACAAAGAAACAAACAACTTCAAGATATTGATATTGGGCCTACAGATGATCATTTGAAGGAGATATTCTAGCTATTCAAAGTCATTTATTTTTTTCTTTTTTATGGAGAATTGAATCAAGAAGTAGATCAACTATCAAAAGAAGCTCAATTTTTTCCAACAGGTCTTTATCTCCTTCGATGAAATGAATAACTATGTTTCTTCATTGTCTGTTCAGAACTCTAATACAACTTATCTTGCTTGTTTTGTGCTTATATAGTTTGGGACCACTATAGGCCCAATAGCTCGAGTTGTAGCATTTTTTTTTGGACTTTGGAGGCCATTAAAAGCCTCACTTCAGCATTGTTTTTGGACTCTAGAAACGATCTAGAGCCTTATTGTTTATGTATTTTGTCGATGATATCATGATATGTATTTCACTTCGTGCCATTTTGATATATGCACCCTTACATGGTATCTAGATGAGAAGAATTTCGATATTTTGTCTCTAATGGTTTGGAATCATGGTTTATAATCTTAAAAATATTTTTTGTCATTAAAAATTAATTATTTTATGTATTTTTTCCAATTCTAGTTTATTAAACCCAGTTCTATCTTAGTTTTCTAGTTTTGGTTGGAATCATGGTTAGATAGGCAGTTAGTTCCGATTTTTAAAACTATGCTCATAGTAGATAATATATAGAAAGATAAAGTACTACTTGGTATTTACCTCTCCCAAAATGTAATAGAACCATTGAAGGAGGAGCAAATAAAGCTTTAAATGAAATCTTCAATGAAAAAAAGTAAACAAACATGCTTGATGTTTCCAGTCCTTAACAGAGATTTCTGAAGAAATTTTGCATTCTCTAAGATGAGTCCATACACCATTTATTTTTTAAGGAACACCTCTTGGGGAAGTCCAAATGATTCTTCCCCATATTCATAGATGACATCTCTAGTAAACCTGTTGGTGTAGACTAGTGCAACTCACCTTGGTGAATTTGAACTAGACACCTACTAGCACTAAACTAGTATAATGACCATCAACTTTGGCGATAACTGGTTGAGCTAACCTCTTAGACTAATTTTGTGCACCATTTGTAGAATAGATATGAATTTTCACTCTTAGTGCAAAAAGTGTCCTAAAACCAAAATAAATTCTTAGGCTGATATCTTCTCAATCAGTCAAATTTTCTTACAATATTTCTATTTGGGAAAACATGTGCTTCTTTTCTCAATAATCTTTCATATTATGTGTTATTTCATAGCATTTTTCTTGAATGTTGAATTGTGTATCCTGTAATTGTCAATGTAAAGGAATAGTATGAACATGTAGTGTGTTTGAATTTTGTTTTGCAGCTTGAGAAGCACATTCAACTCATTGCACTAGCAACAAGTTGGACTAAACATGTAGATGATTGGTACCCTCAAGTTTCTGCTAGTCATAAAGGCACAAGTTCTGTTATCTCAACTGAAAAACAAAGTGGTAATGGAAATCAACCTCAGAAAAACAATGCTCCATAGTGATGGCTACTCCAAAGAATGCTAGAGCTTTGAATATTTTTTATTGGTGTAAAGGTGGAAGGTTCTCCACCCAAGTACTTTAATTACCGCATGCAATAACAAATCAAGCTAGATGACGAGGTGTGTGATTTTCTATACATTGATTAATACATTCTAATTGACATTAATAATATTATCTCATCTTATTTCACTCTAATGTTACCACAATTTGTTTCATTCCAAAAGGATTAAGGATAATACCTGGAATTTTTATGTATAAGGTTGTCATATCCCTAGAAGAAGTAGACACTATACTTGGAGGGAAGTTGTTGAAAGTTCTAGGACTATGTCACTGGTTATACTTCAGGTTTGTCTGTATTTCTTTTGTATTTAGTTTCTCTAAAGAATTTGACATATACATGCAAACGCTTAAGGAATTTAAGATTTGAAATTATTTCATTTATAACTTGTTGAAAAAATTTATAGGTTAGGTAACTTGATGCTTATATCAAATGGAAAGATATTGTATACCCACAAGATCATTGTCCTGATTGTAAGGTTGTGGAAAAAGAGGATGTTTCTTTTAGGATTGCTACCTTTTATGGGAAAATATATGAAGGTGGTGAGGTTAAGCATTTATTGGACATTTGAAACCTGTAAGACATTCCTATCTCTGTTGTCAAACATGGTAGAAAAATTGAAGAGACTGAAGATAGTGTATTCCATGTTTCCTTCGATCTGTTCATATATCTTTGTTCCCTTTCATTATAATGTGATGGTTGTGTGATGTGTTGAAGTTTTCTGTTAATTTTTTGATTAATACATAATGTTTTCCTTGAAGTAGGTTTGTGTTAGAAACGAATATGGTTTGAAGCAAGTTTATGTTAGCAATAAACTAGTATAATGGCCAACAACTTTGGTGATAACTGGTTGAGATAACCTCTTAGACTGATTTTGTGCACCATTTGTAGAACAGATATGAATTTTCACTCTTAGTGAAAAGAGTGTCGTAAAAACAAAATAAACTCTTGGGCTGATATCTTCTCAATAAGTCAAATTTTCTTACAATATTTTTATTTGGGAAAACATGTGCCTCTTTTGTCAAAAATCTTGCATATTATGTTTTATTTCATAGCATTTTGCTTGAATGTGGAATTGTGTATCCTATAATTGTCAATGTAAAGGAACAGTATGAACATGTTGGGTGTTTGACTTTTGTTTTGCATCTTGAGAAGAACATTCAGCTCATTGCACTAGCAACAAGTTAGACTAAACATGTAGATTATTGGTACCCTCAAGTTTCTTCTAGTCATAAAGGCACAAGTTCTATTATCTCAGCTGCAGAATGAAGAGGTAATGGAAAGCAACCTCAGAATAAAAATGTTCCATAGTGATGGCTACTCCAAAGGATGCTAGAGCTTTGAATATTGTTTATTGGTGTAAAGGTGGAAGGTTCTCCACCCAAGTACTTTAATTACCGCGTGCAATAACAAAGCAAGCTAGATGACGAGGTGTGTGATTTTTTGTACATTGATTAATACATTCTAATTGACATTAATAATATTATATCATATTATTTCACTCTAATGTTACCACAATTTGTTTCATTTTAGAAGGATTAAGGAGAATACCCAGAATTTTTGTGTATAAGGTTGTGATATCCCTAGAAGAAGTAGACACTATACTTGGAGGGAAGCTGCTGAAAGTTCTAGGACTGTGTCAGTGCTTACTCTTCAGGTTTTTCTGTATTTCTTTTATATTTAGTTTCTCTAAATAATTTTGCATATACATGCAAATGCTTAAGGAATTTAAGATCTGAAATTATTTCATTTATAACTTGTTGAACACATTTATAGGTTAGGTATCTTTATGCTTATATCAAATGGAAAGATATTGTATACCGATAAGATCATTGTCCTGATTATAAGGCTGTGGAAAAAGAGGGTGTTTCTTTTAGGAATGCTGCCTTTTGTGGGAAAATATATGAAGGTGGTGAGGCTTAGCATTTATTGGACATTTGAAACCTGTAAGACATTCCTATCTATGTTGTCAAACATGGTAGAAAAATTGAAGAGACTGAAGGTAGTGTATTCCATGTTTCCTTCGATCTGTTCATATATCTTTGTTCTCTTTCATTATAATGTGATGGTTGTGTGATGTGCTGAAGTTTTTTGTTGATTAATAAATAATGTTTTCCTTGAATCAGGTTTGTGTTAGAAATGATTCTGATTTGAAGCAAGTTTATGTTAGCAATGGGTATGTGAAGAAGGAATTGACCAGGTGCGATCATGTGTTATTGAATACAGCAACAATATAGATGTTGGCCTACTTGTTAGCTTGAGTATGTCCTAAAAAGATTCTGATTCCCATAATTCACGGGGATTATTCCTCCTTCAAGTGCTTCAGGAAGTTAATCAATGTAGAGGACACCATCATAGAATCCATAAGTAGCTGTGAGTATATGCGTTCTTCTCCTCATGGTTTACTCTAAACTAGAAGGTATTTTTCACCTTCGTATTTCAATCATTCATCTATTGCATCTTGTGCTTCGGGATTCTTCATTGGTAGTCACATGGACACATTGTATGAACCCATCACAACTACACTAATTATAAATGCTAATGAAAGCAGAGCATGGATTCTGACTCACTACTATTGTGCACCATAATCCCATGACTATTATTATCAACAATACCAATTTCAACTACTAACAAAGATAGAGGATGGCCTATTATCTTATGTAGTGGAACACCACTTAATGCTCGTTTTACCTTTTCAAATATTTTATGACAAAACTTTGATTGAGAGTATCTATTCAGCCAAATTTTCCCAACTCTGGCACCTCTGCAAGTGAGACATCCCACAATCCCCTAGGGGATGATTAAGAGTATATATTCAACCAAATTTTCCCCAGACTATTGTCGAGGTATAAAAGGTATCTTTTTAACACCTATTTATCTCACATTAATTATCAATCCAGGAACAATTTTTTATTTCAAGAGTGTACTCAGTCTGAGGCAGCAATTTATCCAAGAGTAATGCTCTTCAATATGTAGCACAGTGTTTTAAATACAAGAGTAAATGGATGCTTGGAAAATAAATCTAATTACAATAACATGAACTCAAATGCTCTTAAAATATATCTATTCACTCAACAACCATCAATCGAGGATACAGTAGCAATAACTCATTCCTCTAGAAATTGATGCAATTGAAATCAAACTGGAACAAGGCAATCAATCTGGGAACTTGGAAGCAATAACCAGTGTTCTCTACAATTCACAGTCCTGCTCTTAAGCAATCAAAGTGAAATCGAAATTGAGCTAACTACTGTTGAAAATAAACTAAGAAAAACTCTTTTTAAAAGCAAGAATTAGAAATGAACAACAAACTGTAACAATGTAAATAAACAATCTTTCTACAATATGAAACTAATGAATCGGAAATGAACAATAAACGGAAATGGAACAACAAACATTAATTGAACAGCGAACATAAACTTAATGCAATTTAAGCAACGAATCCTCTTAATACTTCAACCGTGTCAATGGCCAACACTATGAAACAGTTCATTGGAATGAATCATAAATCAATGGAACAAAAACGCTTTATAAAAGATAGCAGGATGAATAAGATAGGAAATACGATCCTTGCTAAGATAGAATAGCAGTGCGATTCATTAACGTATACAAAAAATCCAAATTAAATCCAACAACAATCAAATAACTCTGTAATCGTAATGAATCTAGATGCGATTATCACACGACAAAAATCAAAGAATAGAAATACAAACAACGGATCGCTCCACCAGGGCTGGGCCCTCAACCGTCGGTGAAACGCCGTTGGGCTACTGCAGAGCTTGAGAAATGGAACGAGAACGCATCTTTGTATTAATCAACCATGGATAGATTTTACATCAGTTGCTCTTTGCTGACAAGAGTCAAGGAATTATAGTGTTACAAAAGGAATTCAATAATCATCCATTGTTCTTCAATACACATTACATGCTCTCCTTTTATAATCAAAACGAGGAGAAATTAAATAGCAAATATGATCTCTCATAAAAATATTGGATTTTTCCCAACAACTTGATCAACCAGAAAATATATTTCCATCCATATTTCAACAAGAGCAAGGCGAATTTGGCTTTGCAGCTGAGATTTGGAGGACGGCCGCAACAACAAATTTGAGAAAATCGTGCTCAAAGAACCATAATTTTCTCTCAATACATGCCAAATTTGGGCAAACAGTTCTCAAATAAAGTTAATTTGGTCCACTCTGGACAAAACCCATGTTCCGGATTTTCTAGATTCTTCTTCATGTGCCCAGAATCTTAACCGCAAAACTATCACTTCTTATTCCAGCGAATTTCTGAGTTGGACTATTTCATGATGATTTGGAGATCAAATCTTCAATCTGGAAAATATCTTGGAGGCTAAAATGGTGAGTGATATTAAAAAATATATTAATAAACCATCATTGATAAAATTATTCATAATAATCATCAATTTATTAAAAATAAAGGAGAATAAATAATATTCATCCATAAGAGCATAAATCATTATAAAATGGATTTGTATGATAAATTATAATAAATGACATGATAAAGAAGAGTAAAAATGGATGAAATAAGTGTTAAAAAGTGGTCGTATTCACAGCCCAACAACTATCACTTACCCAAATGAGATAGTGCACCAGGGACAATTAAGAGTATCTATTGAGCCAACTTTACCTTAAGACTCGCACCTACCTAGGTGAGAAAGCCCACTAAGGATCGATTAAGTAAGAGTGTCTATTCAACCAAATTTTCCAGGGGACTCCCACCTGACAAGGTGAGATAGTCCATTAGGAGAAATTAATAATATCTACTCAACTAAATTTTCCAAATACTTGCACCTAACCAGGTCAGCTAGCCCACTAGGGGCAGTCAAGAACATCTACTCCGTGAAATTTTCCCAAGACATGCATGTACCCATGGGAATGTGGCTAAGGAAAAAAAACACCCTTGTTTCACCACTCATCCAAGTGTAGATTTACTTGATTTTTCATCTTAGTATTCAATTGATGCATTTTAACTAAATATTCCTCTTCTATTTTTCCTATAGTCGGTGAAATTTTTGTATAGGATTTGGAAGTCGGAGGATAATCTAATAAAAGTAACTAGAACCTTCCCATGGGACATCCCACTAGGGAGATTAAGACTATCTATTCATAAAAATGTGCCCAAGACTTGCAGCTACCCAATTGAGAAGGCCCACTAGTGACGAACCAACTAAGGCAATTGAGAATATATATTTAGAAATTTTTTTCTAAGACTTGCAACTACCTAGGAGAAATAGCTCACTCGAGAAAAACATGTTTAGGGGAATTTGAACCTTGGTTAGGGAATAACAACACCCCTGTTTTACCACCCAACCAAACCCCATTCAACTTGTCTTTGACTCTCTCTGTGTATGTGCTTTTATTTTCAACTCTTTTCTCTCTTTTCCCTTCTTTTGTGTGCTATTGGAAAAGTTGACACAAGTTCAAACCCACTGGAACCATCCATGCAAATTTTGTACTATCCCCATATCCAAGAACATATTGTACTGGAGTTAGAGAACTAGGATATATATCTTTTCCATGTCTATCTTTTACGTTCACATATGGTCATCGATTCAATTTGTTGTTGGTTTTCACATTCACTACTACAATATAAAGTCAAATGCTGAAAGAGTTTGGCTATGGAAACTAGATCATTTATCACCTAAGCAGCTCAACTTGTTTTTTGTTTTGTTTCCTAGACTATTTGTAGTGCCTACAAGGCTCATGGCAATAATTAGTGGTATCGTTGCATTTCAAGGCTATACAAAACCCCCTAAAGACAGGGATTGAGTATGGGAATAAAATTGTTAATCACCTAGACAACTTAATTCACTAAGATGCTAATTTTTTTTAATATCCTACAAAATGCGTGATGGTTTTTTGTATTAGGGAAATAATATGTTGTCATTTTTTGTTTTAAATCACCATGAAAATGGTCATTAAATTTATGAAAGGGTTCAAAGTTGTGCCACTTTGTAATATCAGTTTTTTAATGCAAGCCATATTCTTGCATAATATGTTCCCAAAAGTTTTTTTATACTAAAACATAGAGGCCACATTATCAATGGGAAATAAATAATCATTTTGCAAGCACCTAAAAGTGCTTTAAGGTCTACTGCCATTTTCCCTCGCTATTCAATATTTTATTCAGGGCTAAACATCTTCATAAAATTATAAATTGTCTCAGGATAAATGGGTTCTTTTAGTGGTCAGCATTTGTAAACTTCAGATCTATCGCTCAAAATATTTACACATGATAGGGCATCTTCTCTACCTATGGAATAGAAGCTCTGCATTAAATAGAGAAGTATTCTTTTGGTCCTATAATATTCTATAGCTTTAAAAATAGTAGTATATTTACACAAGGGACATTCAAAGATAGGTAGTGTATCAATTGTGCCCCAAAAGTCAAAGAAAAACTTCCTCTTTTTGAATTTTTCTTTGACATGTGCATTACTTTGCAGTTAGCTAATGCTACCTATTCCATATTGGTGTAGGATACAAATATTAATAGCACAAATATACATTTAGCCATCTTGGTTTATTCATTGGAGTATATGCATATTTTACACAGAACAGTTAAACTTATTTCATATAGATTACAATCTCAAACTTGTTCCAATACTTCTTATAGAATGGAATAAATGTATTCTACTTGTATGTTTGGTACTTCCCAAAACTTCATTTACACCTCCACCCGATTTTCATAACTTCTATAACCATTAGGTAGGTACTTTCAACTTCGATGTTATTTTGCTTGTTTAGAAAAATATTTGCCAAGAATTTACAAAGTTTTATAATTTCTCGAAAGTTGTATAATTTAGAATTTATAAAGTTTCAAGGTATAGTTTTTTTAGGTATAGTTCTTTAAAGGGTGCTAGCTCAATGGAAGAGCACCTGCTTTACAAGCAGTAGGTTCGTGGTTCGATTCCATCGTGCCCTGATATTCATATGGAATGGTGACGAAGACCCTTTTGACCATCACCAATGAGCTTATGGTGACATTTTTTGAGCCTCACGAAAATATGAAATGGTGAGGGTAAATGATCGCCACCATATATATGCATCAGTAACGATGGCCATGAAAGTTCCATCACCATAAAACATTGTTGTTAAATGAAATGGTAACAGTCATTATCCATCATTATAATCATTATTCATGACAAACCTTGAATGCCACCATAACACTTATACTTTTGGTGACATCACCTTTGGTGACGTTCAAATTTTTGGTGACGGAGGCTAAGGTCCGTCACCATTTCTCATATAAGATCGTGACAGGCTCTATCCATCATTATAAATCATTATTGGTGATGAACCTTGAATTTCACCACATCACCTATACTTTTGGCGACGCCACCTTTGGTGACGTTCAGTTTTTGGTGACGAAGGCTCTTTTGACCATGACCATTGAGCTTATGGTGACATTTTTCGACCCTCACCAATGTCCTTTTTTCTTGTAGTGCGATTAATTAATATTCACACTTATGATTCATCATAGATCTCGTAACTCCATGGTTATGATGCGGTTAGCATCAAGAATCAGTTAGAAGTTAAATGAAATCTTGATCCTTCCATATTACTGACCAATGTAAAAATTTCAAAACCATTATATATTATGGATTCAAAAAACTGAAGGGATCTTAGGGGGAGGTTTCGAAAGTCTTTCACCGAGCACTGATAAATAGTCTACATTTCATCGTAAACTCGTGAATGGGGTTTGCAGGGGTGAAGCGTAGAATTTGGGTGACATATACTCCTTGTTGGCCTTAGTCTCCTCTCCACATTGGGTCAAGCAAGAGCTATCAATCGTAATTAAAAGCATGTGGCCTTCAAAATCATGGACTATTGAAAGGAATCTTGACTACAGAAGGAATTGACGAGATAAATTTTATTAAGAGATAAGTAGCTGCATTATGTTTTAGAATAATAGGTAGTTCTTGAGATTCTTTGAAGTATATCATGTTGTTGTGATTTGTTACAGATGCCATTATTTCATGGCAATACTAAGAGAATATCATATATTTATGGAAATAAATATAGCTATATATAGATATAATTTCATGCTAATGAAAAATACATATAGATGACATAGAATCCATGAAGTTTAATACGGAATCCATGAAGTTGAATGCACACGAACGTTGCATAAAAAGAAGATAAATGAAATATATGTATATGTAATAGATAAAAGATAATTTTTCTTGTCTTTATATACATGCATCGTATGTAAGTAAAGATAAGATGCATGCTATTTTTTAAAAGGGATTTCATACTAGTGTATGAAATGATAAGAAATCAAAGTTATTTCTTGAAAATGAATACAAATTAAAGAGGGTAATTCTTGAATACATTTCATGGGTTGGGAGATAGGTTAATGAGTTTTTATTGGAAGAAAAGTCATTAAGAATCCATAATAGTTTCACATAATTGTTTCTTTGAGAAAGATCATGTTGAAGCTTGTGTGAAAAGAATATTTTTTCTTGGGAAAAGATTATGTTTTTTTATATATGTTGTTCTTACTTGAAAATAATAACTTCTTGAAAAGAGTGCATGGCTAGATGAATTGTGTCGACTTCTTGATTTAGCTGTACACAAGGTTAAGATAACCTTAATATAGTTTCCTATTTTTATGCATAAAATATGGTTATCTGTGATAATTTCTTGAAGGGAAGCTTATGATAACCTTAGTATAGTTTCCTAATTTCATGCATAAAATATTTTTATCTATGATAATTTCTTGGAAGGGAAGCATGTGAAACTACATGTAGAAAGGCAAAGAAACTAGGTTATGTTAACTTCGTTTTGAAAAAGAATTATGTATTTTTTCACATGAAAATAATAGTTAATGATGGTAGAATTATAAGAAGGAAATATGTTGTCCATACATTAAAGAATTATAAGAAGGGAATATGTTGTGCATACATTAAGAAAGAGCTATTATGACAAGCTCTTGTTTTTTAAAGATATGTTCTTTGCATGGATAGAAGAAATAGTGAGCTATGTTTTCCTTGGGAAAAATTATATGTGATTTACTTTATGCTATCATAAATATTGTGTTAGTTTATTTTGGAATAATATCATGTGTATGCATGCAAGAATTTGTATTAGCTTTATGTTGGAAAGAATATACATATTTGTATGTGGAAAAAGATAGCATGTTGTATTAGACTACATTGGAAAATATTGTTAGTATAATCTTTGAAAAAGAAGACATGTATGTGTATGTGTTTTACAGAAAAGAAAACATGTGTTTGCATGCTCTGTTGTGTTAATAATTCCTTTGCGGAGACTCTTTTGGAAGCTATGTGCTCTGTTGTGTTAATCATTCCTTTTGGAAGACTCGTTTGGAATCTATATGCATTTGCATGCATGAGAACAACAATTGTTGTGTTATATTTCTTTACATGCACCAAAGGTAATAGATTAAGGGTTAGTTATTTTGATTAAATTTATGTAAATTGCATGCATGAATATCGTAACTAATGTATCGGTCTCCTTTAAAGAAATTCTTGGTAGATGTAGCTATGTTCTTGTAGGAATGTGTGCTTATGCGATGGAAACATTAGTAAATGTGATTTCTTATAACTAATCTACAGTGCTGTTAAAGGAAGCATGTCAAGACATTTTACTTGCATGTCATGAATTTACATGAGTAGATGGAGAAGCATCACTAGTATAGATTATGAATGGATTTTTTAATACTTTATGAATCTTGACATCAATGTATGTTGAAGACAACATTAGCAGGAAATGATTTTAACTTGTATAAAGGAAATATTATGCTTAACATGGTGGCAGGTAAATGATTAGTGGTTCATGTAGATGAGTGTGAGCTACAAGATGGTCCAATGTATGATGGTCCATTGTAGGTACATCCATGCCACAGGGATATGAAGATATGAATATTAGTGGGTAAATGCTATCATAATTATATTAATGCCTTTAAGCTAGATATTTGTATATTTCCTTGTAAATATTTATAAAAATGGTTAAGGGATGGTCTCTCTTATAATTCATTGAGTGAGGGGTGAACACCCTCATGAGCATTTAATAATAAAATTAAACGTTTGATGGTTTTCACCCTACGGGGTTTCCAGGGTATATTGGTGTTTAATGATGTGATTGATTATTGTGTCAAATTGATGATGTTGATTCCTTTCTTATTGTGATGTTCACAATGTCAAGTAGGTGATGACTACATGAATAATGAAATGAATGCAAGGTTACTTCCTATAGTTTTATGTTAATGTACTACAATAGAGGTTGTTAATGGTTAAGCAACTTATGATTCTTATACTAAGGTTACACTATGAACTGGTGAACTTTCTATCTAATGATTAGTAGGGAATATTTAATAGTGATTTGGATAGTTACTCATGGGTAATTTATATAAAAAAAAATTAACTCCTTGCATTTCCATGTGAGGTTATTGGTGTATGTTACAGTATTTCATTTCAAAAACTTTTGAAAATTATATTTGAACTTTATCAATTAACTTGGAAGTGCTACATGTTACAGTAAAATAATCAATATACAAGGAAATCATAATAACATGCCCATTTTGATATGACTTGATATAAGTTTATGGTTACTATTTATTTTCATAAAACCTTTATTGATCTAGATGGATATTGGTGGCCACCCTCCTATTCCACCTGGACATCCAGTCTGTTTCATCAGTTTCTTTGTTTATAACACAGTTCCCTATTTTTAGCAATATTTTAGGTCCTAAACTTGTAGACTTGTTTGAACCCCAAAACAAAAAAAATTGACCTTCGTAGCAAGCCTATAGTTGTTGGTAGGTCCTGACAAGAAATATTGTAGTACTCTAGGAGATATTTCTGATGAGGTATCATATGCACCAAACAGATATCATGTGACCAAGTTACAACCCTAAGAATTTGGATTCCCAACTAACCCCAATATGGCCCACAAACTCTTGGTGTTCCATCTCCTAGGATTAGGTTTTTGGTTGTTTATGGTTTCCATTTGATGTTCAATAATAAAAAAGGCCCTTGAGCCTAATTTTAACACAGTTCACATGTATGTAGCCACCACATCTCTTCTCATAGATAAGCTACCATCGCGCAAGCTAGTTTATTTTCATTATGTATGTAAGCATATTATAGTTATTTGATATTGATGAAATGGGAATTTATTTCTGTTCCATCTCAGTGTTTATATTTATATGTGTATTTTTTGTGTTTCTGCATAAGTACGGATAAGTGGTATTAGAGAAGTCTGTTCTTTCTCTATTTTTCTTTGCATGTCCCCAAAGACATTGGGGGATAAGGAGCTAGGGCTCAAACTGGTGGAACTGTTGCAAGAGCAGCCTCACAAAACTCGATGACCTCCCATGGCAGAAGAAAATAAATACTTGGGATCAGAAGATCCTTTCAAAATATTTTCTGAAGAATCCCTCAAGTGACAAAGAAATGCAATAATAGACAAATTTTCCCAAGTGCTTCGGTGATTACCCATAGGTGACGTATCTTCATCCACCAACCACCCTGGAGACGCCACTCACTTTAAGGTATAATTAAAATTTGGCATCTACATATCTGAAGGCCAGACATATGTAGATGTCATAGATAAATGGTTAAAATTGTTAGAAAGATATTTTTCAGTTCATGATTTTTCTAATAGGGAAAATATTACATTTTCTCTCCTCAAAGCCACCCCCCACGTCAAGGACTAGTGTGAAACCTATTGTGAGAATAAGGACGAAGGCGAACCCTCACTATTTTTAGCGAAACCCACATGGAATTATTTTCGAGACTCCATCAAGGAGTAGTATTACCCTGTCAAGAGTTATTAAGATAAAACCTAAAAGTAGACCATACTGTGGTAGGGAAGGGACCAAGACATGTCAGAGTTCAAAAATATTTTTCATACCCTTCACAAAAAGATGGGTATTAAGGATTTTGAGCAGAATATAGTACTCAAGTACCGATACTATCTACAAAAGTACATCCAAGATGAGATGGAGTTTCTGGAAATTTCCTTACTTGGCCCCGCCTATTGATACACTGTCAATATTGAGAAGAAATTTAAACAAAAGAATTGATATTTTGGATCTGTGAATCCGTAGTAGGGGAAAGGTGTCCCTAAACCATAGACTAAAGGAAAAGGCCAAGGCAGGGTGACCCAAGACAACCCATCAAATATGCAAGAAAACAAAAAAAACCATAAAGAGAAAGCACACCACAGGGAAATTGTTTGAGTTCCATAAGAGCCCCACTCACAAAACAATTGATTTTCAAGCCAAGAAGCCATTGGTGTCTGAGTTAAAGGCTTCAAAATCATATGCATGCTCCAACTCTAAGTCATAACCTGGATAGGGGTATGAAAAATGGAATCATATTATTGATGTGGATCCAAGTTCCACTATTCTCACCACCAAGGTCTAGTAAATTGAGCCCGAAGATCCATGGGAGGGGAAGCGCCTCTTCCACTCATAGATGTGGGTGAAGGGTTCTCTGCTTCAATTCATTTTCGAACCTCATTTCAGCAAAGGTCATGAAGTTGCTAGGCTTGATAACCACACCACATCCGTAGTCGTGCACCATCAGGTGGCTTCACTAAGGATGATAAATTTGTGTCAATCGAAAGTATCCCCTTCCTTACAACATCAAACCCTTCACATTTTAGGTATTGTGTGATGTTTCTCATCTTCATGTTTTTGATGTATTATTGAGCCAATGATACTTGTGGAAACATCATGCGGTGTATGATTCTAGGCCTGGCACTATGATTATTACTTTGGGTAGTAACTTGTACATGATACCAAAGATTGCACCACCTACGACCATCTCTTTGATCGTTGTGAAGCAATGTAGTAAGATCATTTCCCAAACTAGGAAATTTTTCCTTCTTATGATTCACCCTTAGGTCAATAATAATATTGTGGCCACATCCATGGCCTCCAAACAAAGCTATTCCACACAACAGTAGTAGATGGAAAAGGCCTTAGAGGAGTATTGGGACATATTCACCTCACCCACAAGGGTACCCCTGCACTATCAGGTCAAGCACTCCATGTATCTTATCTCAAATTCCCCACCACCCAGTGGACCAATATACCAATTCTCTATTGTAGAGAATTATGAAATTAAGAGGCAAATTCAAGAGTTGTTGCGATAAGGGCACATCAGGGAGATTTCATCACCCTATGGGAGCTCAATCATGTTTTTACATAAGAAGGAATAAACCTGGAGGCTATGTATTGACTATAGGGCACTGAATAAGATCATTTTTTGGAACAAGTATCCAATCACACAGGTTGATGACCTTTTGGACTAGATCAAGGGGGCCAGATATTTCAAAAATATTGAACTGAAGTTTGGTTATCACCAAGTACCAATAAAAACCTCCTATGTGTGGAAGAATGCCTTAAAATCCAATGAGGGAATTTTTGAATGGTTGGTCATGCCTTTTGAGTTGACTAATGGCCCTGCAACCTTCATCAGGCTTATGGATGACATCTTGTGGCCCTTCAGAAACCCATTAGGGGTAGTGTATTTGGATTACATCTTGATCTTCATCTATAGTTCGAAGAGCACCTACACCATATTCTATAGCTCCTCCAAACCCTACGAAAACAAAAGTTCTATGCCAATTTGGAGAAATACACTTTTGGCATGACCTAGGTTCAATATTTGGGGTAAAAAATTGATGATTGGGGTGTGCATGTTGACTCATCCAAAATAAAAGCTATTTTGTATTGGCCAACCCCAACAACTCTAACAGAGCTCTGCAACTTTCTGGTTCTTTCCAATTTCTACTGTAGGTTCATGTTGGGTTTCTCTCATATCACTTGGCTTTTGAGTCAATTCACCAAGGGTGGAGTGAAAAGAAACTGATTTTGGTTTGAATCCAAACATAGGTCATTTTTTGACATGAATCATTGCATTTACTCCACACTAGAGCTCACATTACCATACCTACAACAACCATTTAAGATTGAGACAAATGCATCCAACTATGTTATTGGTGTATTTCTCACATAGCAGGGGCATCCAGTGGCATATCACATTGAGCCAATTTCAAAAAATATCCGAAAGTATCCCACCTATGACAAGGATACACATACCACTAACCCCTGCAGTTCATACAAACAAAAGGAAAGTTGCATAATGATCTCCATAAAAAATGGTCCACATTCCTGTAACCATTCCATTTAACAAATAAGTACAAGAAGAGCAGCACCAATAACGTTGTAGACTCCCTCAGCTAACTGTTGTTCATGGCACTGACCACTATGCTCAACTCTTTTGGACACGAGACTTCGGAATTTCCACAACTTTACAAGAGTGATCCATAATTTTACACCACATATGAAATGCTCCTGTAAGGTAAGAAATTTCTATACTTTCACCTCCAAAACATATTATTATGCAACCTGGGACACCTTTGTGTTCGTTAAAGTAAGTGTGCCAAGATGAATTTGGATGTGCACTATAGCCGAGTCGATGGAAATTTTGGGGTATGTTAGTATGAAATTTCTTGGGAGGTGTACCAAAAAGATATCACTTAATTCATAGGTGACAAGTCACCCTAACAACAATTTTTTTTGCTTATACTTCATATCTGGAATAATGATGTGATAAAAACCTGCAGAAAAATATATGTATGTGATCTAAAATAATAAACAACAAAATAAATCTAATGTAATAACCCAATTATGGGAGGAATTTAAATAAAAAAAATCCTTTATTGATAGCACCCGGCGAATGAGATTTACAAAAGGGTCACAAATCCCCCTCTGTGGGATAGGTCCTTTGATGTCCTTGACACTTTAGTATTAAATCTTTATCTCTCAATATGTGAACATACTAAACAATTTATCGAACTCTAGTGGGAGCTTGAATGCAAAAATATGTTAATAGTGACGATGATAAGGATAATGGTGAAGAATGAATGGAAAACACTCTTACTTATAACAAAGTCTTGGGTCAATCAAAAAAATGGAGAATAATAAAATATTATTGCCCAAAATCAAGATCTAACAGTTAGGAATAGTTTATTATATTTTTGGAGAGGGAAAAGATATTCAAAATGGTCATATATATTTATTTAGAAATAATTAACAAATAAAATGATTTATTAATTAATTCACGAAGATTAAGAAAGGTGTGAAAATGGAATAATGATTAAATAGTGATTTAACAAATATTCCAAAAATGGAGTTAAGGAATAATAAACAGGTAGTGATTTATTTAATTATTCCTAGGTGATTTAGTCAAATGTGAAAAGGAATAATTATCAACAATGATTTAATAATTATTCTTAGATAAAATTAAATAAATAAAGGTTTATTCAATTATTCTCATGGGATTTTTTAATTTTAATTTTAAATAATTGAATAAAAATGGTTTACTAAATTATTTCTTATAGTAAAAGTGATTTTACTATGGCAAAACTAAACGTACATGGTGTATTTCAATCAACCTAATTAGAAATAGCTAGGTGATCATTTTTTTGTGATAACGGTGTAGAAAAGATAGTGGCAATGCTACAAAATAATTTTTATTGGTGAAACCTTCGACAAGATGTTGGGAAGTACAATAGATCCTGCACTGCATGTGACATCTCCAAACCTACAGTCATGAAGCAAGGCTTGTATACTAATCTTCCTACTCCTAACCGACCTTGGGAGTCCATCTCCATGGATTACATATCGCGTCTTACTTCTACTAAGCATGGCAATGAATATTTTTTGTGGTTGTTGACAGATTCTCCAAGATGGCCACTCTAGCGACCTGCAAGAAGAGTATCACAACATAATCCACTGTCAAACTCTTATTTGAATGAGTGTTGGAACTGAAAAATCCATTACATCAAATTGTGACATCAGGTTCCTAAGTTCATTCTATTCAATCCTTTGGTCGTTGTTATATACCAAGCTGATTAAGTACATGACATTCCACCCCCAAACTGATGGCCAAACAAAGTTCATCAACAGGATGATCATGCACATCTTGTGCATGTAAAAATATAATCATCCATGTACATGGGATGATAGCCTACCCTTTTTCTAGCATAGCTACAAGAGATCTCTTCACAACTCAACTGGCCACAACCCATTTTATATGGGACTGCGATTCCAGCCACTATGTCTCATTGATGTCACCATACCACTTGTAGTTACTCATGGAGATTCGTCTGATATCCCATTCGAAGTCGACAGAGATAGAAAATTCATTGCATGCATTCAAAATATCCACCAGCAATTCCATAACATATTGTATATAGAAAATGATAATAATAAACAATGCCATGACCAAGATCGAGTGCCAGACAAGTTTCAGTTGTGTAGCAAAGTTTGGTTACATTTGCAGAAGGAGCACCTCGTTGGGGCCTATCGTAAGTTTCGCCCATTGTGATATGGGTCTTACACCATCACTAAGGTTGTAGGGTAAAATTCATTTGAGCTCAACATTCTACCATTCCTTTTCCTATAACTACTATTCAATGTGGACTGGTTGCGGACATACTTTCCCCCATTGTTGGATAAATCAGAAATTGCTAAGAAGTTGACACCAATAAAGCTCAACCCAACCTACATCGAATAGGACACAACTAATATGATCATGGAAGCACATATCAAGAACAATCTCCAGGATAGGATCCAGCTATATTGAGTTATCAAAGACAACCAACTCCTTCCCCACGGAAAGTAGCTCACTAGGGACCAAGTCCAACAAAACTTTCCTCACCTCATATAAGCTCTGCACGCAATGGGGGCCATTGCTTCCTAGTGGGGGAGGACTGATCCAGATAGATATCGGTGGCCACATTCCTATTCCACTTGGACATGTATTCAGTCTCATTAGTTTCCTCTTTTATAACATATGCTACTATTTTTAGCATTTTTTCGGGTCCTGAACTATTAGAGCTATTTTGACCCCCTAAACGAATTTTTTTTTAGGTTCGCAGCAGGCCTGTAGACATAAATAGGATCCTGTCACAAGTATTATAGTACTTAGAGATAATTTCTTAAAAGGTATCATACGTGCCAAATGAAGACAATATGACCAAGTTATGACCCTAGGAAGTTGGTTTCCCAACTAACCCCAACGGGGCCCACAAATCCCTGGTGTTCCATCTTCTGGGGTTAGCGTTTTGGTTTTTTATGGTTTCCCTTTGATTTTCAATAATAAAAATGTCCCATGAGCCTCATTGTAACACAATTCATATGCATGTAGCCACCACATCTCTTCTTGGAGATAAACTTCCATACCCCAAGCTAGTTTATTTTCATTTTGTATGTAAGCATATTAAAGTTCTTTGATATTAATGAAATGATAATTTATTTTTCTTACATCTCTATGTTTATTTTTATATATGTAAATTTTTGTGTTTCTGTCTAATTCCTAATATGTGGTATCAGAGCTATCTTCTCTTTCTATATTGTTTTTTGCATGTCCCCAATGAGGTATAGGTATAAGGATCTAGGGCTTGAACCAGCTAAACCATTGCAAGACCAGCCTCACAAACCCTGGCGACCCCCCATGGTTGAAGAAAATAAATATCATGGAGTAGGATCCTTTAAAATTATTTATCAAAGAAGGCCTTGAGTAACGAAGGAACACAATGATAGACAAATTTTCCTAGATCCTTTGCCAACTACCCGCAAGCGATGCATCTTCATCCAGCGAGCACTTTGGAGGCACCACTTCATTTAAGGTACAAGAAAAATTTGACATGCCCATATTTTAAGGCCATTGTTGTGGTGGATTTGGTGCACGTATGTATGAAATCACACCGGTTTAAGGGGTGTGGTTTACCCCTTTAAACTATTAGTAACAAGCATAAAGAAGTGGAGTAAATGAGAATACTATATATAAGAATAAGCATGCAAATTTAATCTAAAAACTAAACTAAAACTAAAAATAAATAAACAGAATCTCTAAATGAGTCAAATAACACAATAATGCAAACGGTGGCTCTAGGCCCCTCTTATTGAACACTGGTAGTGAGGATAAGAATACTTAACCCTCTTGCCAAAGGGCCCCAAGACAATGGTTCAAGGTCCCGATGCAAGGATGTTGTTAATTTCAAGCTTGCCTTGGTGCAGTCTCCCTCTCTCTCTACTATGTGGAATGAGCTTGCTAGGTGGCCAACAAGTGAGTCCCCTCTGTCTGCAGCTTTGGGTCACACACTGCTGGAATTTCTTGGGTAATTATGGCCAGCATAACAATGTGATCACCCATTCTTCATCTCATCGTGGCTTTATATAGGGTATTTCAAATCCTCCTTCCCCCCCTTGGTACATTATGGATGGTGACCCAAGGGAGAGGTATGATTCCTTTGTGTGCTCCAAATATTCCATTATGTTCTCACATAGTGTCTAAGGAGGCGTTGGTGGCTGTCCTTCGGTGGCTTCAAGTAAGGAGTAACTTGTCCTTTGCTTTATGTGGTCTCAGATAGTGACATTTCACCACTCTTAGGAATGCACACTTATTGGGCCAAAAGGCACACAGAAGGTGCTCTTCTCTAAGGATAATGCATGAAATCAACATTTAAGACTAGTTCAAATTTGATTTTCCTTAAACCTTTGAGATTTTTAAATACTTTCCGGATCTTGTAATGTCTTCTAGCCCTGTAAATCCTTTGGCTTGAAATTAATTAATGTCATCTTCTGCTGTACGATTTTCCAATGTTAACAGTTTCCCCCTAATGTGTGAGCTCTAGGAAGGATTGTATAGCCGAAATACATTATAGTTTCTTTTTTGTATTGTGTGTAGAGAGAGAGAGAGAGAGAGAGAGAAAGAGACCTGTGTGAAGCCTTGGAATTGAAAACACCCTGCATTGGTTCCAAGAATGACCATGTTTAAGTGATCCTTGCAAGAAAATACAATTTACAATTTATATACAAATTTTCAACGAGGTGGGCATGTCCCATGCTCGTGATGTTGTGGCTAGTTAAACAAAAATTTACAGATATATGTTCTGTCGTGCCACTACTATGGTAGTGATACTGACGGTTATTGACGATGAATGTTGATGCCCTCAGGGGAATTTTTTATTTGAAAATAGGTGGAATGTCATACCCATATGCGTAAACCTAGTATGGTATATAACTATGCATTATACGCATAGGTGCTGGTTGGGACCTTCCCGTGTAAGCATTGTTGACAGAGACGCTTATGGAGGCACGGGTCTTTGGCGGATTTGATCAAATTGCAATGGTTGTAAGGTATGATACCATCAGGACATGAATGCTTTTTTCGTAGTCGAACGTTAGGAGTATCAATGACATATGTGGACAATGATGTCTCCCACAGTGCCACCCGAGGATGCCCCTTTTATGGAGAGGGGTGATCAAAGGCACCAGTTCCTTTTTGGAAAAGAGGTGTCATGGTCGAAAAAAAGGAAGCCTCAAGCAAACCATGGGTTGCCGACCTGAGGGGTCGGGGACTTGGATGCGATGGGTTTAACATAGGCATGTTGGCGAGTGGAAACTGAAAACAGATGATGAGAGTTCAGTGGCCCGAGGTTAGAGTATACTTAAGTAGATTTGTGGCATTCATAGTTATTTCTGAAGGGGAAATCCCTGGAGTCAATAGGACCTATAGGGTGGGTGTAAACCGGCTAGGAATTTCATGATGGTTTGTGCGTGGGGGTGAAATACTCCGACCATGGGTGTGCAGGGACTGTTGCCATGGGAGAAAAGATGAAATGAGAGGGTGAAGGGATGAGGTGCACCATTTTTGGTCTTTATACACTTATCAAAATATTAAAATAATGGGGTTTGGTTTGTACAAAACACAGAGATGGGTACCCCAAAACATGAAAGTGTTCACTCACTTGATGGTGTGAGGAAGGTGTTTTGTTGAGGGTGCAGGTGCCATTGGTTGGTCTCATGTGCGGGGTTGATGAAGCGCATGGAAAATTATTGCATATGGGATAATGCTGGTGGAGGTATGGTGGGAAAAATGCGAGGCATGGTGGTGCGCTCTTTTTCTTCTTGTAAAACCTGGTCATCCGGGAAGGGGGTTTCAGTTTTTATGATAAGCTTGACCTTATGCATGATGAATGGATTGGAATGAGGTGCTTGCCAGACTAAAGTGATATGGCCATGGCATCACTTTTTTTGTGATATATGGTCTACTGTGGGTGACAAGCGCCATGGAGGGGAGGCTCTACTGACCAACGCAAATGTTTATCACATGCAAGATGACGTGATGATAAACATGGTTAGATATGAGGACCCTATGGTTTATTTCTAATGGACAAATGATGTCAGGATATGCAGAGTTGAATGGGTCTCTATCATGCTGAGGGTAGAATGATACCTGTTCTGGGGCATTCAGTGGATGGTGCTGTGAATGGTTTTGTGAGCTTTTCCTACAAAAACAACTACCTCAAGTGAAAGCATCTTCTTTATCAAATAATATTTAAATTCATGAGCTTTAAAAAGGAAGATGAGAGAGGGAATACCTACTGACGCTGAAATTTTATTTTTTCTTGAATTTGAATGTGTGGTATCGCTTATGTTCGTGATGGAGTGTTGATTATAGTGTTTCTTTCAATCTGGTGGTCAGATACTCTAAGCTCCAATTTTCCCTTGGGAGTTGTTACTTGGTTCCTAGTTTTGATTTCAGTTGGGGTTGCCCCAAGACTGAGATCAGGGGGGGCGTTGTCAGTTATTGCCCCCTGTCCAGGATCTCCCTTGTGTTTGTTCCTCGACTTATTTTTGCATCATTTGGAGGATTGTCATAATTCTCGTGGTTATATCGTACATGATGAGCCTAGGAAGGGTTGCACTAAATTGAATGGCACATCACGTTGTGCCTTTGGACCATTCTGTCCGAGGAATGGGGTATATCAGTTCCCTTGTCCTTGGTTGGTATATGAGTGCTGGGGTGACTTTCATGATAGCCAGGTTCTGATACATTCTAAGTAGAATCGTATGAGTATCCACGGTATTGATTACTACTGCCTAGGTGTCCTTGGGCCAAAGACCCGATCGAACCATCTACAGAATCGACGTGCATGGTGCTACTACTGCCGAGGTGATCTTGGGAAAAATACTCAATCAAATTTTCTGCAGAATTGATGCACATGGTACTACTGCTGCCTAGGTGATCTTGGGCCAAAAACCTGATCAAGCTGTCTGCAGAATCTACGTACCTGGTAACTCCCTGAGTACCATGGGTGTTACTGCTTCCTAGGAGATCTTGGGTCAAAGACCCGATTAAGCTGTGTGCATAATCTACTTACCTAGTAACTCTCTGAGTATCATGGGTGTTACTGTTGGCTAGGAGATCTTGGGTCAAAGACCTAATCAAGCAGTCTGTAGAATCGACACACATGGTCACTCCCCTAATATAGATTACTGCTGCCTAGGTGACCTTGGGTCAAAGACTCGATCAAGCCATCTGCAGTAATCGATGCGCCTGATAACTCAAGAGGATGATGAAACTAGGTTCCCTTGTCCCTAGTGTTGGAAATACTGAGAGGGGTGGTGAATCAGTATTTCTTTCAATTAGAGCATTGGTTAATCTTCAATTATTATCAGTGTTTGTAAAATGATAGTAGAAAACAAGAGGAACACAAATGCACACATTTTCTAAGGTGGAAACCCACTCTGGGAAAAAAACCACCTAATGCTTTTCTAATAATTCTTTAATATTCAACTCCAAGTGAAAATAAATCTCCAAATTCCTAGAATCTAGAAAAGTGTTCTTCTCCAACTCCGACTAGATGGACGCTCCAATGCCCGATATTCTTCAGTAGTCAACTGAATGAATGCCCCAACACCCAATGAGCTACAACTCACCCTAGCACCACCTTACCACCCTGTAGAAGAATAAAAGAAGAATGGACTCCCGTACCAGGGAAAATGGTCCACTTTACAATGATATAGAATGATGTAGAAGAAGAAGACACAGTATAACATAACCCCAACTATGACACAACCACCTAATGATGATCCTAGACAAATCGACACTACCTCTTCATCTCTTGGAAGATAAACACTAGTACAATTTGTACAATAATGTATTTACAATGACTTAGTACAATGATTGTATGCAGTGCTGTCCACTTGAAGACTTCATGTGATAAACTTCTTTCTATTGTTATGTACCTTGGTTTCCACTCTTGTCATGCTACCCTCTGCTGCACCTTTCTTTTCTTTTCTTCCCTAGAAATTCTAGCCCTTTGCAGCCCTTGACAACACATGATCTAGCTTTTCTTTGCCTTCTAGGAGCTTGATATTGAATCTGGGGTATCTATGTTATTTCAAATCCCCAATATATGATTTTTGGTACTATAGTAGTCCTCTAAGTCATATTTCCAATGCCACATATCTGACCCAATTTGGATTCTTCAAGGGAGAGTTATACCCAATCTCTCACAATGCCCTAATTATGGATTATTTCAATAGAGCGAACTTGTACGGCGTGCCATGTGTCACTGTTTCTTCATTTGGCTCTAAAATTGCTAGAGAGAAACCTAAAGACTATGTGATATCTGTAACTTTTTACGGAATTCCAATTTGATACTCAGAGAGAGAGTTATGATGATTTTCCCAAGGTCACTTCTTCGAGATGAATTTCAAGAGCCTTCAAAAACACTAACTTCCACATATCATATCTCCGAAAATGTTGTACACCTTGATCTAAAAATTTTATAGCAGCTTCCTCAGGATCTTAGCTTTGTCTCATAAAATTTTCAGCTTTTGAACCTTCGTAGAAACAAAGTTAGGGTGAAAATTATATGATGACCTATTTTAGATGGAGAAATCTGTTGCATGAGGAGGATATGATGATCACAATTTATATAAATGCTTAGGTTGAGAGGGGCGTTAACAAGTGAATGTGGGAGGGATTTCAGGAGCTTAAAAAATATTAATTATGACTTATAAATAACCCATGCCACAACCCCATGGGGTTTTAGCCCACTAACTGGGGATACAAACTTAAAAGATGAATATCTCTCAAACTGTGAAGAATTACATGGCGTGCCATATATCAATGGAAACATATCGACAAGTAGAAACCATAAAAAGCATTATTGACCTAGAATATATTAATTTGGTGGGTAAAAATTCCCATGCAATATTGTGTTAGCCCCTAGAGCTTCTTGGGTTGACATCAATGACAACCGCTAATCAACACCTGGTTGGTGTATGGTGGTTTGCGGGGAGGAGGGACAAATGGATGTCTTTCTGGTGATTTTCGTTCTTCCCGTATGTATAGGATGATACGAGGTTCATTGCCAATAGACTGGATGGAGGGATTCTATTGATAGGATCACTCGATGTCATGTAAGGTGTCCCTATATCATGGTATCTCAGGGAAATAGTGGGTATAATGCCCATAGTTTTTGCAGAGAGCACATGCATGATTGGTACATAGTGCTTTTCCTTTAACTTTGGTGGTAGGTTCCTTTTTATGGGAACATAGCGTTGCAATGTCTGTTTCGGAGTGAAGGAGTGGTTTTAATTCATCCAGCTCTAGAAAAATATGGGTAGGATGACCGATTACGTCACATATGGTGCAAACTGGTGATTCCCATTGAATGGTGGGGGTCACCATCTTCTTTCCTCTCTTCTCAGTTTTCCTAGCAGTGATCACCGGTTTTTCAATGGTAACTTCCTTTGCAGGGGTGGTCTCAACCATTTCTTGGATGGGTGAGGGCTCCTCAGGACTGAGGGGCTTCAACCCTGTGATAGTAACATGGGTGGCTTCTGTTCCGAAAGGAGGAATGAGGTACCAAATTGGGAATGCCAATGATATGTTGGGTAGTACCAGTGTTTCCAAAACCTATTGGGAGACGAAGCTAGCTAGGGGGTAGAGGAAAGGGGTTTGAGAGGTGGCATAGGCTAGAGAGGCTACTGTGGCTGATGCCTCGGTTTCAATACTAATTGAATCTATGTCCTGACTAGCCTGGGTGCTTGATGTGGACATCATGCACACCGGATCCCCTATGACATTGGGTGATGCCTCAAGGATAATATGAGGATCTCCTAGGAATTACCCTAGAATGGACAATGGTTTGAATTGGTCAGGGCCATATTATTGGTACCTTGAAAGACCATCAGAGACTGTATATACATAGGGTAGAATTACATATATGCTCTTGCTATGTGTTAGCTGGTCTATATTAATGATGCGGTTCTCGTGGGGGAACATCACAATGTGGAAGATGGAGGAGGCTACGACAGACATGGCGTACATATAACTCCATCCGAGGAGTATGTTGTAATCCAAGTGATCATCCAAGACTTCAATGTCTATGTGGACCATCTTTCCAGCTAAACAGACCGACATATTTTGGTAGAGACTGACGGGGGTCGAGGGACAACTGTCGTATGCTCGAAGCGTGATGACGAAGGGTTTTAGTTCGGGGGAACCTAAATTCTGTCAAATTTTTTTTGACATGATGCATGTGGATTCACCCTCCTTTATGACACATCGGTGGATAGTGATATTATGCACTGACACTGGTATTCGAAAGGCGACCATGGAAGGAAGCCGAGTGGTGGCTTTGTCTAAGTCAAAATTCATTAAGCGCGTATCGGCAAGGTCGATAGCATCTAATGTAGAAAGTAGGGCTTTCCGTTGTTTTGGGCATGACTGTGAAAATTCAAAAGCTGACATGGCCACAGGAGATTGTGCTAAATCATCCACAATACTATAATTATGGGCAACTTTGGAGTAGTTTCCTGCTCACCTATTAGGTCCCTTTTCCATTTTTAGAAATGGCTATATAGGCATATTTAAAATGGTCAAAGGTGTAGTTGGCACACTGGTACTTGCCCCTGATGTATTGGTGTCTGGTGGGGTGTCGTAGTTGCGATTATGTGTCTGTAAAAACATCTCTTCTCCAGTCACGTATATTTCATGGCTGCTTTTCCCGGAATCGCCTGTATTTTGTTGTTGAGTGCTTACCGTCCCTTGGTTGGGGAAGGGTTATTATATCATGTCTAGTTGTTGGGAAGATCCTCCTTGTCCTCGGTTACTCTGTAGCTTCTTTAGTTCAGGGAGATCAGGATGGTGGTGAGTATAGTTCCTTGCTCGTACTCACCACATATCGAACAGGAGTGGTTTGTTTTAAGAGGTGGCTTTTTTCTCTACCATTGGGCATTTATTGGCTCCTAGTTTCGATTCCGGTTGGAGTTCCCTCTAGCTTGGGATCGCGGTGGGCGGTGCTGGTTGCTGCCCTCCTGTCCAGGGTTCCCTTTTGGCTTGTTTCTGAATTTTTTATTTACCACATTAGGAGGGTATTTCTCCTAGTTATATTCGTGTGGTTGGTTTTGGGAGGGCTACACAAAGTCCACCTGTGCATAGGTGGGTGGTATGCCAGGGGCTGAGCATAATGGGCTCTCGGGTTTGCACCTGACTGTTGGAGGGGGGTTCTTCCGTTAGTTTTTATTTCTGTGTACTGATTCCCCTGAGCGGGAGGATAAGATCCTCCCTTGTGATATGCATGTGCCCTATTAGTCAAATTTTTCTCAGGCATATGATGACTTTGAAAACTGGGTTGAGGCACGTTCTAGGTAGAACTATATATGTAACTAGGGTTCTGACTGTTGCTACCTTGGAAACCCTGGGTCATTGACCCAATTATCCCATCTGCAGATTTCGACATGCGTAACACTTATTGATAAGTTTGAAGGCGTGGGGCATTAGGTAGGATTTTATAACTGTATCTTGACTGCGTATAAATTAGCTCAAGCATCTAGACTTTGTTGATTGTATCCTCTTTGGATGTGGGATTTTGCTGCGCCACATCATTTGAAATCTCTGTCGTAAGAGTTTTGAAGAAAACATTTAAGAGAACCTAGTCGTCGAGTTTAAATTTACATAAACTGCGATTCTGCCTCCATTCATGGAGATGTTCCAAGTTGTGGATGGCGGGGGTTTGTCTAAATTGAGTCAGTAATTCCATTCGAGAATCATGGTGAATGGGTAACTGAAAATATGTTAGGAATGCGGTAGCAAGGGTGCTAAAGGTTCCATGTGAAGCTGAGGGTTTCTCCACATACCATTTCGTGGCCACTCCAGTGAGAGTGCATTGAAATAATCTCAATCGAATAGTGTCGTCAATGATACTATTCGATGAGCACCACAGGTGAAAGGTCAGAACATGATTACCTGGGTCTTCCACTTGCTTGCCTTCAAACTTTGGTATATATGAAGGGAGCTTTGTGGGCATGAGAGGCCATGTAGGATCGTGTGTGATGGGGTCATTTGTTATCTTGGTTAAATTAGGTAGATTCAACTAAGCTAAGAAAGGTGACTGAGAGGTTGACGCTATTACAATGTGTGAAGACACAAAGTTATGGTTAGAACGAGGGTTAGTCTATGACATACCCTGCTGTGTATTCAGCTGGCTTCCCGTATGGGATGCACTCCTCTGCCCCCTAGGGGTTGTGGGAGGAGTGGTATGTGGTGTGGTGTTGGGATACTAGCTAGGGTTCCCAACTACGACTTCCCCAATAAAGGACAAACCAATGACGTTGGCATTGTTCCGTCTTTGACGCCTGAATGGCGAAAGACCTGGAACCCCTCCCGGTAATGGGTGGAGGTCCAAAAGAAACATGGATTGATGAGGTTTCATTGGGACCTGTCAGGTGTCACCAAGATTTTGGAAAAATTTGAGAGGATAGAGTCTATGACCAAATAAAACTTCTTGTCACATACATAAAACAAAGCGAAAAATAAAATTGATTTCCCTTTAAATTAATCTATGTTATCAAGAAATCAAAAAAGTTGTTTTTGTTCGTTTGTATATGATACTCAAAAACCTAGAAGACCTATGCGTCCTCACACACTCAAAAGTAATTGGGCCTTGAGAATATTTCTTGCGAGTGTTGGCACAAAGTCCCGTAAGAGCTCGCGATGCTCCTAGTCAGCCAAAGAGAATCCACCAAGGTAAGGGTACAGGGTTTGGCACTTGGTTGCACCGTCACCTATAGGGTAAAGGTTGCCCTAGTTTTTGGCCACTAAGAACCATTGTCCCACATGAGCGTTTGATTCTTGGGCTTCTTGGTAGTCAGCTAATAGTATTGATTATCAGTGAGGCCAGGTAGCCCCAACTGATACCGCACACACTACGCCTCAGCTTAAACCCCTCTGAAAAAGGTCTCTGCCACACTCAAATTTTCTTTGTCATGGGCTGATAGGTCGATTTGAAGCTCCCTAAATACACAAATTCTATGTCTCAATATGAATTATGATCAAGGCGACTTATTGGGTGCCTACCCCCTTGATCCTAACTTAAGCTATAAATTCTTTTGTGGCTCCTGTGGGGAGAATTTAGTGAGTTTGGTTAAGTTAGTTTTAGGTGTCTTTGCTTCGCTTAGTGGGTGAGTGTGTCTGAGCATAAGGTGGACAAGCACATAGTTTGAATGTGTGGATATCATTGATCCTTTACAAAATCCCCTTATTTAAACTATGTTGTATTGTTCCTGGCTCAAATGGAAAACATGTGTGGATAATGGGCCACTTTCAAATTTTCCTAGTTAATCTATGTGACTAACTATAGGGAGATGGCGAATTGTGAATATGGAGCGTTCATATGCTTACCTAGGATCACCGGAGGGTGTAAAGGTAGCAGAGATTACTTTCTCTTCTATAAAGAATTCAATCTTAGTCCCACAATTCCTAGTGCAAAAATTGAACTAAACTAAAAAAAATTACATTAGAACAAAGAAAACTAGCTATGCATGCATGGTCTTGGGCCACTTACTTGGACTAGTTATCTAGGTGTGAGTACCAAAATTTACAAAACATAAATTTTTCGAAATGCAAATTACTTTTCCCCCTACTTAAACTATGTGAAAATTTTTCAAAAATCCACTTGAAGTAAAACTAACACTAAGCCTATAGAAAGTAGCTAAAATTGAGTTCTAAAAAGTTGCAGGGTACCACAACCAGTGCTAGCAGATGCATTAAGGGTTGCCAAGCACCTTACAAGCAGAAAAAGACAGAATTTAGGGAGAAATTTCTCATTCTGTAAATTGCACGCAAAAGGCTGAGACAGGTGCACTTTATTTGTGTGGGTTAGCACTGAACGCACACCTTGCACATCTGTGATGAAGAAACACACGCAAATTCCTGCAAGTAAAAAAAATTAGGACCTTCTCTTCTTCAATCTGTCACTTAGGGTGAATCTAGGGACTGTAAGAGAGATTAGAGGACTATCAACTCCACTCCACAACATAGACAGAGGTCTCCTGCAAAAGAAGGCACGACCACATAAAATTGGTAATAAAACGTTAGTGGAGTCGCCATTCCTGTTGTGGTGGATTTGGTGCACTTATGTACGAAATCACACCATTTTAAGTGGTGTGGTTTACCCCTTTAAACTATTGGTAACAGGAAGAAATAAGTGGAGTAAATTAGCATACTATATATAAGAATAAGCATACAAATGTAATCTAAAAACTAAACTAAAACTAAACATAAATAAATAAAAGCTCTAAACGAGTCAAACAACACAATAATGCTAACAGTGGCTCTAGGCCCCTCTTATTCAGCGCTGGTAGTGAGGAGAAGAAAACTTAACCCTCTTCCCAAAGGGCCCCTAGACAATGGTTCTAGGTCCCGATGCAAGGATGTTGTCCATTCCAAGCTTGCCTCGGTGCAGTCTCCCTCTCTCTCTATTATGTGGACTTAGCTTGTCGAGTGGCCAACAAGTGAGTCCCCTCTGTCTGCAGCTCCGGGTCACACACTGCTAGTATTTCTTGGGCAATTTTGGCTGGCATAACAATGTGATCACCCATTCTTCATCTCATGGTGGCTTTATATAGGGGATTTCAAATCCTCCTTCCCCCCCTTGGTACATTATGGATGGTGACCCAAGGGAGAGGTATGATTCCTTTATGTGCTCCAAATATTCCATTGTGTGCTCACATAGTGTCTAAGGAGGCGTTGGTCACTGTCCTTAGGTGGCTCCAAGTAAGGAGTAACTTTTCCTTTGCTTTATGTGGTCCTAGATAGTGACATTTCTCCACTCTCAGGAATTCGCGCTTATCGAGCCAAAAGGCACGCAGAAGGCGCTCTTCTCGAAGGATAATGTGCACAATCAACATTTAAGACTAGTTCAAATTTGATTTTCCTTAAACCTTTGAGATTTTTAAACAGTTTTTGAATCTTGTAATGTCTTCCAGCCTTGTAAATCCTTTGGCTTGACATTAATTAATTTTATCTTGTACTATACAATTTTCCAGTTTTAATAGCCATATATATGAAAATGTCGTAGATAAATGGTTTAATATGTTAGAAGGATATTTTTTAGCTCATTATTTTTCCAATAGGGAAAATATTACTTTTTCACTCTTCAAAATTTCCCGCCATGTCAAGCACTTGTGGGAATCCTACTGTGAGAAGAATTATAAGGGGGAACCCTCACTATTTTCAATCGCACCCATGTGGAATTATTTCTGAGATGCCATCAAGGACAAATATTACCAAGTTGGGAGCTATGGAGATAAACACATAAAGTGGAACACGATGCAGTAGGGAAGAGACCAAGACATATTAGAGTTTAAAAATATTTTTCATATCCTTCACATGAAGATTTAGAGCTGCATATGGTACTAAAGTACCATGGCTATCAACATAAGTACATCCAGGACAATAATGACTTCCTCAAAATCTCTTGTCTTAGTGCCACCTATTGATACATTGTCAAGATTTAACAGAAAATTTAAACAACAGAAGTGATATTTTGGATCTGCAAATCTAAATCAAGGGAAAGGTGGCCCCAAATCACAAAACTAAGGAAAAATCCAAGGCAGGGTGACCCACGAAAACCCCTTGAAGCCGCACGCAAAGAACAAAACCACGAAGACAAAGGACACTGGAAAATGGTGTGAATTTCATAATATCCCAACTCACAAGACAAGTGAGTGTTGGGTGAAGAAATTACTGATCTTCGAGCTAAAGGGTTCAAAATCATATGCATGTTCTGATTCTCAATCAGAATCTGACAAGGGGAATGACAATGGGAACTAGATTGTTGATGCGGGGCCTAGTGCAACCATTGCCACGACCAAGGTCTAGCAGATTGAGCTCAAATATTTGGAGGAGGGGCAGTGTCTCTTCCACTCATATGTGTGGGTGAAGGGTTCTTAGCTGCAACTCATTATCGATAGCGGGAGCCAAAAGAACTGCATTTCAGCATAGGCCATGGAGCGGCTGGGCCTACCAACCAAACCACACTTAGAGCCATACATCATCGCATGGCTTCACAAAGGAGGAGAGCAAGATGGATATTAATATTTTCAGTAGCTTAAGTACAAATAGCATACCTAAGGAAAGGTAGGTATTACAAGTTATTAAAAGAATATGTAAAGATAGATCATAAGTTCAAGAATAATATATAGAAGATTTACATTCAATTTGGATAACTTGTTTTTGGGAGAATGCATTATATATATATAGACAAAGTAAAAAGAAAAAAATGATTGAAATATCATTTTTTTATTATTAGTACTTTTTAAGATATTATTTTCAACTTCAAGTTATCAATATAAATAATTACACTTCTCTCATATAATGTAAAAATAAATTATTTATAGAATAAGAATATTTTGACTTTCAATTATTATTTATATATCTATAAAAGTGATATATAAATATTTTACTTCAATTTCATATTGAAATATAATTTTTTAATTAATTCTTTTTTAAATATTAATATTTTTATTAATTATTTTTTCCTTAAATATTAATTATTAATTGCATTTTATACTATGGAAAAAATTACAATTCTCCATTATACTCTACAAAATGTTTACTTTCATATAGATATAGATTTTATATAGATGTTAAAGTATATTGGTATACATTAATTCTTTTTATTATCAGTAATATTCTTCTTAATTTCATTTATCAAATCAGGTTGAGAATGTAAATAATGACACATTTCTTTCACACTATGGGCTCAAAATTTTCTTTTTTTTTGGGTCAATTATCTATATATGTATTATATTGGTATACATTAAATTTTTTTATTATTAATAATATTTTTTTAATATGTCATTTATCAAATCACCGTGAGAATGGAAATAATGACGCATTAGACCTAATGTATAGTTTAGTTAGTTGACTTCTTGTTGCTAAGTACCCGTCTTATCTGGAGGTCACTGGGTCAAATCTTCTCAATACTGTTGGGGTTAGGCCTTGCTATTTTAGTCAACGGGTAGTTCTCTTCCAGATGATCTACCTAGATTTTTTTCGTAGATACATTAAAAAAAAATAACACCTCTCCGTCACATTATGTGTTCAAAATATCCTCTTATATATATATAATAATTAAAAAAATCATTAAAAAAAATAAAGAGCTCCTCACAATATAGTGTGATGAGACCTATCACCCTTTCCATACTCAACATGTATTTGATAAATAACATTTAAAAAATTATTATTAATAAAAGTTAAATTATACCTAAAATATTATATATATATATATATATATTAATAAAATTATTAAAGTAATTAAGTAATTGATAATTGTATATAAGTATAGGCAATGGTTGAATTAGTGTTTATGGAATAGCATTTTTGTTGTTGGGCCTTGATCTTGGGCCTTGCCCATACTACTCTAATGACTTACTGATTCAACATAGTGTGTAAGAGTGAGTGTGTGTTATGTAATGAGTTATTTATTCACCGCAGTATGTATGAGTGCGCGTGTGTTATAATTTTGTTGTTATGGTAAAAACTACTAAATTTCATTTTGGGCATTGCTCAGACTACTTTAATAAGTTATCTATTCACCATAGTGTGTTTCTATATGTGAGAGAGATTAATATTTCTCTATATAACAACATTAGTGGTTAGATTAAGAATTAGAAGAAAATTTAAAATTAAATTATGATATTACCAAGAGGTGATTGGATTTAATTGAAAATAATAATAAGAAATATGAGCCTTGATTAAGGCAAACAAGAAAAGCCCTCATTTTTTAAGTAATAAAATATTCTTACAAATTGGAATGTGAAAGTAAACATTGGAAAATTTCAAAAAAATTGAAAATTAAAAACACTCTCTTAAACCAATGTTCTCATACCCAAACTATATAGCACTTTTAAATACTTATCACAAGAACAATCTTTTTAATCTTACAATTCATCAAAATTACAATGATATTGAAACTCTTTCCATAAGATTTTTTGAAAAAAATAAATTATAAACCAATCCAAATATTCCCTTGCTTTTCTTAAAATATGATTCACATACATACATATACAAAGAGAGTAAGTTGAATATTTAAAGGTAAACATTTTAATATATATGTTTTTGGATTTTACCTTTGCAAATTTATCTTAAATAAAGAAGCATTTCATGAAAAATAATTTTTTTTTAATTATTATTATCTATTTAACTACTGATAAAATTGCTAAATTATTTAACTTAAAACAAATATTAAATATATATAATACTTATAATTAATATTGAAATATTTTATTATTATTATTATCTATTTAATTTAAAATATTTATAAATTCAATATCAAATTTATTTATGTTTCATTATTCGTGTTAAGAACTTATTTGATTTAACCTGGGTAATCACAACTCATATACACGTTATAGAGCTAAAGGTTAATTTTAATTATTAAATAGCATATAGAGCTAAAGGTTAATTTTAATTATTAAATAACATCGAAATAGATGTAGAAGATCAAAAATCAATGTCAAAGTGTACTAAATTTATCACAGACCACACTACATTTAATTCAAATATTGATATCACATTTGTTTTTCGTTTTTCTATCTTAATAGCTTGTTTGTCTTTTAAGCTGGCTCAGTCATAACTCAGCTGAGAAGATCATTTTAATTCAGACGAATTCAAAAATGAATCCAGGGCTATATAAAATATCAATATCAAACGGAAGTTTATCTTAAAATCCACATTATTTTCTCAATGTCTGCATTATTTTCTACGCACTATTAGGTTCGAAGGTGCTTTTCTTCTTTTATATCACACAGCTATTTTGTACAAACAGGGAATAACAACAAGAAGGAAGGTGCTGGAATTGTCGAGCTTTCACTAAACAGTTGTACATTAAATTTCATTTAGTTCAGGTAACATCAAAATTGAGATGCAGAGGACTAGAGTAAAAGCTAATCAAAAGTTATATAAAAAAATAATATCAAATCGAAGTTTGTTTTAAAATCTACATTATTTTCTCAAAGTCTGCATTACTGTCTATATACCATTAGGTTTGATGGTTATTTTCTTCTTTTATATGTACAGCTGTTTTGCTTTTAGTATATGGTTTTGTACAAATAGGGAATAACAACAGTGCATGTGGTGGATTTCTCCACGCCTCACTGCACATTTGTGCATTATATTTGAATTTAGTTAAGGTAAATCCAAAATTGAGATGTAAAGGACTAAAATAGAAAGCTATATCAATCATCAATATCAAATCTGATTCTATTATATCCCCTCAAGAGCTTATTTGTTTTTAATATTATGACTCCCTTCAAACTGGGAATAAAAACGGGCCAATTAGAAGTTACCTTCAATTTAGATGAATTCAAACTCGAAATGTAAAAGATCAATTACACTATCTGATAATAAGCAATATCAAATCAAAGCTTGTTTCAAAATTTACATTACTATATCTGTTTCATTATGCTTTAATCCAGTTTTCTTCTTTCATCGTCAGTCGGAGGAATTCTTGGCCCTCACAGGTGATAATTCGTATATTTCAGTTCAACAGAAAATTCGAAAGTTTGTTTCAAAATATACATTACCATCGATTGGTTAGCCCTTTTGGGTCATTGTACATTTAGTTGAATAGCTACTTGTAAACAACGTGGATATAGTTAAGTTACATAAATTTGGATTTGAAATAAAAACATTATAGTTTACTGGATTTGAATCAAAAACTTCTTAGAGATTTTAGAAAGATTCTGAAATCAAATGAAGAAGAGTAGGTAAAAAAATTGATCTCTTATTTATTGGATTTCAAAATATCTCTTATATCAATTAAGAAAATAAAAATAAAATGGTGTTGTGTAAAGAGTAGGAATTGCGAGGATGTTTAAAAATGGTTGAAATCTGGCTAAAACATTTCAAAAAATCTTGTAATAATAGTATTTGAATGATGTTTTTGATGGTGAAAATAGATTCAGCACCTAAAATTATGAAATTTGACAACTATAAGCTCAATTTACAAAAATCCCTACCTAAGTTTATCAAAATGTTAAGAAAATTTCCATAATTTTCGACACAAATTTGCAAACTAGTTAAACTACAGAACCTAACATACCTATTCAATTAATCTGCACTTAATAACTGGGATTGAAATAAAACATTATTTAACAACTATGTAAATAATTAATATCCGAACACTATTTGACCACTATATAAATAATTAATATACCGTTCCTTTTCTTCACCTAGTTTCGTTGTTTTGCACATCATCACGTATTGTGTACAAGTGATAAACAACAATTTATTTCAGATTATATGTAAAAGCATACATTCTATGACTTACCAGGAATAAATATCATGTCAAACAAATTTCCTGGTTTATATTATAATATTTCGTGCGATAATTGATATCAGATTATACAAATTCCAATATTCTCACACTGATATTTCAGTGCTCCTTTTTTCCTTCACTCATGGGCAGAGAAGTCTCGATTATTATGTATTTTTACTCATGTCCAAAGTTAGTTTATCTATTTATAGCATGAGTGCTCAGTACAAACGGGTATTAACAAAAGGAAATGTTTAAACTACTTTAAACATTTTGCAAAGATAATTAATTCCAATGTGTTTTTGTGGCAGAACCTATGTGACTCGCATAAAGCGACGATTTGGCAAAAGCTAAACACCCAGTAGCATACACTTATCAATAATACTTACAATAATAATACTGATATCTTATCAAATGAAACAGAGGTCCGAATTAATTATGTTTCTACCATTTTGTTATTACCATATCAATTAACACCATTGCACCTGGTTGTCATGACATATAAAAATAAAAATAACACATCTGATCTAATTAGTAATAGTTCTGAATTAATGTTCAGCGTTTAATCCTGGTTTGTTCTCTATCATACGTATAATAATCAGGGAAAGACTCGTATATGCGAAGGACGAAGCCAACAATTAAATGCAAAAAACCTTACTTTGCAGCCCATTGCGTAACTCACTTCCATTTTTTTATTTTGATTGGCACATCTTCACTATGGATGGATGAGTGAATCCGTCTTAATCAGGGGTTTAGTAAGTATAAAAAGATAAAGTACTAATCTTTCTTTCTTTCTTTTTTAGTATAAAACTCCCAAAAGATTTACATTTAACAAATTCGTCTTACGGGTTTAGTAAGTATAAAAAAATAAAATTTATTAAAGTACTAATCTTTCTTTTATATATAAAATTCTCAAACGATTCACATTTAAGAAATTTTATCAATTCATACTTTATAGATTTCATTTCATTTCTTGATATTTCATAGATTTTTGGTTAAGATGGATCTATACTACTTATATATATATATGATTTATCATTGTTTAAATTGTATTTTAAAATGTATAAATCTCTTTTCTCAATTATATATTCTAGATTATATAAACTAAACATACAATTTCTAAAAATATTAACTTTATTTTAGACAAAATTGATGAAAAAACACATCTTAAAAAGAGACAGAAAGTGGAATAATGAGAATACTTAAATGTTTCAAACCAGCCTTGATAAATTCAATGGAAGGTCACTAGATTGAAACTATGACCTCATAGATGAAAAGACATGTTCCAAACCATTAAGTTCAAACATGATTAGTCTATAATTATGATATTATAGTATCATATACTACAATAATTGCAAAAAAGAAACTCTTAGTTAATTTGACAAAAATGGAAATAACTAATTTATACTAAACTATTTAAAATAAATGTACATATTCTAATATGCAATACACATTTATAGTATAATTTGCTATATGTATATCCTTGCTACATACTTCCATAGAAATCACAACTAAGAATCACAAGAAGAGAAAATCTAATCATATTTGCAAAAAAATCACTAAACAAGGAGTAGTCTAAATACACATGAATTTCCTATGCAATTATTTTGAGCAAGTATTGCTTCTAAAAATTTAGAATTCAATAGAAATAGTTCATGTAAAAATCCTCTTAAAGTAACCCAAACTACAAAATTTCCCAACCTCTCCAATCTAGGGCATTTCCCTCATTTAATAGAATTACAATAATCAATCACTCTAAGGAGGAGTGGTCTCCCAATTATAATAATACTAGATTGGTTTCAAAATCTAACACCTAATTGACTACTGAAACAAGCTTAGGTAGTAGAGGTGGAAAATAATGTCTTGTCGTTGATTGATGACTATGGAAATCTCCAATTGGCTGTGGATATGTTTGATCTACATATCACATTGTGGAAAAAAATTTTCCATCATCACTTTATGCTCTCCAATGGCCAATGAAATATATTCAAGCTCCCTTTTCATAGTATTCCCACAAAATATAAAAGGGAGGACCTCCTCTGACCGAGAGGTGAGGAAGTTTAAAATGGACACTTGGTGAATACACTTCATTCGTTGCATCAAGCTCACCTCTACTCTAATATTTGACAACATTTTTTGAAGGCCTCTTGGGCTTGGACTTGATTTATTCAAATGGTGATAGACAGGTAAGATCCGATGGTGATTCTCAATGGTCTCCCATATTTAGGTGTGCTTTTCTATTACTAAAATTATAGTTACATCTATGACTCACATAATCTCCTTCCAAGCGCTGATTAAGGGATAGTTCTTTATCAACTCCATTTCGCCCAATCTTGGGATCCCACTTGGTTTCTCTTCGAACGGTGATTGATATTCTTTGATCCCTTGAAGTTTTCCTTGAAATTTTTCATGTTTAGCCTTGCGTGGGAGTCAACTTTCACTTCATGGAAAACAAATACAACTACCATTTTGATAAATAATTTCTGCATGTGTTTTCTCATATATTCAAATGTTGTCATACCTAAGGATTGGATTTCCTTCATTCCCATTCATTTCACTTCTTATAGTACTAGATGATCATTTAATGTGGATAGTTCCTATTGATGTTGGCATGCTTCCTCTTAAATATTTTATTATACTTATACATAAGAATTTTCTTGTGTGCTACTTCTTATATTTGTTTGAAGATTTTGTATACATGGACATCATCATGCCATTCAATTTCATTCTAATGTTTTGTATCCATGGATATGGCGATTTGGTTGAGATCCTTAGCTTGTGATGGTTTCTTATGTATAAGTTTTCCCTCTAGGATGGAAACCCAACTTCTCAAATGATATAGATTAGTGATTAGCTCCTCAACTAAAGAGGCATTTTCTTGAGAAAATTATCCCAAGATGAAAGCAATGTAAAAGGGTCAATGTTAGGGATCTAGTGTCAAACATGTTATAGAATATTACTTCACCTACAGTCCCCATGTCTAGAAGAGCACATATCTTCCTCCCCTCGCAATATGGAGTAGAAGTAATTATCGAGGGACACTATGTGCTCCTCAATCTACACCTTCAATCTAAGACCCATAGGTGTGTATGATAAGATTATTATAGTTATTAGTGTGACATGGATAGTGGTTTGTTGACTTCTTCTTCCCCTACTCCTTTCTTATTTCTTCTTCAGCTAATTGTTTAATCATTTCCTCCATATTTTTCTCTAGTTCTTTAATGACTTCCATTTCTTACTTTTTCTTCTTCTCCTCTTCTGTTTTTTTTATTTTTTATACTTATACTACTTTTTCCTACCCCATGGCCATCATATATTTCATTTTATTTTTCCATCCCCACCATATACCTCAAAATTTCCACCACTTTATAGTCCTTTTGTTCTTGCTCAATAATACAGGCTCGATATTCTTCTTTATTTCCTCTTCTAGTTTTATTTGTCACTCATCTTCTAAGGCCTTTTGGTGTAAGTGGTTTTGTCGAGTGTTTTTCACCCTCTCCTTTAACTCCAAACAAGATTAATATTCCTAGCATATTTCTTCTTAGGTCAATTCGTGGTGAGTGTAAGACTAGTGAAATTTGATGTCTCAAAAATGATTGTTGACTATATTTTTGGGATCATATCTCTGAATCCTACCCTCATAAATATTCAAGTCTTAAATGTGTCTTTCTTATATCTTAAAAATTGAGTTGTTAAGTAATGTGTAAAATATGAGTGTAAATAAGTAATTCGAACATAGGTGCTTGTTAGTATGGGATAAGGACTCATGGAAGTGAGCCATGAAAATTTGGACACAAATTCTCCAATGGATACCATGTCGAGGAAGAAATTTAGTGCTAGATGACATGCGTTAATGATGGCATAAATGAAAGGAAATGTTGGATGTTCCTCTAATTTCCTATAAGCATGATTGTGACTTGTGCTTCCTCCAAGAGCTAAAAATTGAGTTTATTGAAAAACAATTGATATAATTGGGCCATAAAATCATCTTATGTATAAGGAAATTGAGGCTTGAATTTATTCACCCATAGATCTTTGTAGTAAATATGCACAATAATTCAACAGAGTGTCTCTTCAACTCATGAATGGCCATACACACCCAATGCATACAAGGTCAATAAAATAGGTCAACGTATGAAGACCATCATTTTGCATGAGCTCTCATTTTCAATATTAGATGATCGAGTTATGAGGTTCCATAAAAGGAACATTTCCTAGTTAAAACATGTGCCTTTTTTTGTGACTTAATCCATGAATGACAACCATTTTAGCTTAAGGTGGGCCACATCTCTTTTTTTGGTAGAGTTTCCAACATCATGATGAGTCTATAAGTTCGGTGGAACTATTTGGTTGGGTATATCCCCTTTTCCTTCCCGATGAATGGTTTCTAGTCACTCCACCATTCCTCCAAAACTTCTTTTCATGAGGGATGCCTTTCTAGATGGAATTGAGCTTCTACATCTTTGAAATTTTTAAATGCTTGTAGGACCCTATTTCCTCCTCTTCATGGCCACCTATACTAGGAGTTCTAATTCAAGCATGGTCAAGGTACCTCTTAACCATTTCCTACTGTGATGTTCTTATAGGCCTAGCCATCCATTTCATCCTTCAAAAGGTTATCTTCCTATCACTAAATGACAAATTACTCATTTCATCATGACATAATATACAAACAAAAAAAAAAATTTATTTTCAATTACTATCTATATAACTATAAAAAAAATTGATAAAAAAAATTATGAGAAAGCCGAAAATATATATAATTTTTAATTACTATATATCTACCTAAAAATAAAATTGATGAAAATAAATTATTTTAAATAAATAGTGAATATTAAAAAATTATATTTATAATTAAAACTTGAATATTTTATTATTATTATTAATCTTTAAAATACAATTTACTTATTTATTAGAAAAAAAATTAATTAAAGTTAATATATTTATAAAAATGGATATCAAATTTATCTATGCTTCGTTCACGAACTTATTTGTTTTAGACTGTTAATTTAATTTTAATTATTAATTAATTTCAAAATAGTGGTAGAACATTAACTTGCCACTTCCATCAAAAATCAACGTCAAAGTGTACCACATTTATAAATAATAATTAAATGTACTTGACATGTATCAAAATTCAAGATCACATTTGAAAAATATATCAAATATCCTTATCACGTTAGATTTGACATTTCAATGAAAAAATCAATGTCAAAGTGTACTAAATCAATAGTAATTAAATGTACTAAATTTGACATACGCATCAAAAATCAGTATCACTTTGATATATATATGTCAAAAATCAATATCACATTTGCCATTTGTTCTTGTCTCTTAAGGGCTTATTTTCCTTTTTGAGTTGTCTCAGTCACAAATCAGCTTCTAAAGTTGAAAAGTAAGTTTTAATTCAGATGAATTCAAAATTGAATCCAGAGCTAAATAAAAAGATCAATATGAAATCGAAGTTTTGTTTTAAATCCATATTATTTTCTCATTTCCTGTATGATTGCCCAAGTACTATTAGGTTTGCAGATGCTCTTCTTCTTTTATATAATGCAGCCAGTTTTTTTTTAATATAATAGATATGTACAGACGTAGAGAGGCGGTGAATTTTCGACCTTTCACTACACATTTGTACATTAAATTTCATTTTAGTTAAGGTAACATCAAAATTGAGATGAAAAGGACTAGAGTAGAAAGGTCATCTACAGTTATATAAGAAATCAATATCAATTAGAATTTTGTTTTAAAATCTCCATTATTTTCTCAATGTCTGCATTATTGTCTACGTACTATTAAGTTTGAGTTTTCTTTTCTTCTTTTAGATGTACACATATTTTGTTTTTAGTGTATGGCTATGTACAAACATTGTATAACAGCGGGGCAGGTAGTGGAATTGTGGGCGCCTCACTGCATGTTTGTTTGTGCATTATATTTGAATTTAGTTCAGGTAAATCCAAAATTGCGGTGTAAAGGACACGAACAGAAAGCTATATCAATCAGAAATAACAAAGGTTTCTAATATCCCTTATTTCACATGAAGAGCTTATCTGTTTTTTATCTTATGGGTCCGCACAAACCGGGAATAACAACCGGCCAATCAGAATTTACTTTCAATTTAGATGAATTTAAAATGGAAATGTAAAAGATTATCTACACAACCATATACAAAAGAATATCAAAATCAAAGTTTTCTTTTAAATCTACATTACTGCATTTAAATATCAAAATCAAAGTTTCTTTCAAAATCTACAGTAACATATCTACTTTATTTGAAAATATATCAAAATCAATTTTTCTTTCAAAATCTACATTAGCATATCTACTTTAGTTGAAAATAGCTACTTAGAAGAGTATGTAGAGAAACCTGAACATAGGTGAATAAGAGTTCGAATCCGAAACAACATAATCTCAATATGACATGCTTTGTAAAATAATTTGCAAGAAAACTGATTCAAATCAACATTATTTAACTTATCAAGAACTTTCTTGCTTTGTCAAATAATTTACACTGAAAGCTGACACAAAAGAAAAGTTATTTAACTTATCAAGAATTTTCTTCCTTTGTCAAATAATTTATACTGTAAGCTGACTCAAAAAGAACAGTATTTAACTTATCAATGACTCTTTATTTAGGTGAGGCTGACTTAATTTTCCTTTCCTGCTTTCAGGTCAAGAACTTTATTGTTTTTAAAAGCATCTTACTAGTAAGAAATAACTAATGGTCAGCAAAGGAATAATTTTATTTCAGATTAGATGTAAAAGCATAGCCTCCGTAATTTACCAAGAATAAATTTAAGTCTAACATATTTCATGGTTTATATAGTAATATGTTTGGTGTGATAATTAATATCAAATTAAACAAATTCCAAAATCCATATTTGAGTGTGCATTTCTTCGTTCGTTCATGTCCAGAGCAGTGTGCATTTTTTCGTTCGTTCATGTCCAGAAAAGTGTGCATTACTGTCCCTTTTCACTCATGTCCAAAGCTTATTTGTTCATAGCGTGAGAGCTCTGTAGGAACGCTTAACAGCAGACAATGTTCAAGAGAATTTAAACATTCTGCAAACGATAAATAAATTCCTTCTTTCAGTGGCAGAAACTATCTCACTCGTATAAAGCAACAATATTTGTCAAACGCTAAACACCCAATGGCATATATATATATATACCTTAAATGTGCAGCCGAATGTGTATCTCACTTACATCTTTTACTTCGATGGACTGAGGTTCATCATCCGATAAAATCATTTCAACTAACAACATCCAACTGATCCCAACTCTTTTCCGATCATTTATTCACTGATTGGGTAAGCAAGCATAAACATTGATTTACGTACTGATTGATCAAATTTTGTAGGGATCTTTTATCCATTCAATATACTAATTCTCTCGTATCAAATATAATCGAAACAACAATGAATAGAGTTTAATCAACTATAAGTAAAGTATAATATGTTTTATTAAAAAGCGCTATTATTCTAGTTTCCATTTAATATAATTTATGATGTTTATTAAAAAAAAATAAAAAAAAATAGTATTCTTTCCATCCAGTGTAATTTCTAATTTAATGTTCATTTTCATCTCGGACTTAGTGAGGACCGTGTATAAATTTTTTCATCCGTTTAATTATTTATATTATATGATTTTAGTTTGTATTTATTTTAATTTTTGTTATAACTATACTTTCATTTAGAGTTTAATTCTTTCATAAGATTACTTTTTTAATTTGTATTTTGTTTAATTTTTGTTATATATAATTGATTTAGAAATTATTTTGTTTAATTTTTTCTTTGTATATAATTTGATTTAGAAAAATTTGAACCTACAATTTTATGGTATTCCATAAACTATATATATATATATATATATATATATATATATATATATATATATATTCATATAATGTTATGTGACTATGTTACTCTATATTAAATTATAGAACAAATATAAATAAAAATTAAACTTTTATTTATTATTACTCTTTTATTTTGTTTTATTTTTGTAAATTTAAGAATTTTATATTAACAAAAAAAAATAAGTCACATAATTGATATGATCAGTTCCCAAAGGAGGACTCTTTTTAACCCTTGAATATAATGAGTATACATAATCTTCTGTTAGGCACAACTAACATGATACAAGCTTTGTTCTCTAGCTAGGCATCCAAAAAACAACAAAACAAACTTGTTAGCAAACTAACATAACTAACATGATACAAGCTTTACTCTCTAGCTAGGCATCCAAAAAACAAGCATTGGCAAACTAACATAAAACCAGATACAAAATTTGTCTCCTAGCTAAAACATAACATGTTGGTGAACCAAATGAACATATGGGATTAGAATCTGTGGCACTCAATCCAGGAAGAGTAGTAGTGTTTGAAACTCAAAGGAGGTGGCCCTCAACATGAGCCACTCTTGAGTAAAGTCTATCCAAAGTGAATTGTTGGTTCCACAACATCCTCTTGATGTTTTCCAAAAGGGTGAATACAAGTGAATTGTTGGTTCCACAACATCATATGGATGTTTTCCAAAAGAGTGAATGCATTGTATCATTCCACCTGCTTATCTTTCAAAACCAAACCAAACAATGTCTTCATTTTCCAATGAAGAAAAACAAAGTTGAGATATTTTTTTTTCTTCCCTTGATATGCCCAGGGTCTGTAACATAGCAAGAAACATCCTCCGTAATCTTAGAATCGTAGAAAGGCTATCTCTCTACTCCAACATCTCTGCTCCAACATTAGTTTCCAGGTTCCTAATTTCTCCTATAGTCTCTAGAGAAACTATATTGAAATATGTAGTGGCTGATTCTTAAGCAAAGAGACAAACCCTTCGTTGGCTTCCTAGGTTGCATCCACCTCCATCCCTCCTGCACTACATACTGTAAAATGATCTTATTCTCTTTTATTTTGTAAAATTAAATTCATACACAATACTTTTACCATATATAAATCATTTTTATGGAAATCCATACAAATCACTACTAAAAAATATAATTGTGCAACAACATGGAGCATAAATAATATCTAAATGAATTCAGATAATTTATCAATTATAAGAAAAATAAATCTAATCCAATTCGAATAAAAAAACAGTATATATAAAGTAGTGCAGTTTGAAAACATATGCAAAATAAATCTAATCCAATTTGAAACGCCAAGAAGAAAACAACACTATATAGAGTAGTCGAAACACATACTTTCTTTTTGTTTGGCGGTTTTGAACTTTTACATATTTTAAATATAAATTATATTGATATTAAAGAAATATTTTATTTATATCAAATATTTTTAAAGAAATGGTTATTAATATAGTTTGAATGGGTCTAATAATGTTTTTTTCTCAAATATTGTAAATTCAAAAACAAAGAGAAATAGAAACACAGTAAAATAAGTATATATGTTTTTAAATAAAATATATATGTTTTAGTAAAATTAATAATTAATTTATTGTGAGAAAAATAATCTATTTTTAATGTTTAAATTAATTATGACTTTAAAATTAAATAATAATAATAATAATAATAATAATAATATATTAATTAAATAAATCTAAATTACACATCCTCTTTATATTAAAAAATTAAAAAGGTTAAAAACACCTCTCACTCAATCATCTCACTCAATCATTACAAACAGCAAAAGATACACATAACATCTTATATACCAAATTTGATGAAATTTCGTGATTTTGAAGGCATGTTTTGGCTCAATAGCCACAAACACAAATAGCAACTCATATACAGTCTTTGATGCAAAAGCTCCATAATTTAGAAACTCTAGCGATAATGCCTCTTGTAACAGTCATCTCCATTGACATTATCGAGCCTCTTTGTCGGGTTTAGAACTGTTGAGGGAAAATCAGACTATTGACTTTTTAAGGTTGCCGACTGTCATCCAGTGTCATTTTTTCCCCTGCCTTTGGATGCACGTTGCTTCGCTCAACATGATAGTGAACATTATCCATCTAACAAATGTCATTATGGTCGTCAATTACTTATTTAAGGAAAGCTTCGCTCAACATGATAGTGAACATTATCCATCTAACAAATGTCATTATGGTCGTCAATTACTTATTTAAGGAAAATTATAAAATAGATTCTACGCCTTGCTTAAAGTAAGATGTACTAGTAATTTATACCGTGCATTTTAAGAATATTTTCCTCCAGTTAGTTCGAAGTTATTAATAATAGAGTATTTTAAAATAAATGATAATTTCAATAATGTTTTATATAAGATTTATTAATAAATTTTTCAGATTATATTATATTATTTAAATTTATATTAAATTGGATAAATAGTATAAATTTATGTTATTTTTGGAATTAAAAATTGTTACAGTGCAATGATTTGATTTTTTAATTTCCGTTAATTATTTATATATATGTTATTTGATAAATAGAAAGAATTAGACTTCTTCATAGTCATGTACACAACATCTATTTGTAAAATAAGAATTATATTACTTGTAATTACTAAAGTTGATATAATTTTTACCGTTGATTCCAATTTCTTAGTAATTTAAGTATGATTTATATGGTAAGTACAAGTTATTAATAATAGAGTATTTATAGATAAATAATAATTTCAAAAATCTTTTATATAAGATTTATACACAGTTTTTTGAGACTATATTATAATATTTAAATTTATATTAAATTGGATACTTAACTGGTATAAATTTATGTTATTTTTGGATTTAAAAAAAAACAATGTGTAATGATTTGATTATTTTGATTTCCATTATATATATTTTATAAGATGGATTGAAAGAATTACACTTCTTTTTCATAGTAATGTAAACAACACTTTTTTATGGAATAAAAAATATTTAATTTTTAATTTCTATTTGATGGTTTACATAATACTTTACAACATGGAAATAGCCATAAAAAATATTTTACTTTTAATTTCTATTTGATGGTTTACATAATACTTTACAACATGGAAATAGCTGATTGAGAAAAAATATTTTACTTCAATGGCACAATGAAGTGTTTTTTTATGATTAAATTTTTTTAAATAAGCTTTTATTTATGAAAGGAATTGTTAACTTTCAATTTCTATCTATTTATATAGAGAGAGTTCACATAATGTAAAGAAATTTTTTTTATGGAATTAAAATTATTTTACTTTTAATTTTTATTTGATGGTTTACATAATACTTTATAACATGAAGATTACCAATTGAGAAAAATTATTTTACTTCAATGACACAATGAAGTGTTTTTTTTTATGATTAATGTTTTTAAAGTAAGCTCTTATTTCTAAAAGGAATTGTTAACTTTCAATATCTAACTATTTATATAGAGAGAGTTTATATGTAATGATAAAAGTATTCTATTGGCCCACATTCTAATTTTTTATCAATAACATTTTTTAAATGTTGTGTATCAACTCCATGTTGAGCATGGAAAGGATAACAAGTCAAAAATAGATGTAGGAACAATTTCCTTTCAACATGTCTTCCTCACGCTATATTGTAGAAAGTGCCCCATTTATTTATTTTTTTCTGTTGAAGATCAAAGAAATACTTTCTCCTGAAATAATGTGCATATACCCAAATTAGATAACAATTTCAATATTTCTCATAGTATCAATTTCTTTGACCTAGTAAATCATCAAAATTATGGGAACATTGGAAAATCATGAAAACTATGAGATATTTGTAACACACTCAAATCATTATGGATTTGTAAGTACAATATGGTAAAACTTTGTCATGGTTGAATATTATAACTTTATGGCTGAGAGAAGCTTAACATAACTTTAATAAGAGAGGAATTAGTCATGTGCTTATTTTTTTTAATTAATTATTAATAGTTTTTAGTAAAAATGAGTGAATCTTGGAATCCACAGGTGAAAAGAGAAACCATGAACTTTATATGAGAAAATTATTATAAGAAAATTTACCTTTTTCTCTAGCTATAAAAAAAAAATCTTAGTGAGGAGAAAGGTTTCTATTCTTTTAGATCTTGAAGGAGAAAAAGGATATTGTGGAAAGGCAGAACATTGCCTAAGAATAATCTAGAGCTGGTCGTTGATCCACTAGAGAAACCTGGTGAATCCTTTGATCACAGTTCAATCCTGTTCAATCCTTTGGAGGGGCAACCCGGTTTGGGGTGGTTGATCCTAACTGTACTGGTGAAAGTGCGTGAATCCTTTGATCACAGTTCAATCCTGTTCAATCCTTTGGAGGGGCAACCCGGTTTGGGGTGGTTGATCCTAACTGTACTGGTGAAAGTGCTAGGGGGATATTGAGAACGTAATAGGCTGATATCATGGTTGGGAGGTTGGTTGGGAGGCTTGGTTTCTACATAGTTTTCCTAAGATTACTTCTCAAATAAGTTTTCTAAAATGCATTTCCTAGTAATTATAAGTAATATAAGGGTAAATGCTTTTCTTTAAATGTGTATGAGTATAGTACTTATGATGCTTTATGGAAATATAAATGAAATAAGTACTGTGATTGTGACTATAACCCTTTATGAAACAAGAAAAGAAAAAATTATTATGACTGTAAGTATTTTATGAAAACAAAAAAGAAAGATATCCTCTAACTATAATGGCTTTATGAAATAGGTATTTATTTTATAAAAATAGAGAAAGAAAAGTATCATGTAATATTCAATGGTTATAATAGATATCTATTTAATGAGAACATAAAATAAAGATATTATGTGATTGTAGCTTTCAATTCTTATAATATACATCCCTATTTTATGATAACATAAAAGAAATATATCCTGGTTGCCTTACGAAATCGGTAGCAGCATTATATGAAATATAAAGAGAAATAAGTACTGAGATTATACTATTTCCCGAAACAGAAAATAAGATAATATTATATCTGTATCTGTCGTAAACCATTACAACATTAATTACATCCTATGTTAACCTGCAAGAAAATGAAGAATGTCGAATATTTTTCACATAAGTCAATTTAGAATATTGACAGTAATTATGTAATTATTACGATAATGCATTATCCCTTTTACTTGCAAAGTAATAAACAACTGCCGATCATTTTAAGAGACATTAAACAATATATGTTGGAATACCAAAAATATGACTTGGAACTTTTTTGGCTTGAATTTCCAAGTTGGAAGCCAATCATTAATTTAGAATAACGTTTAGGTTAGCCACTTGGAAAAGTTACGAAAGAAACTACATGGGAGCACTACATGGGAGCAATTTTGACGGATTGGGAAAAATTTAGCAAACCCTTGTAGAATTTCAAATGCATTTCAAAAATTTTGTGTTATTTATTTTGCTGTAAATATTTTTTTTTTGTTGTTGTATTTCTATGAATGAAAATTACAAGTGGTATCAAAACCAATTTTCCTACATTGTGGCATTATTAGGCTCTAATATTAATAATGAGTGTGTTCAAATTATGCACAGTGAAATAAAATCAGAGTGAATAGGATGAGGAGAGGAACTAGAGGGAATTTTTCCACGATATCAACAAGTCACATACCAAATACAGAAGTCAATTTAGAGATGTGAGATGTGGGTGCAACTGGTTGTGGAAAAACAATAACAAAAAGGTATTCTACTTGAGATTGTGAAAAAATTGCAAGAATAGATGGTTAGTGTAACAACCATCTACTTAACATTTACTTACCGTAAAAAAAAAATTATTACTCAGATCTTATGACTCAAACTAAATCATAACAATACTAATATATGTCACAGATCCGACCTGTACTACGGAAAAAGTGTCAACTTGCCTGTACTCACCATGCAAATCTGTCACCAAGATATAGGTTGGGTACTACGTTTCTATGTTTTACAATGTTGCCACTTAAATCATTTGTCCGAAAGCGATTAATGATTGAGGGTATATGATTATCGGATTTATATGGTTCAACCCTTTTTGGGATCATTCGTGCCTTTTCAATTACTATGGTGGAGTTATGTATTGAAACTATTATAGTTTAGCACTATCATTTATTTGCTCGTTCATACGAACTGTCAACTCTGGAGATTACTGTGTTTTTTGCTGAAACAAGATGGCGAAAACTCAAAGTGTCCGTTTTGAGAACGATGTGCTTGGAGCCTTGTTGTCCGAGGCTGAGGAGACGAGGAAGAGGTCGAATGCAGACACCTCTACATCGAGTAATGATGGCCGAGAGGTCGCTCGAAGACACTCGAAGCCTGCGGCATCGTTCAGGTCAAGCTTAGGTGGTGAAGTGTGGCTGCAGAAGCTGGGGCCTGAAGGAACCACAGGCAGAAAACAAGCCCACAGCGTTCTGGCAGAGAAAGGCCAATCAGGCAGTCTGGGACTGACCTTGGTTGGGTGCTGGTAACAGTGTGCATGCCTTCATGCAGATGTGATCATTACATTATTCACATTAAGTTTTCAGTGCCTTCCACCTCAGAGTGGCATGGGCTATAGATGGTTAATGTTCTGTCATGTGCCTTGTTTGTGTGCCTCCAAAATCTTTGGTTAAGTGCCTTTTCGTGCTGTGCTTTGCTGCATTCTTCTAAGGTGAGACACAGACAGAAAAATCCATTTCAGCAGGGCTTGTGGCTGAACAAAACATTGAGGTGAGTAAGAAATTATAAAGTATTTTAGTAGTAAGAAACAGATGAAATCTATTTCAATTAGAAGGAAGAACAGGGTCAGATCATGTGTCTACGGTGTCTGAACATGACTGTAGTTCCATTCGCCTATGGCATCAAAGGTTGGGCCATATGAGCGAAAGAGGGTTGAAAATTTTGGCTGATCGCAAGTTACTTCCAAATCTGAAGTCTGGAAGGTTAGATTTCTGTAAGCATTTTCTTTTTGGAAAACAAAGTAAACAAAAGTTTAAAACAGGCAAACATACTAGTAAAGGCATACTTGATTATATCCATTCAGATATTTGGGGACCAGCCCCTACAGCGTCATATGGTGGCTCGTCATATTTTGTGTCGTTCATTGATGACTTTTCTAGGAATGTGTGGGTCTACATGATGAAAAAGAAGTCTGATGTTTTTACAATTTTCAAACAGTTTAGAGCATTGGTAGAAAATATCACTGGTAGAACTATAAAGTGTTTAAGAACTGACAATGGTGGTGAGTTTACTTCCAAGGAGTTTGACGACTATTGCAAGGATGCGAGGATCGAGAGACATAAGACCAGTTCCATATACTCTCGGCCAAAATGGAGTTGCTGAGAGCATGAGCAAGGGACTCTTCTAGAGAGGCAAGGGTATCTTTGGCGAGTAACGCAGGTTGCGAAGGAGTTGTGGAATGAAGGGCGCGCGCGGCTTGTTATGTGATAAGCCGATCTCCATCGACGGCCATAGTACCAAAAATTCCACAAGAGGTATGGAAAGGACACCCTTGTGATTATTCTAAACTCGAGTGTTTGGTTGTGATGCATATGCTCTAGTGCCTAAACATCGGCGAACTAAGTTAGATCCAACTAAGTTAGATCGAAAGTCTAAAAGGTATATCTTTGTTGGGTATGGTGTTGGAACAAAGGGATATAGATTGTGGGATCCTACTACCCGCAAAATCATCATCAACATAGATGTAAAGTTTAATGAATCCTCTCTTGTACAGTTAGATGTAGATAGTAAATTGAAACAGGATGATGTATCTGACTTTCATCACATTCAGTTTGATAGCACTTCTAATGATAGTCATGATGACCATAGTTCAGATTCTAGTCATAAACATGTTTCAGAATCAGATTATGAACAGGGTTCAGATGTAGGTCATGAACAGGTCTCAGATGGTGATCATGAGGAAGTTCCTACAGGTGGTAGTCAGCCAATTGCGGAAGCACCAGAAATAGCTTTAAGGAGGTCTACAAGGATAAAACGTGCTCCTAGAAGGTATGATGATTATGTTACCTCAGTTGCATTTACTGCTAATGACGATGAACCTCTGTGCTATCAGGAAGCAATAGAAGGTTCGAAAAGTGACAAGTGGAAAGCAGCCATGAAGGACGAAATGATGGCCTAGAGTAAGAACGGCACGTGGGATCTGGTTGAGCTTCCGAAAGACAGGAAAGCTGTGGGGTGTAAATGGGTTTACAAGCTGAAACGGGGTGTGAATGATACGGAGGACAGGTACAAAGCGCGACTGTTTGCAAAAGGGTTTTCTCAGAAAGCACGCATTGACTTTCATGAGATTTTTTCACCAGTTGTTAAAATAGTTTCAATTCGAATTGTGTTAGCTTTAGTTGCTTTGTTTGATTTAGAGGTACGGCAACTATAGATGTTAAAACCTTTTCTACATGGAGATCTAGATGAGGAAATTTATATGGAGCAATGGGAGGGGTTTGTTCGGCATCGCAATAAGAAATTTGTACGGGGCTCGAAGTCATTATATGGCCTGTGAAGCAGTCGCCTCGGCGGTGGTATAAGAAGTTTGATTCTTTCATGTTGAGTCGAGGAAATATGTTTAAGTGAATATGATAATTGTGTTTACTTTAAGAAATTAAGTAATGGCATATTCATTATCTTAGTATTATATGTTGACGATATGCTTTTAGCAAGAAAAATCATAACTGAGATCAAAAAGTTAAAGGCTCAGATGCCTACGACGTTTGATATGAAAGATCTAGGAGCGACAAGACAGATTTTGGGCATGGAGATTTTCAGAGACTGAAGAAATGGTAAGTTGTGGTTATCACAACAGAAGTATATTGATAAAATAATCTTAAGGTTTGGTATGAACAATGTGAAGCCAGTTTCAGTCCCTTTAGCTTCCCATTTTAAGCTTTCTTCAAGTTTATGTCCTAATACAAATGAAGAAAAGGAACATATGTCTCGAATACCATATGCTAATGTAGTAGGAAATTTGATGTATGTGATGGTTTGTACATGTCCATATATTTCACATGCAGTTGGGGTTGTCAGTAGGTATATCGAAAATCCAGTGAAACAACACTAGTTAGTAGTGAAATGGGTGCTTCGGTATCTTAGAGGCACAACTGATTATTGTATCACTTATGACAGAAGTAGTGAATTTGTTTGCGGATATGTTGATTCCATTATTTTGCAGGTGATTTGGATAGGAGAAGGTCAACTTCGGGATATGTATTTACTCTTGCAGGTAGAGCTATTAGCTAGATGTCAAAGCTACAAAACATTGTTGCTTTATCCACTACAGGAGCAGAATACATAGCTTTTGCTTCTCATGCTACAAAGAGGCGGTTTGGTTGAAAGGTTTGCTTGGTGAGTTTGGTAGGTTACGAGACAACATTAAGTTATCTTGTGTGATAGTCGAAGTGCGATACATTTGGCTAAGAATCCGGCCTATCATAGTAAGTCAAAGCATATTCCAATTAAGTACCATTTTGTAAGGTGATTATTGCGAAGGGAGTCTCTCTTGAAAAGGTGCATACAAAGGAAAGCTTGTGCGGACATGTTCACGAAACCCGATTTGTTAGAGAAGGATGGCGTTGGTGTTTGGCTTCTCTTGGCTTGCGAAGAAAATAAATAATAATAACGAGGCATCGGGCTAATTGTTGTCAAGGTGGAGATTGTTGAGATTTTCTGTTTTGAATAGAATAGGCAAAAATCTCAGTAGGTGACAAAAATTAGGAATTTGTTGCTAGATTAACTCCAGTTTGTTGGGAGGGAGTTAATGTATGCTAAATTTGAGTTGAGAGGATTTATGAGGCTGTTAGATTCTCCTGCTATATAACAGGTCTCCATACATTTGTTTTGGAGAGAGTGTGTGTGAGTGTGTGAGAATTGTAATCTCCTGTTTGAATTAATAAGATTGCCAATGCCCTGTTGTGTGGACGTAGCCCAGGAGGTTTGGGTGAACCACGGTAAAAACACTGTGTCTTTATGTGCTTGATTAAATCTGCTGTGTGTTAATTGTTTAATGAATTCCGCTGTGTTTATTCCAACAAATACTAATATATGTGACAGATCTGACCTGTACTACGGAAAAAGTGTCAACTTGCCTGTACTCACCATGCAAATCTGTCACCAAGATATAGGTTGGGTACTACGTTTCTGTGTTTTACAATGTTGCCACTTAAATCATTTGTCCGAAAGCGATTAATGATTGAGGGTATATGATTATCGGATTTATATGGTTCAACCCTTTTTGGGATCATTCGTGCCTTTTCAATTACTATGGTGGAGTTATGTATTGAAACTATTATAGTTTAGCGCTATCATTTATTTGCTCGTTCATACGAACTGTCAACTCTGGAGTAACTCAGAGGTCCGACGGATATGTGTTTTGAAACCTTGGTACCTTCTCCCTCCACGTGGGCGACGCTACGCCGTTGATGGAGATCATATCCGACGGCTGTGCTGGTTCTTGTTTTGCAATGACCCCGGGCATAACCGCTTCCCCGCTCATTTGCACATTCGCTGAAGGTTCTGGAGGCTCTGCGAGAGAGTGAGGGTTGGAGGTTCCAGAGGCATTTTCTCCCATGGCAGCCACAGCGAAGGCACCCCATCCAGCATATTTCCGACAGGTAGCTCCTTGGCGTGATTCCTGTAGAATTTTCTCAATCGGTTCACTGGGTGTGTGCTCCTCTGCTCCTGTTAAAAAAAATTTCCGTTTCAAGCACTGCGTTTCAGGTTTGCTCGGCGCTGTCACCATTCTGAATTAAAGAATTGTCTTTCTTGTCTTTATGGCAACAGGTTCCAGCGTTTACGCCTATTTGTGCTCCACAGGTTAACTCTCTTTCTCCTATTCCGCGACGGTAATCTTGTGTTTGCTAGAATTAATTTGTTTGTTACCCTAATTAACTCCATGCATTCGGCTTGCAGGTAATGGCAATATGTTACACTGTTTGCTTAAGTTTTCTTGGAGGGTTCTGGCCGCGACAAGGGTTTCTAAATCCTCGACCTTGCCACAGGTACTACGTTTTCGTGCTTCGAGACCCCTTAATACTTGCTCAGCCAGCTTGTTCTGTTGTTCGGGAGAATAGATGAGGCATTGTTAGGGTTTTAAGAACCTGTTCACACTCTTCTTTTAGTCGTATTTGGGACAGCTCTTTGGTTAAGCTGATAGTAGCAAGCCTAGGGTTTATCGGTCGTTAAATCTGTATTCGAAGGACGTTTTCATGTTCTCAAGTTCCCATTCTTAGACATTAATGAAATCTTTGTTTATTGTTTATATAGCCGGGTTTCCGACCCCTTATTTACTGGTTTAAGAACTCTGGAGCGTTGCTCCTTAATACTATGAGTTTTTTCTGTTGGACTGATATTTGAGAATTATAATGTTTTCGGCACAGCGCATTTAATCTTTCCATTTGTACTCGGCTATGGTTATCATGCTTAAGAAAGAAAGAAAAGAGTTCTGTTTTGTTTTACTCTTATTCTGCATAACTACTTAGTCTGATGTATAACCACGCAGAAGCTTATATAAATGTTTCTTTCCTTTCTATATGTACAAGTGCATATGATCTAGTCTTTGGGCTTATTTTATTGTTCTGGTTACAAAACCCCTGATTGAACTTCTGTAAACACCGTTTATCTTCTTATGGACAATTTCTTCGTTTAAGCATGCTGTCCTTCTAAAAAGAAATAAAGAGTTTTCTGAAAAGAAATAAAGGGTTTCTGAAGTTTAAATATTTCTACAGAATTAAGTTCAGCTATCGGCCATTCCTTTGTTTTAAGCTTGAAATTAGTCTGCGTAGGGTCGGTGTCCGGACCACCAGTCTCGTCCGAGCTGTTATAGTCAGGAGGCAACCTATCCAGATACCTGAATTCTTTTCGGGCGTCCAGATTCACAGCTCTCCTGAATTTATTAGTTCTGTTTTCACATTGTTTATGGCTATGGTATTTATTAAAACTTATAACAGAAAGACTATAATACATGCCTTATAACTCTGTCTTGTTTATACAGTTATTTGTGAATAGATATTTGCTACCACAGTGCTTTCTCTCTTATTTGTTTCTACAGAACAAAATGCTAATAATGAAGTCTAGTAGCTGGTTTCCTACTTTTCCACAGTACAGTAAATAAAAGAGAAAATAAATACGTAATGTTAGCACACCTGTAACAGCCAAATCTTTCTACTTCTATGAAATCCAGAGAAATAAACTTCTTGTATTTTTACTTATCTGTGTCCAAATCTAATTGATGGTACTTGTTACCTCCCATACACGAACTGGGCAGTCACGCCCTCCAGTTCTCCCCCGAGCTCCAAGCCTGGGTCTGGTTGAACACAGCTTCTGGAGGAGAGTTTTCGGGACAATCCGGTCCTACTCTCCAACTCCAGAGGAAATAGAATTGTCTGGGGAGTTCTCAGGACAGTCCGGTCCTCCTCTCCAACCCAGCATACATCTGTTATGGAAACTTTTCCAGCTTACACAGATTTCCCATTCTTTTCCTTTTTCCACAGAACCCCTAACTTCCCTTGGAATTCCCCTTTTATTCCAGATTTTTCTTGGGGTAACTGTATAACTGTCTCATTCTGTTCAACTAACCCAGATTTACTTTTACCATCAATTATTTTTATTAATGAAGTAATTCTCACAAATTTAATCCTTCTTTATTAAAAAAAACAAAATTAATTTGTTCAGATACTTCTTTCAAAACAACAGTAATCACACATAGTCCTTAAAAAATAAACCTTAACCATTTGCTAGTGGCTAAGAGGGTGGTTACAGTTTCCCCCCTTTGGAAGAAAAGACCGTCCTCGGTGTTGTTATCCCAGCTCAGAAAAAAGCTCAGGATAAGCTTCCCGCACAAAATTTTCGTCTTCCCAAGTGGCCTCCTCGGGTCCAAAGTGTTTCCATTTCACTTTAACCTGGGCGATGGCTCGTTTCCGGAGCATGATTTCCCTCCGGTCGATTATGCTACGGGGCTCTACCAGAAATTCCCCGTCTGGTTCTACCTGCACAAAACGAACTTTTGTTAATTAAAATAAGCTTTTAATATCACATTATCACTTAGCAATCATACCCATTCACTAACTGTATGTTCTGCCAGTGAATTATGTGTCTTGGATCATGAACATATCGTTTTAATAACGATACATGGAAGACATTGTGCACCCGAATGTGACTAGGAAGAGCCAAGCGATAGGCTACTGGTTCCACCCTTTCCAATATTTGGAAGGGACCACAGTACCGGGGTGCCAATTTTGCACAAGATGCCCATCTTAGTGTACTTTTCTTTGGTTTAATTCTGACATATACGTGATCTCCAACTTCATACTCACGGTATGACCTCTTTTTATCCGCATACACTTTTTGTCTGTCTTGTGCTGCCTTCAAATTCTGTCGAATCTTTTTAACCTCTGCTTCCATTTCTGCTAGCATGTCTGGTCCTAACATCAGTCTATTCTCGGGACTGCTCCAGTTAATGGGGGTTCTGCACTGCCGCCCATACAGCGCCTCAAACGGACTCATATTCAATGATTCCTGGTAGCCATTGTTGTAAGCAAACTCTATCAAGTGTAGATACTCCTCCCACTTAATTGGTTGTTGCATGACATACATTCTTAGCATGTCTTCCAGCACCTGATTTACTCGTTCAGTCTGACCGTCTGTTTGCGGGTGGTATGCAGTACTAAAATGTACTTGAGTTCCCAACCCTGTAAACAGTGCCTTCCAAAAGGCTGATGTGAATTTTACGTCCCTATCCGAGATAACGGTCTTAGGGATGCCATGCAGTCTGAAGATCTCCCGCATAAATAAATCTGCAATCTGTACTGTCCTGTAGGTAGATTGGACAGGTATGAAATGTGCTGACTTACTTTACCGATCCACAACTACCATTATGGAATCATTACCTCGTTTTGTTTTTGGCAGTCCGGTGATGAAATCCAATGAAATCACTTCCCACTTCCATTCAGGAATTGGTATAGGCTTCATTAATCCCGCTGGATGCCTGTGCTCTACTTTCACCTGTTGGCACTCCAAACACTTGGTTAAATAACTTGCCAAATCCTTTCTCATGCCGGGCCAATAGTAGTCTTTTCTTATGGCTGTCAGCATTTTTTGATATCCCGGGTGCCCTGCATAATTACTTCTATGATATTCATCCAGTATCATATTTTTTAATTCTATTCTGTTTGGGATGACTATCCTCTTTCTAAAAATTAGCAACCCATTCGAGCCAATCTCATAGTCTCCATGTCCACCCCGACCTTCAGATTCTTGTGTCTGCTGCCACAAGTATCTATACTCAGGATCTTTGTCTGGCTCTTTTCTGATTTGCTCTAAAAATCTGGTTTCAATTTGGTTAACATATAACTCGTAAACGTTATGCAACTTCCTGCTTAAGGCATCCGCAACCTTGTTCTCCTTTCCTTTTACATGCTGCAGATCAATGTCAAACTCGCTCAGGAAAGCATTCCATCTGGCTTGTCGGGAGTTTAAGTCAGCTTGCTTAAAATAGCTGGTTAGACTACTGTGATCAGTCTTTAACACAAATCTTTTCCCGAGTAAGTAATGCCTCCACACTCGGAGAGCGTGCACCACAGCGGTCAGCTCCAAATCATAAGCTGAATATCGCTGCTCATACTCTTTTAACTTGCGAGATTCGTATGCAATTACCTTTCCTTCCTGTGATAAAACAGCCCCAACTGCTTCCTTGCTTGCATCTATACAAACCTCGAATTCCTTGTTTGGATCTGCCACACTTAACACCGGCGTTGTTGTCAACAGCTGCTTCAATCTTTCAAAACTATCCTGGCATTCTTTTGACCATTTAAATATTTTCCCTTTCCTCTGCAGGGAAGTAATGGGGAAAGCTATCTTTGAAAAACCTTTTATAAATCGCCGGTAGTAACCGGCAAGACCCATAAAAGATCTTATATCTGCCACATTCTGTGGCACCTTCCACTCAATGATAGTTTTAATTTTCTCCGGGTCCACTGCTATACCCTCTTTAGATATTACATGTCCCAGGTATTGTATCTCTTCCTTGAAGAAATCACATTTACTGAACTTTGCATACAGCTGATGTTTCCTTAGTATCTCCAGCACCATCCGCAGGTGTTTTTCGTGTTCATCCGCACTCTTAGAATAAATCAGGATGTCATCAATGAAGATTAACACGAAATTTTCCAAGTAGGGGTGGAAAATACTATGCATCAGCCTCATAAAAGTGGCTGGTGCATTAGTTAACCCAAAAGGTAATACCACGAATTCATAGTGGCCGTACCTGGTGCGAAAAGCAGTTTTGTGTATATCTTCATCCTTTATTCGGATCTGGTGGTAACCGGACCGCAAATCAATTTTTGAAAACACAGTAGCTCCCCTTACCTGGTCAAACAGGTCGTCAATACGGGGTAGGGGATATCTGTTCTTAACAGTGAACTTGTTTAACTGTCGGTAATCCATGCACATGCGCATGGTTCCATCCTTTTTCCTGACAAACAACACAGGTGCTCCCCAGGGCGACACACTGGGTCTGATATACCCCTTATCCAGCAATTCTTGAAGCTGCATTTTCAGCTCGGTCAATTCTGGCACACTCATACGGTAGGGAGTTCGCGAAATTGGTGAAGCTCCCGGCAGCAGTTCTATTGTAAAATCAACATCCCTTTTAGGTGGTAATCCTGGTATTTCTTTAGGAAATACGTCTTTAAATTCTTGTATTACAGGTATATTTTCTAACGTAGCAGCCTTGTTCTTGAGTTCAGACAGCCCGACCTGTATAGCGTACATTTGGCATCCTTTCCTCATACACCTTGCCAACTGAGAAGCGGTAACTGGTCGCAGATGTACAGGCTTCTTTAAGCCCTGAATCTCTTGGCGATTACCATTCTGATCTCTGTAGTAAACTACCTTTTCCTTGCAATCTATAAGAGTCCGATGTTTCTCCAACCAATCCATACCCAACAAGACATCATAAGAGCCCAAGGGCAGAATATTTAAATCCACCGTTAACTGCTGTCCACCGACTTGCAATGCACAATCTGTTATTTTGGCACTAACTCTTCTTTTAGCTCCTGTAGCTAACTGAACCAACCAGCTTTTCTTAAATCTTTGACTTGACAGTTTACAGATTTCCACAAGTTTAGGACTTATATAACTCAGACTTGCGCCTGGATCTACCAAAATAGAAATAGTTTGAGAGAACAATTTACCTTCCAGTTCTATCATGGTGGGTTGAAAATCAGCTTGCCGATCCTCCAATGCAGTGTGAATCCTGGGTATGCTTCTGGCAATATCCCCCACCGTAGAGGCTTCCTGCAAATTATTCACTGTTTCAGCTTTACCCCGCTGTGGGCAATCTCGATAATAGTGCGCTGCCCCGCAGCCCCAACATTGCAGAGGTGGCCTCTGGTTTTGAGGTTGCTCAGGTCTATTTGAAGCTTCCACAGTTTTATCTTCCCCCGGCCATCTAATCCTTTGATGGTTTCTACCGAACTGCTTATTAACTGAATTCCTGGCTGAATTTCTGAAGTTACTGGTTTTGTTCTTTTTGAAACCAGCACTGCTCCTATTTTCTTTTTTTGCTGGCAATCCTCTTCCTTGATCTACCTTGTTTTTTGCTTGCTGATAGCACAGCCTTGCTTTCCTGATAGCTTCATCCATCGTCCTAGGATTAACAAACTCAATATGCTCCTTCATATGGGCATGTAAACTGCTCAAAAATCTCTGAACCTTGGCCTTTTCATCTCTTAGATACGGTACATAGCGCAGTAGCGATGTAAACTTGGTGATGAACTTGTCCATAGTCAATTGGCCTAGCCTTAAATCATGGAACTCTCGAGCTTTTTCATCGTAGAAACGCTCCGTCAAGTACTTGTCCTTAAAATATTGTTGGAACTTATCCCATGTTACGTCCTGATCCTCTATTCCCTTCACGTTCTTCACTTCTTCCCACCATAGGGTGGCTTTGTCCTTTAGCTGATAAACTGCTAATCGTGCCTTAAGACCACTGTCATAATCATACACTTGGAAGTACTTGTTCATATTAATCAACCAGGCCTCTGCTACTTCTTCTTTTTCTCCGTCAAAGGTGGGTGGCTTAATCTTTCTGAATTCTCCATGTAATTCCACCTTCTGTCTTTTTCCTGCCTTCCGTTCTGTTCCATTTTCAGATTCAGCTTCATTAAGGTTCCTGTTCGAAATATTGCGCTGGGATAGACTTCTTTCTTTTTGACTCATGTCTTGCTCTTCAGTTTGCTGTTCGTTTCCCTCTTGATGTTCTCTGTCAGCACTGGGATTTTCATTCCTATGATTTTGTTTATCGGACAGACTTTTTAAGATTCTTTCCTGTTCCTGCATCATCCTGGCGTTTTCCTGACGTACCCTCTCCATTTCCTCCTGCAACTGTTGTACTGTATGCAATAAGATGCGGGTCTGCTGTTGCTGCTCTTCCATCAGTCGGTTTGACCGCTGATGCTGTTCAATCCCCAACTGAACCCACATCTCAGGGTTGCCCCCTAGCGGAGGTTGCATTTCTCCAGCATTTCGCTGTGACTGTTGCGAAGGTGTCCGTCTCACTTGTCTTTCCATCTAATCGTCGGACTGTGCATAGATAACACACAGTTTTAATGTTAGTTGGCCCAATAGGGCCCAGCGTTGTAACGCTGCTCTGATACCACTTGTAACAACCATCTACTTAACATTTACTTACCGTAAAAAAAAAATATTATTACTCAGATCTTATGACTCAAACTAAATCATAACAATACTAATATATGTCACATATCCGGCCTATACTACGGAAAAAGTGTCAACTTGCCTGTACTCACCATGCAAATCTGTCACCAAGATATAGGTTGGGTACTACGTTTCTGTGTTTTACAATGTTGCCACTTAAATCATTTGTCCGAAAGCGATTAATGATTGAGGGTATATGATTATCGGATTTATATGGTTCAACCCTTTTTGGGATCATTCGTGCCTTTTCAATTACTATGGTGGAGTTATGTATTGAAACTATTATAGTTTAGCGCTATCATTTATTTGCTCGTTCATACGAACTGTCAACTCTGGAGTAACTCAGAGGTCCGACGGATATGTGTTTTGAAACCTTGGTACCTTCGCCCTCCACGTGGGCGATGCTACGCCGTTGATGGAGATCATATCCGACGGCTGTGGTGGTTCTTATTTTGCAATGACCCCAGGCATAACCGCTTCCTCGCTCATTTGCACATTCGCTGAAGGTTCTGGAGGCTCTGCGAGAGAGTGAGGGTTGGAGGTTCCGGAGGCATTTTCTCCCATGGCAGCCATAGCGAAGGCACCCCATCCAGCATCTTTCCGACAGGTAGCTCCTTGGCGTGATTCCTATAGAATTTTCTCAGTCGGTTCACTGGGTGTGTGCTCCTCTGCTCCTGTTAAAAAAAAATTCCGTTTCAAGCACTGCGTTTCAGGTTTGCTCGGCGCTGTCACCATTCTGAATTAAAGAATTGTCTTTCTTGTCTTTATGGCAACAGGTTCCAGCGTTTACGCCTATTTGCGCTCCACAGGTTAACTCTCTTTCTCCTATTCCGCGATGGTAATCTTGTGTTTGCTAGAATTAATTTGTTTGTTACCCTAATTAACTCCATGCATTCGGCTTGCAGGTAATGGCAATATGTTACATTGTTTGCTTAAGTTTTCTTGGAGGGTTCTGGTCGCGACAAGGGTTTCTAAATCCTCGACCTTGCCACAGGTACTACGTTTTCATGCTTCGAGACCCCTTAATACTTGCTCAGCCGGCTTGTTCTGTTGTTCGGGAGAATAGATGAGGCATTGTTAGGGTTTTAAGAACCTGTTCACACTCTTCTTTTAGTCGTATTTGGGACAGCTCTTTGGTTAAGCTGATAGTAGCAAGCCTAGGGTTTATCGGTCGTTAAATTTGTATTCGAAGGACGTTTTCATGTTCTCAAGTTCCCATTCTCAGAAATTAATGAAATCTTTGTTTATTGTTTATATAGCCGGGTTTCCGACCCCTTATTTATTGGTTTAAGAACTCTGGAGCGTTGCTCCTTAATACTATGAGTTTTCTCTATTGGACTGATATTTGAGAATTATAATGTTTTCGGCACAGCGCATTTAATCTTTCCATTTGTACTCGGCTATGGTTATCATGCTTAAGAAAGAAAGAAAAGAGTTATGTTTTGTTTTACACTTATTCTGCATAACTACTTAGTCTGATGTATAACCACGCAGAAGCTTATATAAATGTTTCTTTCCTTTCTATATGTACAAGAGCATATGATCTAGTCTTTGGGCTTATTTTATTGTTCTGGTTACAAAACCCCTGATTGAACTTCTGTAAACATCGTTTATCTTCTTATGGACAATTTCTTCGTTTAAGCATGTTGTCCTTCTAAAAATAAATAAAGAGTTTTCTGAAAAGACATAAAGGGTTTCTGAAGTTTAAATGTTTCTACAGAATTAAGTTCAGCTATCAGCCGTTCCTTTGTTTTAAGCTTGAAATTAGTGTGTGTAGGGTCGGTGTCCGGACCACCAGTCTCGTCCGAGCTGTTATAGTCAGGAGGCAACCTATCCAGATACCTGAATTCTTTTCAGGCGTCCAGATTCACAGCTCTCCTGAATTTATTAGTTCTATTTTCACATTGTTTATGGCTATGGTATTTATTAAAACTTATAACAGAAAGACTATAATACATGCCTTATAACTCTGTCTTGTTTATACAGTTATTTGTGAATAAATATTTGCTACCACAGTGATTTCTCTCTTATTTGTTTCTACAGAACAAAATGCTAATAATGAAGTCTAGTAGCTGGTTTTCTACTTTTCCACAGTACAGTAAATAAAAGAGAAAATAAATACGTAATGTTAGCACACCTGTAACAACCAAATCTTTCTACTTCTATGAAATCCAGAGAAATAAACTTCTTGTATTTTTACTTATCTGTGTCCAAATCTAATTGATGGTACTCGTTACCTCCCATCCACAAACTGGGCAGTCACGCCCTCCAGTTCTCCCCCGAGCTCCAAGCCTGGGTCTGGTTGAACACAGCTTCTGGAGGAGAGTTTTCGGGACAATCCGGTCCTACTCTCCAACTCCAGAGGAAATAGAATTGTCTGGGGAGTTCTCAGGACAGTCCGGTCCTCCTCTCCAACCCAGCATACATCTGTTATGGAAACTTTTCCAGCTTACACAGATTTCCCATTCTTTTCCTTTTTCCACAGAACCCCTAACTTCCCTTGGAATTCCCCTTTTATTCCAGAGTTTTCTTGGGGTAACTGTATAACTGTCTCATTCTGTTCAACTAACCCAGATTTACTTTTACCATCAATTATTTTTACTAATGAAGTAATTCTCACAAATTTAATCCTTCTTTATTAAAAAAAACAAAATTAATTTGTTCAGATACTTCTTTCAAAACAACAGTAATCACACATAGTCCTTAACAAATAAACCTTAACCATTTTCTAGTGGCTAAGAGGGTGGTTACAGTTAGACTAAGGACAAATAATGAAAGGCTAATGCATGAAAAAGAAGAACTTTTGAAAATCCTTTTAGATAGGAAAAATTATCAAACTTACCAACCGAGTTCAAAACACGAAATAGAACAATGAAAACATACTGAAAAATAACCCAAAAGGGATCTATACACAGAGAGTGGTAGAAACATAGCTAACAATGAAGAAGAATATGATAATGTGTCATATCAAATAAAAAAAAAGAAACATAAAATGGAGTTGCAAGGAGAATTTAGAAAAATAAAACCTCCTTTTTTTACGGAGAAGCAAAGGAAGCTCAGAAGCTTTGGTTACCAATATGAACAAATATTTCCAAGTTTACGAATACAACAGTAACCTTAAGTCTAGATTATCTGTATATCATCTTCAAGGAGAGGCCACCTTATGGTGGGAAGAGGTCAAGTCAATGCATGGCATAGAAGAGAAAAATGTCACGTGGGATGAATTTCAATGGAATTTCAAAAAAAAAGTACTTGAAAAAATGATTTTGTGATTAAAAGGCTAAATAATGCCATGAATTAAGGCTCGTGAACTTGACCATGGACTTGGTAGAAGGACATTGGTCCTTGGTAAACTATAATAAAAAATTCATTAATTATCTTACAGAAAGTGCATCCAGGAAATAACTCCACAGAGTTAAGAAGACTGTAAAGTTTCATCCCATTACAACCTCTCAGTTGGGAAAATGTATGATGAAAGGGTGTTTAATTTATATTGTTCAGGTAGGATATACTAATTCCAAAGATAAAACTATAGCATTGGAAAATATTCCTGTGATTCGAATTTGTAGATGGATTCCCCAAAAAGTATCCCAGGACTAACCCCAAAGTGGGAAGTTGATTTTAAAATTGAGTTTATTCCTAGGGAAACCCTTGTATCAAGAGCTCCCTATCACATGAGTATTCCTGAATTGACATAGCTTAAGATGAAGTTAACAGAACTACTCAACAAGGGGTATATTTGTCTTAGTGTGTCATCACGTAGAGCCCTAGTCTTTTTTTCATTTAGAGAAAGGATGGGATACTCATACTTTGTATTGATTATAGGAAATTTAATATATTGACTATAAAGAACAAATATCATTTTCCCCAAATTGATGATCTTTTTTATCAAGTCAAGGGAGCTACAGTTTTCTCCAAAAGTTGATTTGTGATCTGGATATCATCAAATTAGAGTGAAATATGAAGATGTATGTAAAACAATATTTAGAACTTGCTATGGACCTTATTAATTTGTCATGTTTCCCTTTCAGCTGACAAATGCACCAACCATCTTTATGAGACTTATGCATGGTATTTTCAATACATTTCTAGATAAATTTGTTTTAATATTTATTGATGATATCATCATTTACTCCAAGAATGCTAAGGATCACGAATAGTACTACAAGTATTGAGGGAGCATCATATATATGTTAAATTTAGCAAGTGCATTTTTATAAGTACTGGATTCAGTCTTTAGGACACGTCATTTTAGTGGAATGTATAGTGGACAATCTAGAGAAAATTCGATCTATAATGGAATGGAATCTACCCAAAAATTTCATAGAAATTTGATGCTTTATGGGACTAGTGGGGTATTATTGTCACTTTATCGAATGATTTTCCCGTATCACCTACGCTATCACCTTCTTACAAAAGAAAGGAGTAATATTCCGGTAGACTGAGGATTGGAAAAAAATATGAACGAATAAAGAAAATGATGACCACTGTGCCCGTACTAAATATTATTGAACCTGACAGAGAATTTCTAGTTTGCACAGATTCTTTTCAGGAAGGATTTGGGGCTATGTTAATGTAAGAAGGGAAGTGATAGCATATGAATCACACAAACTGAAGGAGCATGAGCAGAAATATTATTCCTATGACCTGGAATTAACTGTGGTAATTCATGCACTAAAATTTTGGAGGCATTACCTGCTAGGAAATAAATTCTTATTGCTGACATACCATAGTCCTTTGAAAAGCTACTTCTAGCAGCCAAATTTAAATGTTCATCAACTCAGGTGGAGTGCATTCCTTAGTGAGTTCGAGTTTCATATCAAACATATAAAGGGTAAAGGAAATCGGGTTGTTGAAGCATTAAGTAGACAATTACATTGTAAATATGATCATCACTAACAACGAATATAATTTAAATTTTTGGAACAGATTAAAGAGGTTGCCCAATGAGATTTGGAATATGAATTTTTATTGCAGCAAGCTAGGCAAGCTAAAAAATTAAAGAAAAAATTTGATTATAGAATTGGGTATGATTAGCTATTAACCTTCAGGGGAAGAATATATGCCCTAACCAAATTTCAATAAGGTAGCTGATTATGGATTAATTTCACATAATTCCATATATGGCATATTCGGGCTATCAAAAGATGTTTTTAGCTATTAAAAATAATTATTTTTTGTTAGGTATGAGAAAAGATATTGCTAAATATTCAACCAAATGTCTTGAAAGTGAGCGAATAAAAATAGAACACCAACATCTTGCTGGTCTCTTACAACCATTACCTATAGCTGAATGGAAATGGGAGGTTATCACTCTTGATTTTATAAAAAGATTTCCTAAGTCCAAAAAGCATAATAAATCAATTACAGTGGTTGTGGACATATTGAGAAAAACATCCCACTTCATACTTGTACAATACACCGATAAAACTACGTATATTGTTGATATTTTTATGAAAGAGGTGTTTTGGTTGCATGGGATACCTAAAATAGATATATCTGAAAGAGATGTGAAGTTCACTTTGGCTTTTTGGAAAGCCCTCTTCACAACATCAGGAACTAAAGTTCAGTTCAACACGGCATACCATCCTCAAACGTATGGGTAGACTGAACGAGTCAAAAAAGTGTTAGAAGATATGTTACAGATGTTTTTTATCCAACAACCTGGTATGTGGGAGGAATATTTGCATCTCGTTCAATTTTCTTATATCAACAGTTACCATGAGTCATTAAAAATGAGCCCATTCAAGGTATTATATGGGAGGAAATGTAACACACCTATAAATTGGAACAACCATGAAAATAAGTTAATCTTAGGCCCAGATATGTTGATGGAAATGGAATATACTATCAAGAAGGTCTGACAAAACATGAATGTTGCTCATGATTCGAAAAAAATTACGCTGAAAAAAAAGAGAACCTATCGTGAATTTAAGGTGGGGGGGAATTTTTATGTCAAAATCAAACCAAAAATGATCACCTTAAGGTGGGGTAGTTGTGAAAAAATCACCCCTAGTGTTGTAGTCCTTTCTATATATTGGAAAGAATCGGGTTGGTAGCATATCATTTGGCACTACCTAGTCATATAAGAGTTCATAAAGTATTCCATGTATTCATTGGCAGAATGTCTTGGTAAGACCTTAACGTAATAGTAATGATAGGTAGACATATAGAAATTTTATGTACATGATAAACTAATTCAATCAATGTTATGTTATAGGTATAACTGGATGGAGATTTCCTTGTAGAACCCCATTGCATTCTCGAGTTGAGAGAAACAATATTACGAAGACGAGCCATAACCTAGGTTAAAGTGTAGTGGAAGCACTTTAGCCCTGAGGATTCCACCTAGGAATATGAGAAATTTATGTTTCAGGCCTATCCCAACTTGTATAAGAGGCAGGGAAACACCGCAGACGGTGTTTTGTTCCAAGGGGGAAGATGTAACACCCTCCAGTCATTATGGATTTCCAAGTACAATGTGGTAAAACTTTGTTATGGTATAACATTAGAAATTTATGGCTAAGATAATCCTAACATAACTTTAATAGGTGTGGAATTAGTCATGTGGTTATTTTTTTAATATATGATTGATATTTTTTATTAAAAATGAGTGAATCTTGGAATCCACCAGTGAAAAGGGAAACCATGAAGAAAGAAACTTTTACCACATAATTATTAAAATAACAGATACCTTCTCCTGTAGGGATAAAAGAGAAATCTTAGTGAGGAGAAGAGAATCTATTATTTTGTATCTTGAAGGAGAAAGAGGGTATTGTGGAAAGGAAAGACACTTCCTAAGGGTAATCCAGAGCTAGTCATTGAGCCAAGTGAGAGACCTAGTGAAACCTCTAATCACATGTCGAACCTTTGGAGGGTTTCTCATAACTTAGACGAGTAACCCAATTTGGCGTGGTTGATCCTAACTATACTAGTGAAAGTTATAGGGGGGAGATTGAGGATTTAATAGTCGCATCTCATGGTTGGGAAGCTTGGTTTCCACATGGATTTCCTAAGATAAGTTCTAAGATAGGTTTTATGAAATCCATTTCTTAGTAATTTATAGGTAATAGAAGGTTAAATGCTTTCCTTTAAATCTTTATTAGTATATTACTTATGATGCTTTATGGAAATAGAAAAATTAAAGAAGTATTATGATTGTTACTGTAACCCTCTTATGACACGGGAAAGAAATAATTATTATGACTGTAACTATTTTTATGAAAACATAAAAGAAAGGTATCTTGTGATTGTAATTATTTTATGAAATAGGTAGTTATTTTATAAAAATCAAAGAAAGAAAGGTATCTTGTAATATTCAATGCTTATAATATCGATAGCTATTTTATGAGAATAGAAAAGAAATATATTATATGATTGTAACTATCAATGCTTTTAATATACATACCTATTTTATGAGAATAGAAAATAAATATATTATGTGTTTTTAGTTGCCTTATTAAATCCGTAGCATTCTATGAAATAGAAAGAGGAATAAGTGCTGAGATTATATATTTTGACATAATAGAAAAGAGGAAAATTATTTTAACCGTATCTATATTAGACTGTAACCACACTCATTACATATTTTGCTAGCATGCAAGAAAATGAAGAATGTCGAATAATGTGCAAAGAAGGAAATTTAGAATATTGACAGTAATTATTACAAGAAGACATTAATCCCTTTTTCTTGAAAAGTAAGAACCAACTGCTTAACATTATAAGGGACATTAAAAAATACATTTTGGAATACAAAAAATATGAATCGAAACTATTATGGCTTGAATTTCGAAGTTGGAAGCCAATCATTTATTTATAATAACTTGAGGTTATCCGTCCAGAAAGGTCGCAAAAGAAACCACCCAGGAGTAGTCCTGATAGATTAGGAAAACTTTAGTAAACCCTTGGGGTCGATTTGGATCAATTCAAGAGTTAAAAAAATGTAATCACGGTTGGAAAACACCCATAGAATATATGGTATTCTTAAGAGATATGAACCATGGAATAAGCCATACAAATATACTTTCAAGAAAACCATTAAAACTCACACCAGGAATCACCAAGCGTCGAGAAACGGATACATAGCGTGTCTTAGATAATAATAAAACACAATGTATTTCTTAAAGACATAATTTCTAGAGAGGATATACACATTTAGGGAATCGATGCATAAACCTTGTATTGAGCAAAGTAAACTGATACCGTTCAAAGGCCAGTAAAAGATAAACATCAAGCTATAGGAAAATAAAATATATAGAGCTACATAAATTGGGTAGAACCCTCATAAAAATCATATTAAAACCCTTCCCCATTACATCAAATGGAAACGACATTAAAATCTTCAGGCCAGAAATAAATAGAAAACCCTAACCCTTTGTCCATCCATGAAGCAAACCATGTCGCTATTCCATGATGGGGGTAGGCATACTTGTTCAATCAAGAAGAAAAGGTGAGTAAGCATCTAGCTAACTCACGACCTAAGAATTAATATTTTCAACAAGGAATAATGCTTGTGGGTAACTGCAACCAAAAATAAACATGGGCTACATCCCCAGCAAATAAAACATGTTCTAAAACCAAGGTTGAACACAAAACTAGCTAGGTGCGGTGTTTCATTCCCTGTGAAATTTGCACATGATCAAAGCCTCCATAATTCCCTACAAACTAGACAACCATATGCAGTTAGTTGGAGCTAGACAAGTTGGTCATGAAAACAAAAATCACATGTATTGAACAACATACCTATTCTGGATACTGAAGAACCCCATCGCCATAGGGTTGAAGTGGTGGAATCAAAGGAACCCTCAGGGAACAAGATTAGAGTTGCAACTAGTAGAAGTGAGATGGAATCGAAATGGGCACTATAAATTATCCCTAAACTCAACCAGACTCTCACATCAGTCTCAGAGCAGCTCCATGGCTCCACTCCAAGCCATAGTTGAACAAATTCCGGAACAAAATGTCGGGAAAGAACCTTATGCACGTTTGGGAAAGTTCCATCCTTCATCTGAGATAGGACCAGATAAATGGTGTTCATCCTTCCAGGGGCCAAGGCGACAGTACCCTCGAGAGTTGGGAGATAGCTTGTGCCTCACACCCACCACCATTATGATTAATGTGTTGTGTTATATGTAAAAAATAATGCCAAAGTAATGTATGGCATGCGATATTAAAACACTTAAGATAAACACTATGGTGTAATAAATAAAACAAAACGACCAAACAAAACCACCATAAATGTAATTCTATGCAATGTCCTACTACAGTCAATGTGCCAATCTAGAGTAAGTAATAAATGACATGGCGTTCATCATGCGATACATATGTGTAAAGTTAAATGATTCTTTGTTGAACTCCGAAGTAAAGTCTAATCTCTATGGTAAATAATTTTGTGTGCATGTGTAGTGGAACTCTAAATATTTTTCAAAAATAAAATAAAATGGTAAATAAATCCAAATAATATTTTACATTTTTTAAAATGTAATACACCAATTGTAATATTTTTGAATGTTAATTTTCATCATTATCATTATGATTGTGTGTGTATTCAACTTTCCAAATTTATATAAATAATGAAAAATTACACATTTCAATAAAATATATATATTGGAGAATCTTCTTATGAAATAATATGTTATTTTTTGTTATTAATATTTTTTAATAATTACATATTCATTTTATAAAAAATAGATAACTTTAATATATTTATTAAAATCAATATCAATTTCTTTAAATCAATATAAAATGTATTTATGCTGCGTTATTTCATGCTAAAAGATTAAAGGAAAAAGTTAATTTAGTTATTAAATAACTTCAAATAAAAGTAGAAAAATAGCTCTGAACAACTAGATCAAAAAGCAATGTCAAAGTGTACTAAATTTATCAATTGTAATTAAATGTAGTAAATTAGAGATATATATCACACTTCAAAATCCCATTTGATATATATCTAAAATCAATATCACATTTGTTTTTTTTCATTTCATGTTAATAGGTATCTTTTAAGCTGGCTTAGTCACAACGCAGCTTGTAAAGTGGTAAAGTTAATTTTAATTCAGAAGAATTCAAAATTGAATCCACGTTCTTTTCGCAATGTCTGCATTACAGTCTACAAACCCTTTGAAGGTGATTTTCTTATTTTATATCAAATAGCTATTTTGTTTTTGGTATAATGACTATCTACAAACAGGGAATAACAACAAGCAGGCAGGTGGTGGATTGTCGACCTTTTACTGGACATTTGTACAGTAAATTTCATTTAATAATGTCTTAAGTCAAGTATAAATTTATGTTATTTTTTAATTAAAAAGAAAGCAATGATTTGGTTCCTTTGACTTGTATCATATATATTATATATATTTTATACAAAGGATTGAAAGAATTATACTTTTTCTTTACAGTAATGTAAAGAACACTTTTTTTTATAAGAGTAAAAAATATTTTACTTTTAATTTCAATTTTATGATTTATATAATACTTTATAACAGAAAAATAATTAATGGAGAAAAAATATTGTAGTTCAATGACACAGTGAAGTGTTTTTTTATCATTAATGTTTTTAAGATAAGTTCTTATTTATGAGAGGAATTGTTAATTTTCAATTTCTATCTATTTATATAGAGAAAGTTTATATGTAATGATAAAAGTATTCTATTGGGTTACATTATATTTTTTATGGATAAATTTTTTAAATGACATGTATCAACTCCCTGTTGAGCATGGAAAGAATAGCAAGTCAAAAATGGATGTAGGAACAATTTACTTTCAACATGTCTTCCTCAACTATAATGTGGAAAATATCCCATTTTTTATTTATTTGGAGTCACATTATGTGGATGTGTTATACAACATTTGTGATGAGATTATGAATTATAGAAAAAACTAAAATATTATGACAAGGTGATTAGCTTTCATTTAAGAGATTAAAGATGTAATCCAACATTTTTTTAAATAAAAACAAACTCTCAAAATTTAGAGCTTGAGAGTGAAATTGAATAATTATGTTGAAGATAAAAGAAATAATTTCTCTTGAAGTAAGGTGCATATACCCAAATTAGATCCCAATTTCAATATTTTTCATCATATCAATTTCTTTAACCTCGTAAATCATCAAAATTATGGCAATGCTGGAAAATCATCAAAACTATGGCGATGTTTGTAACACACTCAGTCATTATGGATTTGTAAGTACAATATGGAAAAACTTTGTTATGGTTTAACATTAGAACTTTATGGTATAGAGAAGCCTAACATAACTTTAATAAGTGTGGAATTAGTCATGTGGTTATTTTGTTTAATTAATTATTAATATTTTTTAGTAAACATGAGTGAATCTTGGAATCCACCAATCCATGGGTGAAAAGGGAAACCGTGAAGAAAGAAATTTTTACTAGACAATTATTAAAAGAACATTTACCTTCTCTTCTAGGGATAAAAGATAAGTCTCAGTGAGGAGAAGGGCTTCTATTCTTTTGGATCTTCAAGGAGAAAAAGGGTATTGTGGAAAGGCGGGACCCTACCTAAGGGTAATCCAGAGTTCGTCATCGACCCAATGGAGAAACCTAGTGAAACCTTTGATCACAGTTAAAACCTTTGGATGGGTTATAGTACCTGAGACGAGCAACCCAATTTTGGGCTGTTGATCCTACGTGTATTGGTGAAAGTGCTAGAGGGGAGATTGAGGACGTAATAGCCTCATCTCATGGTTGGGAGGCTTGGCTTCTATGTGGGTTTCCTGAGATCACTTCTCAGATAAGTTTTCTGAAATGTATTTCCTAGTAATTTATAAGTAATAGAAGGATAAATGCTTTCCTTTAAATCTGTATGAATATAGTTCTTATGATGCTTTATGGAAATAGAAAACGAAAGAAGTATTGTGATTTTGACTATAATCATTTTATGAAATAGGAAAATAAAGAATTATTATGACTGTAAGTATTTTATGAAAACAAGAAAGAAAGATATCCTCTGATTGTAATTGCTTTATGAAATAGGTAGCAATTTTATAAAAAACAGAGAAAGAAAAGTATCATGTAATATTCAATGCCTATAATATAGATATCTATTTCATGAGATTAAAAAAGAAAGATATTATGTGATTGTAAGTGTCCATTCTTATAATATACATCGCTATTTTATGATAATAGAAAAGAAAGATATTTTGTGTTTGTAGCCGCCTTACAAAATCGGTAGCAATCTATGAAATAGAAAGAGGAATAAGTACTGAGATTATAATGTTTCATGAAATAGAAAAGAAGAGAATATTATAAATTTATATGTCTTAAACCATAACCACATTTCTTACATCATGTGGTAGCATGCAAGAAAATGAAGAATCTCTAATATTGTGCACAGAAGGAAATTTAGAATATTGACAGTAATTATTACAAAAAGACATTAATCTGTTTTTCTTCCAAACTAAGAAACAACTACTTAAAATTTTAAGAGACATTAAACAATATATGTTGTAATACCAAAACTATGACTCAGAACTATTTTGGCTTGAATTTCCAAGTTGGAAGCCAATCATTAATTTAGAATAATGTCAAGGTTAGCCATCAAGAAAATATGCGAAAGAAACCACTCGAGAGCAGTCATGACGGATTAGAAAAACTTTAGCAAACCCGTGAGGAATTTCAAAGGCATTTCAAAAACATCGTGTCATTTATTCTGTTGTAAATATTTTTTTTTTGTGTGTTGTATTTCTTTGAATGAACATTACAAGCGGTATCAAAGCCAATTTTCCCACACTATGGCATGATTAGGCTGTAATATTAATAATGAGTGCGTTGAAATTGTGCATAGTGAAATAACATCAAAGTGAATATGACGAGGACATAAACTAGAGGGAATTTTTCCACCATATCAACGGGTCACATGCCAAATCAAGAAGCCAATACAAAGATGTGGGTGTAGCTGGTTATGGAACAAAAAACATCATACAAGTAGGCTACTTAAGATTATGAAACAATTGCAAGAATATATGGTTATAATAAGGATAGATAAAGAAAGGATAATACATGAAAAAGAACAAATTTTGAAAATCCTTTCAGATAGGAAAAGTTATCGAACTTACCAATGGAGTTTGGAGCTTGAAACAAAACAATGAAAACATACTGAAAATAACTCAGAAGGGATCCATACACATAGAAGTGATAGAAACAGAGCTAAGAATAAAGAATAATTTGGTAATGTCTAAAATCAAAGAAAAATGAAGAAACATAAAATGGAGCTCCAAGGAGAATTCAGAAAAATAAAACCTCCATTTTTTTACAAAGAAGCAGAGGAAGTTGTAGAAGCTTGTGTTATCAATACGAACAAATATTTCTAGGTTTATGAATACAGAATAACCTTAAGTCCAGATTATCGATATACAATTTTCAAGGAAATGCCACATTATGGTGGGAAGAGGTTAGGTCAATACATGGCACAGAAGAGCAGAACGTCACCTCGGATGAATTTCAATAGAATTTAAAAAAAAGGTACTTGAAAAAATGATTTTATGATGAAAATGCTAAAGAATTCGATGAATTAACACTATGGAACTTCACCATGGATGAATATATAACAAAATTTACCTCTCCATTACGGTATGCACCTTATCTTTGAGAGGAAAAAGCTAAAGTGCAATGTTTTCCGAGTAGTATACTAACATACATGAAGGAGAGAATAGAGTTTGACAGTCTAAAAGCCATGTATGAAGCAATATAAAAGGCTTGAATGTGTTACCAATAGACAAAACAAAATGGTACACCGGTAAAAATTGGCCTCATAAGAAAGGACAAAAGAGTTTCAATAATTTTAGAGGTACTAAACCTACAAATTTTAGGAACTCCTAGAGGAATCTTCCCACTAAAAAATTTGGGAAGAATCAGTGGAAATCTAAATGGAAAGTGGAAAATATCCCTACTGAGGCATATAGTAAGCCGAAACCCAACCAGGTACAGAAGCCCCTTTTACAATGTTGGGGATGTGGTGAAGCCCACTATTACAAGAAATTTCCCCACCGATCCAGACTAGAGCAAGCTACCAATGTGCAGGAGGTATCCACTATTGGGGAGGTAACTAGGAGCATGCCCAAAATCAATGCGGTGTTGGAAGACTTGCAAGTATACTACCAACCCACCATGATTTAATTGGAAGGTAAGTTATTTAATCAATCAATATCTGTTTTAGTAGAGCCAGGGGCCAACTTAAGCTATGTTAGTCCTAAATTTGTAGAAAAATGTCACCTTCAAGCCCAAAAAATTTAAACACTCGTGGTTAGTGCAACTAGCCACTTGAACAAAAAGAAGAGTGTTTTTAAGGTGCTAGATTTTCCTGTGAATATAGACAACCAGGAAATTAAAATCAATTAAAATTTTTTGCTGTTAGGATCCTATGATATTCTCATTGGTATGGATTGGCTAGAAGGACATTGGTCCTTGGTAAAATGTAAGAAAAAATCCATTAGTTATCTTATAGAAAGTGCATCGTCAAAAGTCCTCCAGGGAGTTAAGAAGTCTTTGAATTTGTGTCCCATTACAACCTCTCGGTTGGGAAAATGGATGAGGAAAGGATGTTTAATTTATGCTGTTTAGGTAGGATATACTAATTCCAGGGATAAAACAATCGCATTGGAAAATATTCCTGTGATTTAAGAATTTGAACATGTATTCCCCGAAAGTATCCTAGGACTACCGCAAAAGAGGGAAATTTATTTTACAATTGAGTTTATTCCTAGGACAACCCCTATATCGAGAGTTGATCCCTACCACATGAGTATTCCTGAATTGACATAGTTTAAGATACAACTACAAGAACTACTCGACAAGGGGTATATTCGTCCTAGTGTGTGACCATGGGGAGCCCCAGTGTTTTTCGTTCGAAAAAAGGATGGGATCCTCAAAATTTGTATTGATTATAGGCTTAACAAGTTGACTATAAAGAACAAATATACTTTTACCCCAAATTGATGATCTTTTTTATCAAGTCAAGGGAGCTACAATTTTCTCCAAAAAAAAATTGTGATCTAGATATCATCAGATTAGGGTGAAGAATGAAGATATTTGTAAAACAACTTTTAGAATGTGCTATGGACATTATTAATTTGTCATGTTTCCCTTTGTGTTGAACAATGCACCAACCATCTTTATGAGACTTATGCATGATATTTTCCATCCATATCTGGATAAATTTGTTTTAATATTTATATATGATATCCTCATTTACTCCAAGAATGCTAAGGAGCACGAGGAACACCTTCGATTAGTACTGCAAGTATTGAGGGAATGTCAACTATATATTAAATTTAGCAAGTGTGACTTTTATAAGGACCAAATTCAATATCTAGGATATGTCATTTTGGTGGAAGGTATAGCGGTTGATCTAAAAAAAATCGAACTATAATGGAATGCCATGTACCCAAGAATTTCATGGACATTCGATGCTTTATGGGACTAGTGGGGTATTATCATCAATTTATCAAATGATTTTCCCAGATCACCTATGCTATCACATCCTTAAAAAATAAAGGAAGAAAATTTCGGTGGACTGAGGATTGCCAAAAAAAAATTGAAGGATTAAAGAAAATGATGACCATTGTGCCCATACTAAAGTTTGCTGCCCCTAGTAGAGAATTTGTAGTTTGCACAGATTCTTGTCAGGAGGGATTTATGGTTGTGTTAATGCAAGAAGGGAAGGTGATAGTGTATGAATCACCCAAACTGAAGGAACATGAGCATAAATATTCCGCCTACGACCTAGAATTAATTGTCGTAATCCATACACTAAAATTTTGGAGGCATTACCTACTAAGAAAGAAATTCTTATTGTTGACAAACCATAGTCCTTTGACAACATACTTCAAGAGGCCAAATTTAAATGTGCATTAAGCCAGGTGGATTGCATTCCTTAGTGAGTTCGAATTTGATATCAAGCATTTAAAGGGTAAAGAAAATTAGGTTTCCCAAAAAGGTTGCTCAAAATTTAAATTTTTGGAATATATAAAAAAGGTTGCCCAAAGAGATGTGAAATATGAATTTCTATGGTAGCAATCTAAGAAAGCTAAAAATTTAAAGAAGCAAATTGATTATATAATTTTGGATGATCATATGTTAACCTTCAAGGGAATAATATATGTCCCTGACCAAGTTACAATAAGATAGCTGATTATGGATGAATTTCAGAGAAGCCCATATACGGCACATCCGGGCTATCAAAAGTTTTTTTCAACTATTAAAAATAATTATTTCTTACTAGGTATGAGAAAATATATTGTTTAATATTCAACAAAATGTCTTGAATGTGAGCTAGTAAAAACAAAACCTCAACATACTTCTGGTCTCTTATAACCATTACCTATCCCTAAATGGAAATGGGTGGTTATCACTCTTGATTTTATAACAAGACTCCCTAAGTCCAAAAATCATAATTACTCAATTATGGTGGTTGTGTAAAAATTGAGCAAAACATCCCAGTTCATACCCATACAATACAGCTATTAAACTACCTAATTTTCTGATATTTTTATGAAAAAGGTGTTTCGCTTGCATGGGAAACCTAAAATAGTTATATTTGATAGAGATGTGAATTTCACTTCGGCTTTTTGGAAAGACCTCTTCACATCATTGGGAACTCAAGTTAAGTTCAGCACAGTGTACCATCCTCAAACATATGGGCAGTCTGAACAAGTCAAAAAAGTATCAGAAGATATGTTATAGATGTTTGTTATGCAACAACCTTGTATGTGGGAGGAATATTTTCATCTGGTTGAATTTTCTTATAACAAAAGTTACCATGTGTCATTAAAAATTATCTCATTCGACTTATTATATGGGAGGAAATGTAACACACCTATAAATTGGAACAACCATGAAAATAAGTTAATCTTAGGCCCAAATATGTTGACGGAAATGGAAGAGACCTTCAAGAAGGTCTGACAAAACTTGAAGGTCGCTCAAGATTGAAAAAAGGTTTACGCTGATAAAAAAGAGAACCTATCATGAATTTAAGGTGGGGGGCCATGTTTATGTGTGCATCAAACAAAAAAATATCACCTTAAGGTGGGGTAATTGTGCAAAACGCGCCCCCTAGTTTTTTGGTCCTTTCCATATATTGGAAATAATTGGGTCGATAGCGTATCATTTGTCACTATTGGGTCATATCTAAGAGTTCATAATGTATTCCATGTATTCATTGGTGGGATGTATCGATAAGACTTTAAGGTAATTGTAATGATAGGTAAACATACAGAAATTATATGTACATGCTAAGCTGATTCAATCAATGTTATTTTATAGTCGAACCAGATGGAGAGTTCCTCATAGAACCCCAATGCATTCTCAAGTGGAGAGAAACACTACTACGAAGGTGAGCCATCACCCAAGTTAAAGTTTAGTGGAATCACTTTACCCCTAAGGAGGCCACCTAGGAAGATGAGAAATTTATGTTGCAAGCCTATCCCAACTTGTTTAAGAGGAAAGGAAACACTGAGGAAGATGTTTTTCTCCAGGCAGGAAGATGTAACACCCTCCAGTCATTACGGAGTTCTAAGTATAGTATGGTAAAACTTTGTTATGGTTGAACATTATATTTATGGTTGAGAGAATCCTAACATAACTTTAATAAGTGTGGATTTAGTCATGTGGTTATTTTTTGGAATAAATTATTGATAGTTTTTAGTAAAAATGAGTGAATTTTGGAACCCACTGGTGAAAAAAGAAACCATAAACAAAGAACATTTTACCAGAAAATTATTAAAATAACAGTTACCTTCTCCTCTAGGGATAAAAGAGAAATATCAATGAGGATAATGGGTTCTATTATTTTTTATCTTGAAGGAGAAAGTGGGTTTTGTGGAAAGGCATGAAGCTTCCTAAGGGTAATCCAGAGATTGTCATTGAGCCAGTGGAGAAACCTAGTAAAACCTCTGATCATAGGTCGAACCTTTGGAGGGTTTCTGGTACCTTAGACAACTAACCTATTTTGGTGTGGTTGATCCTAACTATGCTCGTGAAAGTGATAGGGGGGAGATTCAGGATGTAATAGCTGCATCTTGTGGTTGGGAGGCTTGGTTTCTACGTGGGTTTCCTAAGATCACTTCTCATATAAGTTTTATGAAATCCATTTCCTAGTAATTTATAAGTAATAGAAGGTTGAATTATTTCCTTTAAATTTGTATGAGTATAGTACTTATGATTATTTATGGAAATAGAAAAATGAAATAAGTACTATTATTGTGACTGTAACCCTTTTATGAAATGGGAAAAGAAAGAATTGTTATGACTCTAACTATTTTGTGAAAACATAAAAGTAATATATCGTGTGATTGTAATTTCTTAATGCAATAGGTAGCTATTTTATAAAAATCAATGAAAGAAAGATATCCTATAATATTCAATTCTTATAATATATATAGCTATTTTATGAGAACATAAAAGAAAGATATTCTATGACTGTAACTTCCAATGCTTATAATATACATAGCTATTTTATGAGAACATAAAAGAAATATATTGTTTGTTTTTAGTTGCCTTGCGAAATTGGTAGCATTCTATGAAATAGAAACAGGAATAAGTACTGAGATTATATTGTTTGACATAATAGAAAAGAGGAGAATATTACAACTACATATGTCTTAAACCATAACCACACACATTACATCTCATGGTAGTATGCAAGAAAATGAAGAATGCATAATAATGTGTGCAGAAGGAAATTTAGAATACTGAAAATAATTATTACAAGAATACATTAATCCTTTTCTCTTGCAAAATAAGAATCACCTGCTTAACATTATAAGAGACATTAACAATACATGTTGGAATACAAAAAATATAACTAAGAACTATTATGGCTTGAATTTCCCAGTTGGAAGCCAATCATTAATTTAGAATAACGTGAGGTTAGCCATCAAGAAAGGTCGTGAAAGAAACCACCCAGGAGCAGTCGTGACATATTAGGAAAACTTTAGCAAACCCTTGAAGTGAATTTAACAACACCGAAAAATATCGATATAATATAAACCCGGTGGGGTCGATTTGGAGCTAGTCAAGAGTTAAATAAATGTAATCACAGTTTCCAAATACACATAGAATATATGGCATTCTTAAGAGATATCAATAATTGAATAAAACATACAAATATAATTGCAAGAAAACCATTAAAACTTACACTGGGAGTCACCAAGCGTCGAGCAACCGAGACAGATCTTGTCTTAGATAAAAAAAAAGGACAAATTATTTGTTAAAGACAAAAATTCTAGAGAAGAGATTCACATTTACGAGATCAATACATAAACCCTATATTGAGTGAAGAATACTCATACTATTTGAAGCCCTGTAATAGATAAACCTCAAGCTATATGCAAACAAAATATATCGAGCTACATAGATTTGGTGGAACCCTCGTAACAATCTTAGTAAAACCATTCCTCATTACATCAAATGGAAACGGCATTAGAATCTTCATGCCAGAAATAAACATAAAACCCTAACCTTGTCTCCATCCATGAAGCAAACCCTGTCAATATTCCATGACAGGGGTAGTCATACATGTTCAATCAAGTAGAAAAGGCGAGTAAGCATCCAGCTAACCTGCAGCCCAAGAAGCACTATTTTCAACAAGGAATATTTCTTGTGGGTACCTGCAACCAAAAAAAAATATGGGTTAAATACCCAGAAAATAAAACATGTTATGAAACCAAGGTTGAACATAAAACTAGCTAGGTGTGGGGTTTCTTTAACTATGCAATTTTTGCGTGAGTAGAGCCTCTGTGATGCCCCACAAACTAGAAAACCAAATACAGTTAGTTGGAGCTAGGAAAGTTGGGCATGAAAACAAAAATCACATGCATTGAAAAACATACTTGTTGCATATACCAAATAACCCCATCACCATAGGGTTGAAGTGGTGGAAGCAAAGGAACCCTCAGGGAACAAGATCAACACTGCATCTAGTAGAAGTGAGATGGAATCTAACTGGGAACTATAAATTATCTCTAAACTCAACCAGACTCTCACAACAGTCTCAGAGAATCTCCATGGCTTCGCTACAAGCCAACATTGAAAAAACTCCAAAACAAAATGTCAGGAAAGCACCTTATGCGCGTTCGGGAAAGTTCCATCTTTGATCTGAGATTGGACTATATCAACGATATTCATCCTTCCAGGGGCCAAGGTGACAGTACCCTCGGGAGTTGGGAGATAGTTGGTGCCTCGCACCCACCACCATTATGATTAATGTGTTGTGTTATATGTCAAAAAATGCCAAATTAAAGTATGGTATGTGATATTAGAACATTTAGATTAACACTATGGTGTAGTAAATAAAATAGAACCACCATAAATGTAGTTCTATGCAATGTCCAACTATGGTCAATGTGTCAATCTAGAGTGAGTAATAAATGAGTAATAAATGACATGGTGTTCATCATGTGATACGTATGTGCAAAGTTAAATGATTCTTTGTTGAACTGCACAATAAAGCCTAATCTCTATGCTAAATAATTGTTTTTTTGTGTGTTGTGGGACTCTAAATATTTTTCAAAGAAAAAAATAAAACGGTAAATAAATCCAAACAATCTTTTACATTTTTTAAGATGTAATATACCAATTATAATATTTGTGGATGGCAATTGTCATCATTATCATCATGATTGTGTGTGTATGTGTGTGTATGCAACTTTCCAAATTTATATTAAATAATGAATAATTACACATTTCAATGTGATATATATATACACTATAACCCCATAGTGTGTAGTTTAATTGGGGATCATCTTATTATGAAGTAATATTTAAAGCATGATATTTGATATTTGAAGTGCATATCCAAAATTTACATGATATTGAAAGTTCAAATCTCCCTAAATTATTTTTTTATTAATATTTTTTAATAATTACATATTCATTTTATAAAAAATAAATAACTTTAAATTAAATTTAAAAGATTAACATTAATATATTTATTAAAATCAGTATTAACAAATTTATTGATGCTTGGTTAAATTTATTTAAATCAATATCAAATTTATTTATGCAGGGTTATTTCCTGTTAAAAGCTTAAGGAAAAAAAAAAAAATTATTAAATAAATTCAAATAGAAGTAGAAAAATAGCTTTGACAACTAGATCAAAAAGCAATGTCAAGTGTACTAAATTTATTAATTGTAATTAAATGTCCTAAATTAGAGATATATATCACACGTCAATATCCCATTTGATATATATCTAAAATAAATATCACATTTGTTTTATGGCATTTCAGGTTAATAGTTATCTTCGAAAGTGGTAAAGTTAATTTTAATTCAGAAGAATTCAAAATTGAAACCACATTCTTTTCTAAATGTCTGCATTATTGTCTACCTACTGTTATGTTTGAAGGCGCTTTTCTTCTTTCGTATCAAATAGCTATTTTGTTTTTGGTATGATGGCTATGTACAAACCGGGAATAACAACAAGCGGGCAGGTGGTGGATTGTCGATCTTTTACTGGACATTTGTACAGTAATCTCATTTTAGTTCAGCTAACATCAAAATTGAGATGTAAAGGACGAGAGTAGAAAGCTCATCTACAGTATGAAAAAAACTAAATATCAAAGAGAAGTTTGCTTTGAAATCTGCATTATTTTCTCAAAGTCTGCGTACTATTAGGTTTGGTGGCTCTTTTCTTCTTTTATCTGTACAGCTGTTTTGTTTTTAGGATATGGCTATGTAGAAAGAGGGAATAACAACAGGGCATGTGGTGGAATTGTCGGTCTCTCACTGTAAGTTTGTACATTATATTTGAATTTAGTTTAAAATTCATGGGCTAGAATAGAAATCTACATCAATCGTCAATGTCAAATCTGTTTTTAGCCTTTCCAATCAAGAGCATATTTGTTTTTAACATTATGACTCCCTACAAAGAGGGAATAACAACCGGCCAATTAGAAGTTACTTTCGATTTAGATGAATTGAGAATCGAAATGTAAAAGATTAATTACACAATTATATAAAAAAACAAGAGTTTGTTTCGAAATTTCCATTATTTATAAATTATTATATTTTAATTTTTTAATTTGGATAGTAAATTTTGAATATATTTTGGAATTTTAGAGATAGTAGCCATGTTAATTGTTTAGCAATACATATTTTCCAGGCTATAAACTATATTAAATGTAAGATATGCTTACTGTTGGATTTAAAGAAATTTAAATTTAATAGTGGATATATACTGCCCACTAACATTTAATATAGTGGATATATACTGCCCACTAACATTTAATAACTATAGACTGGAAAATATTATTAGCCCAATTGTTTGGTCTGATTATTATTATTAAATTTTAAACAAATTACAGTTATCGAATTTTGAACCCAAAAGTTTACAATAAAAAAGTTAAAAAAAAAACCGTTTCACTTATTAATTAAATTTATTTAAAAAAATGAAGAAAAATTAAATTTGAACTTATAATTTTAAAGTAACCTACCATGGTAACTCGGACTGAAATAAAACACTATTTAACAACTATATAAGAAATTAATATCAAATTTACTTTTCTCCACGTAACTTCGTTGTTTTTATAGTGTGTACACGTAAGAAATAACTGCATGTCCGCGAAAGCATAAATTCTATAACTTATAAGAATTGTCCGCGAAAGCATAAATTATATAACTTATAAGAATATAAATATAATGTCAAGCAATTCTCAAGGTTTATATTATTATATATTTATAAAGCAAATTCCAAACTCTGCATTCTGATATTTGTCCATTGGGATCCCATACAAGATGACAAAATGTTAAGAAAAAAAAACATAGTAACCAGTACAATAGACCTTCCTCATGTGATGTTTTTGTTACAAATAACATAGGATCATGCGATGTTGGTGTTAGAAATAACAACATAGGATCATGTAATTTTGTTGTTAGAAATAACAACAGAAATAATCTATGGGAAAATAATGGAGATGTTCACATGTCTAAATAAAAACAACTTCTTCATAGGTTGTTATATATAAATTATACAATTATAGTTTTGTTATGTAATGTTGCAAATATTAATATAGGACAGGGGCAGAAATTATCTATGTGAAAACAACGGAGATGTTCACATGACTAGAATGAAAAAAACTTCATCATGTGTAGTTATAGATAAAACAGAGGATTGTGACAGAGAATATCTATGAGAAAAAATAGAGAAGAAGAGATATAAGGGGCATTGTCCCCTACAACGACTGATCTAATCCCAAGAAAATTGATTAGATCTCAAGATGAACCTAACCTTACAAACTATTATTTTCAAAAAAATGGAAGAAGATTTGGTTGGGATCTGAAGTGCAACCATCTTTGGACAGATGATCGGCAACACACTTTTATCACCTATAAGTGTGGGCAATGGATATGGAATTGAACTCTTTAATCAAGGATTTAGTTGTGATTTTCCAGTTAGCTAGGGACGGAAAGTTCAAAGAGCCCCAACCATATTCATTCAATCACAACTTTGAAATCTCTAAAAATGTTTATAGTACACAGCCTAAGCCAGATAGCATAGTGAAGAAAACCCCAGAGGGAAGGTAGCTCAACACAGGTATTAGATCAATATCTACCATGCCAATCGAATCGGTAAGATCAAGCGGCATCGATGTATATGGCCATGCCACATCCAGAGAGACCAAAGGAGGAAGCCCCATCAAAAAAACTAACAAGAAAAGATTCCCAAATGTTAGAAGGAGGAGGAGGGGCCTTGGGGATGGAAGATGAAGAGGCACTGAACTCTTGATGAAATTATATAATTCTTCCATTGGTTTTCCAAATATCAATCAACACATATTAAAAAAAAAGAGTGTTTCGAGTCTGCCAAATTCCCCATATTATGAAGAAAACCACACTCTATAGGTGATGGTTATCCATACTCTAACTGCGGAGACAATAGACAATGTCGGAACAATCTCAGGTAGAAGGGGCATCACTCAAATGAAGGACCCTCGTCAAAACTGATGTAGCGAAAGGAAAATGGATGAAAATATGGTTAACGTCCTCATCATGGATATTACAGAGGAAGCAACGTCCCGGACCTAGGAAGCCCCTCTTAACAAGGTTCTCCCAAGTCAAAATATGATTGTGAACCACCAACCAAGAAAATCATTTCAGTTTTACAGGGAAGTTCCATTTCCAAGGCCGTGCAACCAAGATTGAAGCAAATTCATTCTAGAAGGAAACAAAATAGGTCAGTATGCCTCTTTGATAATGACTTTGTCCAGTTGAGGTCCACCAAATTGTAACAACCCTCCGGAAAATTCCATGTAATAAAAGTTAATAAAGGAAAAATAATAACCACGGTTATGGGACACTTATTCCAAGCTGAATGTTGGGAAAAAAATCCTAGTGTGGGTATTCATCTGGTTTATTATGGATAAGGAAATTGGAAAAGGAAATGGAAAAGGTATTTGGAAAGGAAATTTGGAATTTTGGGCAATTTATTTATGAAAATAATGAAAATTGGGAGAAAATGAAGGTGAAAGGTCACAGGTTTCATGTATGGAGGAAAATGAAGTAAAATGATGGAAAATGATGAAAATAGACTCCACGTTAATAAAAACGATTCTGAGGATTAGTTCATGGCTTTTGATCAATTCATTTTTGGAGCTCTCTCTCTCTACTCTCTCTCTCTCTCTCTCACTCTTGAATACTTGGAGTTTTCTTGGAGCACTTCAACGTTTGATCAAAAAAGGTAAAGACGTAAAAGAGGAAAAAAATTTCAAGAAAGGAAGAGTAGGATCAAGCATCTACAACATGTTAGGTATCAAATTCCATGTGTGGCTTCCTTGCTAGATTTGGCATTCATAGTTATGCACGTGTGTTCTTTGTTATATTATTGGCATTGGCATGGGTTTTTCCAGGTCTGACAATTCTCTTTAGCCTTGCCTTGCCATTTCTGGATAGCCATGCTATGATCGGGTTCTCATGTTTTTGTTGAGATGGATTTTCGGATGGATTCGAAATTGAGTGAGGTGGATCTCTAAGTGAAAGAACACATGGCTGAGTGATCCCTAAACTAGACTATGGATAGTGTAAAGCCACTAGTATAGTAACCCTTGAACTGGATTGTGGGTTGTGTAATGCTAGGAATTTTGTACCTCGATAGGCTTAGGAATACTCGATTAGTGAATAGCGTGATATACGGTAAATACTAGAGGTGGTTGTCCTTTATCAGTGTAATGCTCCAAAATTTTAGCTTCCAAGCTAAATGAAACATTAGAGTTAGCAGAAGCTTTAGCCGGTGAATAAATGGGTATAAAAGCCCATAAGTCTCCTAAGGAGGATAAAAAACTCCAAGTGTGGAAGGAGACACTCTTTCTAGCTTAATAAAACACCTCCATGTGTGAACAAAGATAAATAAAGCTACTTTGACCAAGTTAACACCGCAGTTTTAGTGGAGGAGGAATCCTAGGATGCATAACGCAATTTTGGAGGGAAATGTAACTTGGGTTAGAAATAACCTAAGTGAGTGGGGCCAAGGGTAAGCAAACTCACATCTTATATAAGTAATAGTACAGTAGCATTATTCATCATGTTGTAGATTATTATTCTTGGCTACCAAGAATTGTTGCTGCTTTGCTCCTCAGCAAACCTGCAATGTTGTTTAGCACTGGGTGTTGCCAGGCGGGAATCCCACCTCTTTCCTTTGAGGAGCTCATTGGAAGATTTTGTATTCATCATTCCACATCATGTTTTCAGGCCAAGCTTCAGCCATCTTCATCAGCACAACTTTGCCGGAGATTATGCAGTGTTGCTGGGTGCAGCAGTGGAAGGGATTAGAATCTCGGCTTCCGAGCTAGTTTCTCATTGGAGGAAGCTTTCCTTCACTTGAGATATCTGTTTGGAGAGCTCCAGGACTTATTTCAGATCTGTGGTATCATACCACACATTTCTCACACCCTCCCAGTGTTTTTCTTGCTAGGGAGTGTGTTATTTTGGAGGCAGTGTTCATTGCATGGTTTGGTGGCTCCGTTGCGTTGTTTCCTTATTATTGAGAGGTTCATCCTTTCATGGGAGGAAGCCCTTGAGGGTTCTACATAATATTAGAAATATTTTAGCCTTTTACACTCATGTGCTTCAGTGTTGCAGTGATTATTCAGTAATTTCCTGAATATCACAATTTATATATAGAATGTTTGACAAGAAACCCTTGCCGGTTTCTTTTGTATTTTGTATAGGAGATTAGATATTTGTACTTCAGCATTATTTATAAATATATGATTAGATATATGATTCTCCTATCATTTTATGTGTAAACCCTCTCTTATATTGCTTATTCCCTTGAGAAGTTGCTTCGGCATTTTGCAATCTTGGGGTTTTAGCACTTTTTGGTCATCCTAGGTGTGGGAGATTTGTTTAGCCCACCTAGTTTGATTTTTTTGAGCTCTATTCTTGGATTTAATTTGAATATTATCTAATCTATGGGATCCAGGAGTCCATTTCACTATTTTATTACATTTTTTGCTGGAAATGCATTTTTGATGCATGTTTTATGAGCAATCCTGGAAAAGGAACATTACAGTGGTATCAAAGCATGATATCTGGCTCAGCCTGTGAGATCCAGCTATCAGAAGAAGGAGAGATGTATAGAAGCTAGAAAGCTTTAGTTTGTGCAGGAAGAAAGGAAGACAAGCTTACAAAGATTCTTCCAAAATCTATGAAGAGCTTTCAAGGAGAGATGAAGAAGATGAGATTGGAGAGGAAATCTCCAAAGGAGGTTGATTCTAGAGCTGAATATAGATTTTCACATGGTGAGTGTGAGTATGCAGCTACACTCCATGATGCACAGCGTAGTCAAATGCCCAGAGCTATCCAGAGATGGATGGGAGGAGGAAGAATGCCTAAGAGAATGGCTCTTAGTGAATTTTTTCAGGATTATGAATCTCAAACTGAGAGGTTTAGAGATCATATTGATTTCCAAAAAAAATTCAAGATCCAGATGGATAAGAGCCAGCAGCAGGATGCAGATAGATTTCTTCTATCTACTTTTTTCGGATCACCTACATGTTCAGTTGGAGATTGGGTGAAGGAGCTAAACTCCTATTTGCAGCTGCACCATATTTCTGGAGATGAAGCTATTAGAGTTGCAGAGCTACATTTCAGAGGTAAGGCTCATGCATGGTGGATTTTTGAATCTTATTCCTAAAAGAATGACAATACTTCCTCTTATGCAAGATTCATAAAAACATTGATGAATAGGTTTGGTGAAAAAATTCCTAAGACACATGAGCAAGGAAAACTTGAGAAAACAAAACCCTTGCATGTGATGGAGGAAAATCTATTTCAGAAAACCATGGGAGGAGTTGATGTCTTACATTACACTTTGTCAGAAGCAAAACCTCCAGTTCATATTCTTGAACAAGAGGGCATGGGGATCACTTTTTCACAAAGGGATCCAATGGTTGAGATGTTGCCTACACACATTGATGAAGGAGGAGGCAACAACGTTGTCATATCTAGAGCATGTCCAGTACCTCATGTAGAGGGAGGAGGATCACATGCTCCCACAGGAGGGATTCTTGTATCTATGCAAGAAGTTCCCTAGGATCTCACACATGGAGGTCTAAGCACAATCAATGAGTAGCATGATTGTGTAGCATTGCAGCTGGAAGAAGGAGGAAGGGAGAAAGAGAAACATCATTTGATGACAGGTACACACCCTTCTCTATTTTAGAGAGCCAATGTAAGGAAGAGGTAGACTGATTTTCATAGTGAGGGCAAGAGAAAAGTTTCCCAGTTATATGTACAGTATACTCTTGACATTGATGTCTCACTACATAGAGGCATTCCACTAGGGAGGCCACCAGATCTAGAGTTGATGAGAGATATCTTGTCTTTGGATTCACCACTCTTGGGTTTTGGAGAGGTGAAGATTTTGGAGGAAGAATTTTGCATGAGTGATGTCAAAGTAGGAGGTAGCAGCATGAAGAGAGCTTCACATGCCAGATCACCAGTGTTGTCACTAAGGAGGATTAATCCTTATTGGAGATCTCAGCTTTTGGTAGAGTACTCCAAGGATCTTGGTGCATGCATGATTCTTGATGACCCGGATGGAGATGACAGATACATGGTGGACGATGTGGTCATCTATTCCTATGGCAGGATATTCTTGACTAGATCTTCTAGTCTCAAGGAGAAGCTGCTACATGCATCACATGAGGACTTCCCTTCTATGCACTTTGATGCATATTTCTAGTTGATGGAGGAGTTCACTTGCGAGGGCATCCAACATGACATATATCAGCATATGGAGAGATGCATAGCCCAGATGGTGATAGAGAGGATGTCACAGCCACCTTCCTACTCATTGGGAGTGAGGGATAATTTCTAGTTGAGCCATTTTAGCTCAAGACCTCAAGTACATAATGGAGGAGGTATCATTTCATGTTTTGCATTATACTTCTTTCCCTTGTTTGTGTGACATGATGTAACAAGAGAAAGTATTTCTTCTTGAATATTATATGATGATGTACTTGTAGCTACGTGTAGCATTGATATTGGCTATCTTTTTGATGAGCTGTGGGGGAAGCCATATGTCTCTTGGTGTGCACCAATGACACTATATTGTAACTTCATGTTTTCATCTTATGAGATGACTATGGTAGCAAACAAGTGGTTGTCAAAGAACTTGTTATTTCTTATTTTGATGTAGGCCAAGGATGCACTGTGCTGGTTCCATGAAAGGGACCATGATTCACTCTCCGGTTATCATTTGGAAACTTGTTTTTATTGTATCTTGCTTCCATATATTGCTGATGTGTTTTTGTTCAAAGGAAGCTTTGTATGGAGAAAAAAATCAATTGGATGGCATGGCACCCATATGATAGAGTAGAGGAAGACTTTTTGGTATGGGGCATCATACAAGTTAACCTTCATGACCTTACTCTATGGCTTGTATGAGGGAGAGATGAGGCAGTAGCAAAAGTTGTTGTTGCCATGGTTGCACTTGGGAGAGTATGGGAAAAATTCTTCCCATACTTTTCATGATATTTCTGAAGAGAAGGAAGGCACGTTCATGGTGCAAGGAGGCTACCCTTCAATATTGGAGGATCATGAGAGACTTCCATGCCAGAATATGATCTTCTCACATAGCAGCATGATGGTGGATGACATTGGCATGTGGAATGTCAAAGGGAAAAGTCGTGGAGCCTTATTCTTAAGGACTACAACGTTGTCACATGGGAGTGTGTTCTTATTGATGGAGTGTTCCAAAGAGTATGGGTATCCCTTCTTCTTGCAGATTTTTGTGAGGGAATCCTCATGGGGGAGATTATACATGGACCTCACTTTTAGCCTACTCACTATGTATGGTAGGAGATGCATTTCTGTACTTGTTTATTACTTCATTAAGTATTTGTATTTTCCACCCATGTTTGCATAGTGCATTGCTCCTCAAAAGAGCAAGAGTATTTTTGGGTTTCATGGTCACTTTCAGGCTAATGTTTATGATGATAGTAGCCCATCTATACATGACTTTCTAAAAGTGTATTGTTATTTTATCTATGTAAAGCTGATATACATTGATGCTCACTTCCCCATGTTGGGAGAAAAAACATATACAGCTTGTAATTTGTTGCAGGACCACTTTCCACTTGATGCTCTACACCAGCAGTTGAAAGAATTGCGTTGTATCCACCAAAGAGACCATATGTATCATCCAAACTTGCACATAAACTTCATCCATTTTCTGATTTGGATGCCATGTGGTGATTATGTGCCATTGATCTTGAATGGAATGGTTTGTGTTGGCATGACTCATGATTTTGGAGGAAGAGTCCTTGGAGGCTCAATCTTCTTCTTTCCATTGGAGGGAAATCATGTTGCAGCCCAAGATAAACATACCTTCTACACTTATCATAAGTGGAGAAGAGGACAACATGGGATAAGCCTTCTCTCCTATCATGTACATTCATTCAGCGCACCTTCATTTCAGGAGCACAAGGTAGAGGAGACTTTTCATGAGTTACCATGTTGGAGGGTGACTCACTTCATTTGGATGATAGCATGGGTGAGGAAGACACTCATTCACCATGTTAATCATCACTCCTACATTGTGGAGGCCATGAGACACATAGCATGTTTCCATTCACATTTCCACCTTTGATTGATGTAGACACTTTGGTTTTGCACACTTGGGAGGAAGCATTGGATGATAGTTTATTTGATGCAGTGATGGAGGCTATTGATGGAGGCCACATGAGGAAGAGGGGAGAAAATTTGTTCTCCTTATGAATTTTCTTGAGGATAAGAAAATGTTTTGGAGGGGTGCACTGTAATGTTCCAAAATTTTAGCTTCCATGCTAAATGGAACATTAGAGTTAGCAGCAGCTTTAGCCGATGAATAAATGGGTAGAAAATCCCATAATTCTCCTAAGGAGGATAAAAACACTTCAACTATGAAAGGAGACACTCTTTCTAGCTTAACAAAACACCTCCATGTGTGAACACAGATAAATAAAGATGCTTTGACCAAGTCAACAACACAGTTTTAGTGGAGGAGCAATCCTAGGATGGATAAAGCAATTTTGGAGGGAAATGTAACTTGGGTTACAAGTAACCTAAGTGAGTGGGGCCAAGGGCAAGAAAAATGACATCTTATATAAGGAAGAGGATGGCAGAATTATTCATCATGTTGTATATTATTATTCTTGGCTGCCAAGAATTTTTGCTACTATGTTGCATAGTAAAGATGCAGTGTTGTTTAGCACTGGGTGTTCCCGGGCGGGAATCACACCTCTTTCCTTTGAGGATCTCATTGGAAGAGTTTATATTCATCATTCCACATCATTTTTTCAGGCCAAGCTTTGGCCATCTTCATCAGCACAACTTTTTCGAAGATTGTGCAGTGTTGTTGGGTGCAGCAGTGGAAGGGATTGGAATCCCGGCTTTCGAGCTAGTTTCTCATTGGAGGAAGCTTTCCTTCACTTGAGAGATCTTTTTGGAGAGATCCAGGACTTATTTTAGATCTATGGTATCAGAGCATACATTTCTCACACCCTCCTAGCATTGTTTCTACTAGGGAGTGTGTTATTTTGGAGGCAATGTTCATTGCATGGTTTGGTGGCTCCGTTGCAGTGTTTCCTTGTGATTGAGAGGTTCATCCTTTCATGGGAGGAAGCCCTTGAGGGTTCTACATCAAATCAGAAATATTTCAGCCTTTTACACTCATGTGCTTCAGTGTTGCAATGATTATTCAGTCATTTCCTGAATATCACATTTTAAATATAGACTGTTTGACAATAAACCATTGTCGATTTCTTTTGTATTTTGTATAAGAGATTATATCTTTGTACTTCAGCATTATTTATCAATATACGAGTATATATATGATTCTCCTATAATTTAATGTGTAAACCCTCTCTTAGACTGCACAGTCCCTTGAGCAGCTACTCTGGCATTTTGCAGTCTTGGGGTTTTAGCACTTTTTTGTCATCCTAGGTGTGGGAGGTCTGTTTAGCCCCACCTAGTTTGATTTTTTTCAGCTCTATTCTTGGATTTAATTTTCATATTGTCTAATATATGGGATCCAGGAGTCCATTTCACTATTTTATTACATTTGTTGCTGGAAATGCATTTTTGATGCATGTTTTATGAGCAATCCTGAAAAAGGAACATTAGAATCAGGCCAAGGAATCCTTTTTGGTGAATGGAAGGATATAAAATAAATCCTGGAGGGTGGTGTCTTGATTATGGCCTATTAATCCCTGGATCAGACAGTGGATTTTGGTAAATCCTAAAGACTAGGAGACAATAAAGTTCCTCATGGTGTAGTGTAAAAATTTATGTTCCCAACACTGGTTTTCAGTTTCTCCTTATTTCACCCATAAATTTAAATGCCCATTCCCATAGCCATACATTCAACAAGCTGGAAAAATAAATATTTTATGAAAACAAAAATTCTAGAAATTTCTTAGTGCTGAAATGCAGAAATAAAAACTCAGAAAAATAAATCAGCCACACACAGAAAATAGACACGCTGGTTTTTGGTCAACTTGACCTTGCAAAAACCCCCTACAACTCTTGGGGAAAACCAGTTCGAAAGCTCTCTTTATTTCTGAATATGCTTTTACAGTGAACAACAAAACATAGTAAAAAATTACAACAAATACGAAACCCACTTATCTCGATTTCCGTTTCAACCTCCAACCTTGAAAATCATGCTAACAGCAAATATAAAATTACACAAAAAAAGTATAGCAATAAATAATGTACCTTCCACCTAGAAAACCGTGCCCAGCTTCTACCTGTACGATACTGTACGGATAGTATAGCAGCCCCTTCCTCGATTTTTGTGCCCAGAAAAGCTGCCTCGAAAACCTGCCCTTTGGTGTTGAATCTCCTCCTCGAAAACAACATTGTACTTGCCTTGAAAAGCATGCTAAATAGTGTTGTACGGATTTTATGTTTTGGGAAACATGCCAATAAATGATATTATACGGAAATTTTGCCTTGGGAAATGTGCCCTCTTTCTGTATGGATTTTCTATGTAGCTATTGCTGCTCTCCCTCCACTCAGAAATTTATCTTCAGCTTTCTCTCCTCCTCTCTCAATCTACTCATGAAAGAATGAATGATATTTTCTCTCATTTTCCTCCTTTAACCTAACCCTAAGTGACTTTTGGAGAATCCCTAAATCCAATGGCTGAGATAGCTTTAGATGTAGGGCTGAGATTAAATTCTCATTTAAATATAACTTTCTATTTTTTAATTCACCCCACTTTAATAAAGACCCTCTTAGTCATTTATTTCCAAAGTCACTTTTCACTTTCTAATTTCACATTGACTTTATTAAAGTCACTTTAAAATTAGACTTAATAACTTTATCACTTAAAGTCACTTTTAAATTAGATTTGAATTTATAACTTTATAAAGTCACTTTAGGAGAAAAATTAAATTCTTTTGGACACTTTTCCCTAGGCCATAGATCAAAGCCTTAGGGAACCACCTATCCTTAGGCAACCAAATTTCAACACTCCTTATTGCTGAGGAAGGTGTTCCTCACCACACCCATCTTGTCTCTGAAGTAGACATGCTTTCTCCATGGTAAGTCTTTGGTAAGAATATCTACAACCTGCTCATCAGTGGGAATATACTCAAGCTTAACATCTCCCATCTGAACATAGTCTCTGATGAAATGATATTTGATCCCGATATGCTATGACCTGTCATGAAATATTGGATTCTTCGTGAGTTTAATGCAACTCTGATTATCATAGTAATCACTGAAGGTCTCAACGGCTGACCAAATAATCCAAACAACATCTTGCGAAGCCATATGGCCTCACAACTAGATATATTGGCTACCATGTACTTTTCTTCTGCTAAACTCAATGCTACTTACTATTTCTTTCGGCTGAACCATGACACCACTACCGAACCCAACCCAAAACAACACCCTGAAGTGCTCTTCCTATTATAAGCACAACCTGGCTAATCAGAATCAGTATAACCTACCAATCTCACTCCATTTCCCTACCTATAATCCATACCATACTCCATTGTCCCCTACCAGTGCCACAAAATGTGTTTTGCAGCAACCCAGTGCACCCTCTTGGGCTTACACATGAACTGGCTCATCGTGTTGAATGCAAAACATATATATGGTCTAGTGTTGACCAGATACATCAAGGAACCAATCAGTTGTCTATAAAATGTGGGATCCACCAACTCGAATCTGAAGTGTGAAGCTTCTTCAAGTTGGTGATCATCGGTGTCGACATGGGTCTACAATCTTCCATGTGGAACCTGCCAAGGATGTCTAGAATATACTTCCCCTGCCCCAGGAAAAAATGCCCCTCCTCCTACCACACCTCCAAACCCAAAATGTAATTCATCAAGCCAATGTCTTTCATCTCAAACTCTGATGCAAGATCTCTCTTGTAGCTCTATATGAGTCTCTCTGCACCCGTAATGACCAAGTCATCCACATACAACACTAGAATGAGAGGCTCCTCACCTATTACAATAAAGTAAAGGTTCGGATCTGCATCACTCCTTGTGAAACCCATCTCCTGCAAGTATGTATCTATCCTGAAGTACCAAGCTCTAGGACCTTGCTTCAAGCCATAAAGGGCCTTCTTCAGTCTACACACATGGGACTCCTTCCCATGTGCCTAAAACCCCTTTGGTTTCTTAATGTACACCTCCTCCTATATGAAACCATTGAGAAATGTGGTCTTCAAATCCATCTACTGGATATTCCAACCCATCTCTTCTTCTTGTCGATATAATGGAGTGAATGGAAGTATATCGAGCCACGGGAGTGAAGGTCTCCTCATAATAAACTCCCTCTACCTGGGAGAACCCTCTAGCCACAAACCTTGCCTTGAATTTCTCAATGCTGCCATTTGCAACATGCCTTACCTTGTAAATCCATCTAGACTTAACCACGTATTATCCCTTAGGCCTTGGCACCACCTCCCAAACATCATTCTTCAAGATAGAAGGATACTCCTCCTGCATGGCCTCTCTCCAGACCTGCTAACTAGGTGTCTCCTCATAGCTAGAAGGCTCAGAATCAATTATGTTGGTAACCATTGCCATATAGCTACAGAACCTCTCAGGTGATCTACTCTCTCTAACTGGCCTCTTTGTCCCAGAAGCAGATGTGGCCTCTCTCAAGATATCCTGAAGCCACTTGGGCTTCCTCTTCCCTCAGCGCACTTCTCCCACCGGAGAATGAAACTCCTCATCCCCCTCGGGAGCCTAAAATCCTAACTATCTGTCTACTATCCTCATGCCTGAACTTGAACTTGTAGATGTTGAAGTACCGTGTGAACTGTCCATCAGCGGACTCCCTAGTGAGCTTCTCTGCAGACTGCTCTACATGCTGCCCAAAGCACCACCCCTCTGACTCTGTGAGCCACTGCTCACTGATGGACCTGACACCATAATCGATTTACCTCCCGATCCTCCTGATCCCTGTGCTTGACTCAGCTGCTCCTGAGGGTCTGGCTGATCCAGATACTCTAACTCCCATGACCTCCTGAAAGCCCTGTCCTCCTCGAAATTCACATCCCACCTGACAAGAACTCTCCTCTGTGCAAGAATATAAATCTGAAAGGCTTTTGAGGTCTCATTGTAACCCACAAAGATACCCTTCTCTACAGTGGGCTCTAGCTTGGTCATTTTCTCCTTGGGTACGTATGAGTATGCAATACACCAAAAGATATGAAGATGACAAACATCAGGCTTCTTCCTAAAAAAACCCTCCTCCTGAGTCACGTGCCCCAAGGCATGATGCAGACTCTTGTTTTGAAAATATACAGCAGTGTTGCAGGCCTCTGCCCACAAAAACAATGGTAACCCCTGATCATGTAGCATGGCTTTGGAAGCCCCTCCAATGGATCTATTCTTCCTCTCTGCATCCCCATTCTACTCGGGGTTGTAAGGAACTGCGAACTCCCTCCTAATTCCTAACTCTACACAATAATCAACAAACTCACCAAGGATGTACTCCCCTCCATTGTCTAACCTCAGGGACTTGATCTTTCGACCTGTATGAGTCTCCACAAGAGCTCAAAACTCTTGAAACCACTTGAATACCTCACTCTTGGTCTTCAAGAAATAAGTCCAGGTCCTCCTGGAGTGATCATGAACAAATAAAACATAATATCCATATCCACTAAAGTAAACATGATAAATTCGACCACTCACATCATAATTAGTCAAATCAAGTATCCCAGTCAATCTGCTGTCACTTCTGGGAAAAGGGGATTTAGCAAAATTTCCCATTGCACATCCTTTGCATGTATCTATGTGATCAGTACTAAAATCTGGCACACCTATAGTGATCTCCCGCAATGTAATAAAGGCTCCATGATGCATTTGCCTCATCTCGTGGTGCCAAATCTCGCACATCTCTGAACTGCTAGCTATACTATCGGTAATACTTCTCAATGCCAAAAGGGTCTGAAATGAAAACTTGTACACCTTTGAATGGCGTACACCAATCACTCAAGTTGAATCAGCTAGAGTGCCCCTGGGATATATAACCACCTGTCCTCTACTGAACAATATCTCATACCCTTTCTCCTCTAATGCTGATATGGATATGGGGTTCTTCCTCGCCCCTAGCACATATAGAAAATCTAACACCTTCAAGGGAGGTTTGGGTTTGCTATCAAATGTCAATGTCCCCACACTTACTACTCTAACAACGTTGTCATCTCTGAGTACTACCTCTATATCAGTGCCACCCTATGAAAGCTCTGAGAAGTACTCACGGACTCCTGTCATATGACATGAAGTCCCAGTGTCAACATACCAGATACCTGAAGATGCTCTGCTATTGGATGGAAATGCACACTCCCTCTCACCCTCCGTGGCAGGTGATCCTACATCAGTGGACTCACAAGCAATGAACCCAAACTCCTGGTCAAAGCTATCCGTAAAGTCCTCTATATTTTTTTATGCTTCCATGGTCTTGTTCTTCCCCTTCTTCTTCTTCTCTAGACACACAACTGCATAGTGTCCCATCCTCTGAAAATTCCAATACTTCACCTTGGAATAGTCCTTTTGCGTGTTCATCTGATTACCTTTACCTTTTCCTTTTCCCCCACCACTGCTTGTGGAAGCTTTCTTATTTCCTTTTCCTTTCTTGCCTCCTACTAATAGTGCTACATCCTCATCCTGCTCAATAGGTTTGGCTACCCCAAGCTGGCTCTTTCTAATTTTTTTTTGTATGCAATAATCCCAGAACCTCTCCTAAGTGGGAATGGTCTCACATGCAAAAACCCCATCAGCAATGTTCAGCCATGAACTTGAAAGGCCATTCACTATAATCCGCACCAACTCAGTGGGTGGAATTACCTCTCCAAATGCTGCCAACGTATCTCTCACATTAGTGGTATTTGTGAGATATCTAGTAGCACTATCAGTCTTACCCATCTTAATGGTCTTCAGCTTCTCCCTTAGGACAATTTTTCTGTTCTCATTGGTACTCTGGTAGAGATTGGTCAAGGCTGTCCACATCTCATGAGCATATCTCTTTCCTCTCACATGAGGAATTACATGGTATTTAATACCATCCAGAATTAGTCTCTTACCCTTGTTATTCTTCTTATTAAATTCTACCAACTGAACAGTATCAGTAGGCACATTAACAGGGTGTTGTTGGGTATTCACCATTATACCCCAGACTTCTACCTCCTAAAAGATGCTCTGCATTATTTCCTTCCATACACTGTAGTTACTATGCCCATCCAACCTTTCCTCCACCCTCAAGCCCAAAGACATGCTTGTGGTCCTAAAAACTGAAAATGAAACTGTTGTAGTAAAGGTTTTGTTTTCTGCATGAAAAATCAGCTTGCTGTAATTTTTCTTCTTGCTGTCCCAAACTACACTTTTCAGCAAAATAGCTCTGATACCATGTAAAAATTTATGTTCCCAACCCCATCTTTCAGTTTCTCCTTATTTCACCCATAAATTTAAACACCCATTCCCATAGCCATGCATTTAGCAAGCTGGAAAAATAAATATTTTTTGAAAACACAAATTCGGGAAATTTCGCAGTGCTGAAATGCAGAAATAAAAACTCAAAAAAATAAATCAACCACACACAAAAAATAGACACATTGATTTTTGGTTAACTTGACCCTTGAAAAACCCCCTACAACTCTTGGGGAAAAGCTGTTTGAAATCTCTCTTTATTTCTAACTATGCTTTTATAGAAAACAACAAAACATAGTAAAAATTTACAACAAATACAAAACCCACTTATCTCGATTTTTGTGTCAACCTCAAACCTTGAAAATCATGCCAATAGCAAAGAGAAAATTAGAGGAAAAGAATATAGCAATAAATATTTCACTTTCTACCAAGAAAAACATCCCCAAATTCTACCTGTACGGTACTGTATGGAATTGTAAGGACAATACAACAGCCCCTTCCTCAATTTTTGTGCCCAGAAAATCTGCCTCGAAAATCGTGCCCTTTGCTGCTAAATTTTCTCCTAAAAAATATCATTGTACTTTCCTTGAAAAGCATGCTAAATAGTGTCTTACAGACTTTTTGTCTTGGGAGACATGCCAATAAATTCTGTTGTATGGAACTTCTTCCTTGGGAAATGTGCCCTCTTGCTGTACAGATTTTTTGTGTAGCTATTTTTGCTCTCCCTCCACTCAGAAATTTCTCTTCAGCTTTCTCTGTTCCTCTCTCAATCTACTCATGAAAGAATGAATGATATTTTCTCTCCTTTTCCTCCTTTAACCTAACCCTATGTGACTTTTGGGGAATCCCTAAATCCAATGGCTGAGATAGCTTTGGATCTAGGCTGAGATTAAATGCTCATTTAAATATCACTTTCTATTTTTTAATTCACCCCACTTTAATAAATACCCTCTTAGTCATTTATTTCCAAAGTCAATTTTCACTTTCTAATTTCACATTGAATTTATTAAAGTCACTTTAAAATTAGAGTGAGTAACTTTATCACTTAAAGTCACTTTTAAATTAGATTTGACTTTATAACTTTATAAAGTAACTTTAGGAGAAAAATTAAATTCTTTTGGAAACTTTTTCCTAGGCCAAAGATCAAAGCCTTAGGGAACCACCTGTCCTTAGCTAACCAAATTTCAACATATAGGTGAAGAAATCTGGTGGCATCCATGCTTGTGTATGGCCTAGTGATTTAGTGACGAATGCAATAAATTTTGTTTCTATTGATGAGGGTGAGGTGGTCGAGTGTCAGGAAGCCCTGGATGGTTCTTTTGGTTTGAGTCCCACATTCATGCTTGGAATATGGAACAGGGTGATTTTTTGAAGATAGATTTGGCTCAACGAATCTATGGTCGGGTGGAACGTGGTAGTTCCTTACCGGGTAAGATTTTTCATTCATTAATAAGAGATTCTTTCCTTGGTATTTTATGTGTAAATGTATTGGATTATATGTAGCATTTATGGTTGTTGTATCGTTATTATTTTTTGTTTATATGTTGGTTATGAATGTGTTTTATGATAGTGAAAATGTATGTTTCTCGTCATGTTTTTATTTGTAAATGAAAGAGAAATGAATATATGAACTAACAGATGATAATGCAACTAATTTGATAAGCCATTAGTTCTTCTTAGTGATTCTCAGATAAGTATAACACCCTTATGCTCAGATCTATTATTATAACCTATAGAATGCATATTTTTGACATGTTTTATGAAATGATTGCCATGGCTAGTAGGATTCCATTCAAGTATTTGTTCAATGATTTCATTGCCATCATTATCTCTACGTTTCATTTCATTTTTGGAAATTGCATGAAGTTATGGGAAGTGACTGGGCCCTAGCCATAAAATTTAGCCTTAAATATTGTAGTCGTTGGCAAATAACTGGCAGAAAAAGGCCATATTCGCACTCAGACAGGCTCATGAGATTGACTAGGACTCACAATTTCTTGGAATTATTGGTAAGGGAGCAAATAGGGATCTAGGCGCTTGAATTGTTGAGTTTCCTTAGGGGTTGATCACCTATAAAGGTTTGGTAGCTCCTGGAGGTTCTGTTGGCTATGTGGATGATCAGTTTGGTGGTATTTTATCATTTCCACTTCCCTATAGTGACCTAGAAGGTTGAATCAGTTCATAGTAGCCTCTTGTCACATGTTTACCCCAACAGACTAGCTAACTTGGGTAAATGTGGGAGGAGGATGTTACAGAATGGTATGAGAGCATTGTTCACCCCTTGGATTGGTTGGGCGCTGTGTTGGTCATGCATTCATGTCGGTTAAATATGTGTTCCTTTTACTTATGGTCCATATGCGTGTTGCATATACATGGTGGTGGTCATGGTTGGAGTGATGTATCCATGTGAAAATTGATGGGGTTGTTGTGGAATAGGTCATCATAAGTGTGTGATCAGTTAAGCATTGTTTATACATGTTGGTGTTAATATGTTTCGTGCATACATGGATATGGTTGTAGTTTTCATTCCTGAGGTCATGATGTGTAGCTGATATGGGCATGCATTGATGACTGAATTATGGTTAAGATGATATTTATATGTTGTTATGATTATGTTTATATATATATATATATATATATATATTGTGATAATTTTTTCAGTCTTGCACATGAGATATCCTTCCCAAATGATACTGAGGTACGTTGGTTTATTTATGATTCAGTTTAGCTGACATAATATCCCTTGCAGGAAGAGATCAAGATGACTAGAAATATGGTAAACTACAAATATTATCCCGATGAATCAAATGAGCTACATCGTGTTAGAAATTATTTGAAATTAGAATAAACATTGAGGATTTTGAAGTAATAAATAAGGATTTGCAAAGAAGATAATGGCAACATAATGCAAGAACATGAAAAACACGCAGAATTCAATGCAGTAATTCTTCAAAGTTTGTTAGAATTGTAGGGACAAGGACAACACTGGATAATCTATGGACATGAGGATGAGACTAATGGGTTATTTTGCAGTAGGTATCATGTTGGTCACAGGTTAGATAGATATGACACAACCATAGATGGTATATTCTTGGATACTCTAGATAGGAGAGGTGATGGACACATGTATAATTCTAGTTTTGGTTTTGACAAGCACTATGATCGTGATCGCTATGACCCTTACAAGAGGAGTGATAGGGGGTACTTTCCAGATGAATTTAAGAAAGCGAAGCCACATACTTTTGGTGGAGATCAGGGAAAATTTGAAGGATGGACATTTATCTTAAAGTATAAAAACTTGGCGAATCTTAGTAGTCCCCAATATGTAAATTGTAAAACTTTTGATGTTATTTTTGTAGAACTATTTAGTTTTATAATTATTTTATATTATTATATATAAATTTTTGGCGATTTTAAGGGTAAAATATTTTTATACTATAAAATTTGGGCGAATTAATTTTTTTAAAAATGGAAATTGGTGAATCTTTTTTTTGGAAAAAGCATGGAAAATTAGCCCACCTGCGAATATTAGCCCCTAAAAGTTTCCATGGTGGAGATTTGAATAATATTGAGGATGCATAGGCTTGGTTACTTGGCATGAATAACTTCTTTGAATTGCATGACTATACCGAGAATATGAAGCACATAATAGCTATCTTCAGCGTCAAAGAGAAAGTGAATATATGATGGGAAGACATAAAACGGGATAGAGACGTCAGGATAAAGGAGTTGAGTTGGCATTAATTCAAGAGACTCTTTAGAAAGAAGTACTTGTCAGAAAGGTACTACGAAAGCAAATCCAAGGAATTCTATGAGTTTAAAATGGGATTGACGATAGATGAGGAGTATATGACCAAGTTCTTAGAGCTATTGATGTATGTACCGTATCTTAAAGATTAAAATGCCAAATTTCAGATAATTTTTAGTGGATTACCATTAGCATTTAGAGATCAAATTGAGTATGATGATCCTTGGTCACTTGAAGAGGTTATTGCGAAACTGAAGGACTATTATGAGTATTCAAATCATAAGAATGAATCTAAAAAAGGATGGAAAGGAAATGATAAGGATAATGGTAAAGGTAAATGGTATTAGAAAATAACAAGGCCTCAGAATGCAGATGAGAAAGACAATGTTGCACCAAATAAGAAGTTCAATGTAGTTAGATAGGGACATGGGTCACAACAGAAGGATAGAGGTGATGGTACAGGACAGTTAGAGTGTTGGGTATGTGATAAGGAGTATCTTAAAATGGATTTTTTGTAGAATTAGGGTGGTAGGTGTTAGGTCCCTCTATTACTAGTATAGTCCCTTATTGTTGTTAGTGTAACCCCCTTATTTTTATTATTGTACCCTTGTAACCCCCATATTGTTATTATTGTGCCCTTAAATTATTATTGTTAGGTTGGCTAGGATTACATTGTGGCCCCATGGACTCTTATACATAGAAAGGAGGTTTTGTAATTTGAATCATCTAATAATTGTTCATTCAAGTAATGTATTAGAGGTTCCCCCCTCGAAGTGGCTTATTTCTAAGGAATTGATTTCTCTTTTCTTCTCTTTTTGGAGTTGGTTTCACAACATTTGGTATCAAAGCCTTGAGATTCTAAGGTTTCGCTACTCCAAACAGGTCATCGTGGAATTTTTTCTATAACTATTTTTCTGCAAAGGTTAAAAATCTGAAATTTTTAGAGTGAAAATCCAATATCCTGAGGAACAACATCGCAAAATTTCAGATCTTGGTTTGCAACATTTTCAGAGATATGATTAGTGCAAGTTAGGTAATTTTGCAGGCTCCTGAATTTAACCTAAACAGGTCATCGTGGTATTTGTGTAATAACGTTTTTCCTACGAAGGTTCAAAAGCTGAAAATTTTAGAGTGTGAAGCCACAATCCAGAGGAACGTCGTTGAAAATTTTCAGATATTGGTTCACAATATTTTTAGAGATATAATCTATGGAAATTATGGCTTTTTGAGGCTTCTGAATTTCATCTCAAAGAGGTGATCGTGGGAAAATCTTCATAGCTCTATCTATGAGCATCAGATTGGAATGTTGTAAAACTTTTCCACAAGTACATGGACTGTATTTTTTGGTCTATCAATTTTAGAGCCAAAGGAGGAAACAGTGACACGTTTCAAGTCGTACAAGTCTGCTCTACCAAACCAGTCCAAAATTGGGTCATTTTGGGAGATTGGACATAATCTTGCCTTGAAGAATCCAAATCAGATTAGACCTGTGGCATTTGTAATAAGCTTTAGAGGGCTACTATAGGGCTGAATTTAAGATATTGAGGATCTACAATTATGGAGATAATTCAATTTCAATATTGAGCTTCTCAAAAGCAAGTAAAAGGTGTGTATTTTTTTCCGAACTGCATAAGTCTTGTTTGAAGAATCAAGTTGAATTGATTCCAAGGGCATATTGTAGAATAGGTATCAGTATTGGATTCTAGAATGGACCCTAAAAAGAATTCAACACCCATTAAGCCTTTATAAAGCTCTACTATGACTCATGAAGACGAAGAATGGCAACATGACATGTCAAAATTACAAGAACAAGTGCAAAACATTTCGCTCTCGCAAAGAGCAACAAAAAATGACATAGAAGTTTTGAAGAAAGGCGTGGAAACTAAGATGGATGGTTTGAGGAAAAGCGTGGAATCTAAGATGGATGGTTTGAAGAATGGCATGGAATATAAGATATATGGCATGGAAGCTGGCATGGAATCTAAGATGTATGACATGGAAGTTAAGATTGATGAGAAAATAGAAAACATGAAGAATGATCTAAAAGAAGACATGGAAGGTTTGATAAATTTGATACAAGAAATGTTTCCTAATGGTGAAAAGATAGTAGTGGAAACTCATTATGAGAATAAAATAAATGTTAATCATCATTTCATAAAATCTAATGTTGGTGGGAAGAACCACCATATTCCAAAAATGGATATGAGGAAGTTTGATGGAAAGGATCATGTAACATGGATACTACATATGGAGCAATATTTTGATCTCCATAATGTGCAAAACACACAAAAGGTACGCATTGCAACTTTACATTTAGAAAAAAATAGATTTTTATGGTATCGATGGCTTTGCTCCTGTAAAAAAATTGTCACTTGGTCAATTTTTATGGAGGAAATGATAGCACATTATGAGGATACAGATAGCAATACCTTCTTTATCCAATTGATAAATCTCAAACAAAAGGGTTTAATGGGGGAGTACATTGAGGACTTCCAAAAATTGAATATAAGGGTAACTGATATTCTAGAGGAACACAGGATTGATCTCCTCATAGGTACTTTAAAGGATAACATCCAACATGAAGTTCGGGTTTTGCAACCTGATTCATTGGAGAAGGCATTAAAGTTGGCAAGAAAAATTGAATGTAAAATTATGGCGATAAGGAAGCCTACCACTCACTTCTATAAAGAGGGAAGTGTTGCTACTCCTAGATTTCCACAACCTACAAGGTTGACACCACAAAAATTGGAAGAAAAAAGAGCAAAAGGGCTTTGCTACAGTTTTGATAGAAAATACACTAAATTTCATAATTGTGCTGAGAAGAAATTATTTTACATATATTGTGAAGAGGAAGAAGAAAATGAACAAGAAGAGGATATACACCAGGAAACAACCCAAGAAGAGGAAGAAATGAGTCTGACCATATCGTGTAATGCATTGGCAAGAATTACCACTCCTCAAACTCTCAAGATAGAAGGACATACCAAGAAGAAAAAGGTAATAGTGTTGATTGATTCAGGTAGTACCCATAATTTTATTCATTGTAAGGTAGCCAATGAATTGAATTGTTTCCTATACCCAACACCAGAATGTCAAGTGATGGTTGCAAATGGAGGAACTATAAATTTCTCTAGAAAATACCATAATATCAAGCTAACCATGGGGGAATATGTCTTGAATATTCCAATGCTTTCCATTCCTATGGGAGGTGTTGATGTTGTACTAGGAGTAAAACGGTTACAATCTTTGGGGACGGTATCTTTTAATTTTCAAGAAATTTTCTTGAAATTTTTTTGAGAAGGAAAGGAAGTAAATTTATGGGGTATTGCAGGGAAGCCGGGAAAGATAATAAGATATGATGTCATGACAAAGCTTCTAAAGAAATAAAAACGAAGCATAATTGCACAATTATGCTCACTAGAAGTTCCAACATCAAAATCATCTATTTCTACAGATCTCCAAAAAGTCTTGGAAAATCATTCCAAGGTTTTTGAAACTCCAAAAGGACTCCCACCTATTTTTGATCATGATCATGCTATTAATTTGATTCCAGGAAGTGTTCCTCAAAAAATCAAGCCTTATATATATCCTTATGTCCAAAAGAGCGAAATTGAACATATGATTGCAGAAATGTTAGAGGTGGGTATAATTCAACCTAGTCAAAGTTCTTTCTTTGCTTCTGTAGTATTGGTACACAAGAAGGATTGATAATGGTGCATGTGTCCGGATTATAGGGAGATCAATAAGCTCACCATTAAAGATAAATTTCCCATTCCTGTGATTGATGAATTATTGGATGAATTACATGGCGAAACTTATTTCACCAAATTGGATCTTCATTAAGGGTATCATCAAATTAGAATGAAGACTGAACATATTCTGAAAACAACATTTCGAACTCATGAGGGTCATTATGAATTTTTGTTCATGCCTTTTGGCCTTACCAATGCACCTTCTACATTTCAAGGGTTGATGAATTCCATTTTCAAACCCTTCCTTAGAAAATTTTTGCTAGTATTTTTTGATGATATACTAATCTATAGTATTCTGAAGGATCATGCTCAACATGTCGACAGTGGTGCTCAAACTATTACAGGAGAAAAATTATATGAAAAAATGTTAAACCAGAGGTAACTCCTCAAAATTGTAATGTATTAACAGAATGCACATGGATTTATAGATGGGAGGTGAGACTATTGGGATTCAGCTCCCAATGACTCTTGGCCTTCCTTATTTCCTAATAATAAATAATATACAAAAATACAAATGCACACCCATCCATAGGATTAGGTGTCAACATTCCCCCCTTTAATCCGAAGGGATGTTGGTGAGTCCAAGCATCGATCCGAACTTTTCAAACTTTTCTCTTCCAAGTGCTTTGGTGAAGATGTCAGCAGTTTGCTCATTTGTGGAACAATGATGTAGATGGATGGTTTTGGCCTGAACATGATGTCGAATTAGATGGTACTTTGTATTGATGTGCTTTGTTCGATCATGAAACTTTGGGTTCTTGGCCAACTTTATTGCACAAGTGTTGTCGATCATGAGTGGTGTGGAGTACATTTGTTTCATCTGCAAATCTTCCAGGATTTTCCAGAGCCACACAATTTCCTTTGTTGCTTCAGCTGCTGCCACATATTCTGCCTCGGTCGTGGAATCTGTTGGAACTGACTATTTGCGTGATCTCCATGAGACAGCTCCTGATCCAAGACTCATGGTGTAACCTGTAGTAGACACCCCTGTTTCTTTGTCACCATCAAAGTCTAAATCAGAGTATCCGATCAAGCTGAAGTCGCCTACCTGTGTATATTTGAGTCCAAAGTCTTGAGTCCCTTTCGAGTACCTTAGCACTCTTTTTGTAGCAGACCAATGTCCTTCACAAGGTTTTTGCATGAACCTTGAGAGGATTCCAACATCAAATGAAATGTCAGGTCTGGTGGTGGTCAGATAGACAAGACTTCCTACAAGCTATCTATACTTAGTTGCATCCTCAAATTCCTTCCCTTCAATAGATGTGAGCTTCAAGTTTTGTTCCATTGGAGTGCTTAAGGGATTACAGTCATTCATGCCAAATTTGTTCAAGAGATCTCCAATGTAATTCTTCTGAGAAAGAAATATGAATTTAGGATGTTGAATTACTTCAATACCCAAATAGTAATGAACATGACCCAAATCAGTCATTTCAAAACCTTTCTTCAACTCTTTCTTCATGGATGCAATATAGTTCTCATTGTTTCCTGTTATCAAAAGATCATCTACATATACCACAAGATATACAACTGTTTTTCCAACTTTCTTAACAAACAAAGTTGCATCATCAAGATCAAAATGTTTGAAATCAAGTTTTAGAAGATGCTCGGTCAATTTCTCATACCAAGCTCGTGGTGCTTGCTTAAGGCCATACAAGGATTTTACAAGTTTGCAAACTTTGTGTTCTTGACCCTTTATCACAAATCCTTCTGGCTGGGACATATAAACTTTCTCCTTTAGATCTCCATTCAAGAAGGTTGTTTTTACATCCATCTGATGGACTTTCCATCCATTCTGAGCTGCTAAGGCAAAGAGAGTCCGGATGGTGGTCCATTTTGCTGTGGGAGCAAAAATTTCTTCATAATCGATTCCTTCCTTTTGTGCAAAACCTTTTGCCACAAGCCTGGCCTTGTGCTTTTCAAGTGAGTCGTCTGCTTTGTACTTGTTCTTGTAGACCCACTTACAACCAATTGGTTTCGTTCCCAAAGGCGGATCAACCAGCTTCCAAGTGCCATTCTTTATCAAGGCATCATACTCCTTCTGCATCGCTTCTTTCCATTCATCATGAGAAGCAACTTCTTTGAAGGAAGTTGGTTCATGATCTGTAGACAAACTCATTTCACAGTTATAAGCAATATCCATATCAACAGGGGAATCAGAATTATCTACATCACCTTCGATTTCTTGAGTGGAACTTCTTGTTCCTGTTTTTCCAACCTCATCAGAATGAACATCCTCCAGTGTCTTTGTCAGCCATTTGGGAGGACCTTTCTGAGATGGCCCAGGCTGGTCACTTGACTGAGTTGGGATTGATTCAAGATTCAATCTCCCAATTCTGTCAATCACATCATTCAATGTGTCATCCGTGGTTTTTTCTTCATGTGGGGGAGAGTGTGGTTCAGGAAATGATTCCACAGTTTGATTCAATATCAAAATCCCCCCTTCAAGGTGTGGAATCACATTATCAAATTCTTGGAAAAACTTTGCATATGTGAATCTATCCAGGTGATCAAGTTGCCGCTCAACAACCTTGTCACTCTTGGAAGATTCAAGAAATATGACATCTCTTGCTATCACAAACTTCTTATTTGCTTCATCATAGAGACGATATCCTTTGGAGGTATTGGAGTACCCCAAGAAGATACATTTCCTGCTTCTAGCACCAAGTTTGTTCCTTTGACCCTTGGGTATCAAGGCATAACAGGTGGACCCAAAGACCCTGAAATGCTTTACCGAAGGAATGTGTCCATGCCACATTTCAAAAGGAGTTTTGTTTCTAATTGAACTTGAAGGACACCTATTCTTTATGTAAACAGCACATAGAACTGCATCAGCCCAAAACATCAATTTTACATTCTTGAAAAATAACATGGAGCGGACCATACTTAAAATAGTTCTGTTCATTCTTTCAGCTACACCGTTCTGTTGTGGATTATATGGCACAGTTGTTTGATGTTTGATTCCATGTTGACGAAGATAAGTGTATTCTTTTCCATTATCAGTACGTAGAGAGCCAATATGTGTTTGTGCATCATTTTCAATCCATGTATGAAAATTCTTGAAAGTTTGAAAAGCATCAAACTTATTCTTCAGTAAGTAAATCCAACACATTCTGGTGTAGTCATCAATAAATGTCATCATGTATTTGTTTCCATTTGCAGAATCAATAGGCATAGGGCCACATAAATCTTAATGAACAAGCTCAAGTTTTCTATGTGCTCTGGAGTGTGAATCATGAAATGGTTGTTTGCTATGCTTTCCTAGAATACAAGCATCACATTCCTTAGGTTTTCTAGGAATTGTAGGCAATCCATCAACACCATTTTTCTTCAACAAACGAAGGTTGTCATAGTTTAAGTGTCCAAATCTAGCATGCCATAAAAGACTTGATGGAAATGTACCTTCATCATGATGTGAACTAAATGCAAAGTTTTGAGCATGAGCAGATGAACCTTTCAGCTTCAAGAGTCTCACTTCTTCTATTCCCTCCATGACAAGTGAGTGATATGATGCTTTTCTGACCTCTGCCTTGCCATCAAACAAGTGAACTGAGTGTCCTTGCTGCCGGATTTCAACCAGGGACAGCAAGTTTCTCTTCAACTCAGGGAGGTATAGAACCTCATATAGGATATGATCAGGAAGACCAGGCAGTTTAAGCCTGACTGTGCCAAGCCCTGATGGCTTGAGTTTGGATTTATCTGCGAAATATACTGCTCCATCAACTTTGTCAGTGAATTCTTCAAAAAAATATTTTCTAAATGTCATGTGACATGTTGCTCCTGAATCTAGCAACTAATCATCTCTCCATGAAGTAAATGAAACATCAAATAGGTTTTCAGTTACTCCATTGTTACAATGTGCTAGAACATAGTGAGCGGATTCAGGTGCTTTACCTTTGTCTTTGTCATTAGTTTTACCTTTGTATTGATTTCTTTGCTGCTCAATTTTGTCCCATGGTGTTCTGCATTTGGATGCATCATGTCCATCTCTATTGCAACGTGTGCAATGAAGATTGAATTTGTCAGCTTGTCTGCCCCCCCTTTCTGTGAAGTTTCTTCTTCCTCTTCCTCTTCTGCCACCTCTTCCTCTGGATGAATCTGGAGCATGACTCTTTTCTCTATGTGCCAAGTATGTAGCCTCTTCGGAAGATGAAGGGACTGTCATCTTCCCAAAAGCTTTCTCTCTTTCTGCAAACTTTTTCTCAAGTTTATCAAAGGTGATATGCTCAAAGTTTCCACTTGCTTGCAAAGACTCAAGATAATGTGAGTAAGTCGGATATAATACCTTAAAATATGCTATGAGAGGTATGTCCATTTTTACACCAGTGTTTTCAATGTCATGCATTATAGATCTTACTTCTGAAGCTAAAGCAAGGGGATCATCATTCTTCATTTCAAGACTGAACAGCTTAATCATCAATTGAACATTTTCTAATTCTGAATGTGAGTCATAGAGTTCTTTTAGCTTGTTCAAGGCATCATAGGCATTTGAGAATGATGAAATATGGCGACTCACCTCTTCACTTACGGACGCTGCAATCAAGGCATAGGCCTTGCAGTTCTTATTTTCCCAAATGGCAAGCTCTTTGTCTGAAGTGGGCTTTGCTGGTGGGTTTTCTTCTTGTCCTTCATAGATTCCTTTCCACAGCTCATTAAAAATGAGTGTGTGTTTAATCTTCCGATACCATTCAAGATAGTTCTCTTTGCCGGAGAGAACCACCCCAACAATTGAGATGAGAGAATGCATTAGATTGCTGGAAAAAATCTTCTGAAGAGGAAAAAATTTCTGCTATAAAAACTTTCAACTCTTGAAATATTTCAAATAAAGGGGCAAAAACTCTTGGTGGAAAAATACTCTGCACAAAAAATCTTGCTGAAGACTGAATTTAAATGTACAAAAAACTCTTTTCTATAAACTGAATTCTGCACAAAAAAATATATATATATGTATATTTTTTTTTTGTTTGGGAAAAAAATTTATGAAATGGTAGTGAGGGCGATATTGTGAGAATGAAAAGTGGTATGGGAGGGCGGTATTATGAAATGGTGGTGGGGGGTATGATATGTATATTGGGACAGCGAATGAGAGTGGGCGGTGTTTTATAATACAACGCATACCATGACAATAAAACCATGTAATCACAATAAAACCAGCATTTAAATATAATGACAGCGTTTAAATACAATGCGTGGGCGGTATGGTCGACGGTGGTACCATATGAATGGACAGTGTTTAAATATGAACTGTGGTATTAAATATGAGCGGTAATGTGTATACACCAGACAGCGTTTTATAACAAGTGACAGCGTTGTATACACCAGACAACGTTTTGTATAAATGGTGGTAGCGTTGTAAATAGCGTGGACAGACAGCGTGGGAGCGTTGTATACAGCGTGGTAGAGTTGTAAGAGCGAATAGGCAGCGTTGTGACTGCTCATTAAAACGCTGGAGGGTCGGACTATAATACAATATGACTACGCTGGAGGTGTATTGATATGGCGGTGTTGCATATGGACAATCGTTGTATGGACAATCGATTTGTGGGAGGTGGATTGTGGTGGGTATCAATTTGTGGGAGCGTATTAGAAGTTGGGCGCTGCTGTATGGAGAGTATGGGAATGCAGTGGACTGTAGGAGTCGAGGGGCGTAGAACAGTGAGAGAGAGGGCGCAGAACAGTGAGGGAGAGGGAGGTGAGTCGATGGAGAATGGAGGATGATGGAGAATGGAGAATGGAGGAGGCCCAAAAGGCCGTTACAAAAAAAAAATTAAAATGGAATCTTTCAGAATGATAGAGCCTGCAATTTGCAGAATGATAGAGGAGCCTGCAGTCTTCAGGAGCTGCAGGAGCTGGAGCTGCAAATGTCAGGGCTATATAGAGAAAAAAAAATGCAGAATAACAGTCTAGCAATTAAGAGCAGCAGAAAACTATTAATAAAATTGACTGAGCAAAGGAGAGGGAGTTACACCACAGGCAGAAATGCCAATAGTGGAGCTGGCTCTGATACCATGTCAAACTAGGAGGTAACTCCTCAAAATCAGAATGTGTATTAGCTGAAGAATGCACATGGATTTATACATGGAGGTGAGGCTATTGGGATTCATCTCCCAATGACTCTTGGCCTTCCTTATTTCCTAATAATAATTAATATACAATATTAAATATGCACACCCATCCATAGGATTAGGTGTCAACACAAAAACATCCAGATTTTTCTTTGGAGTACAAGAGGTGGAATATCTAGGTCATATTGTATCTCACGAGGGTGTTAAGGTAGACCCTAACAAAATTAAAGCGATTAAGGAATGGAAAGTCCCCACAACCATAAAGTAGTTGCGAGGATTTATCGGGTTAACAGGGTATTATCAAAAGTTTGTTAAGAATTATGGGAGATTAGCAGTAGCTCTAACAACATTATTGAAGAAATATGCATTTTCATAGACTCCTGAAGAAACTAAGGCCTTTGAACATCTTAAAGAGGCAATGTGCCTAGCACCAGTCTTAGCTATACCAGACATCACAAAAGCCTTTATTGTGGAATGTGATGCCTCAGGAAATGGAATTGTTTTTTTTTTAATGGAAGAAGGAAGACCCATTGCTTTTGAAAGTCGTCCAATCAAAGGAAATTATTTACAGAAACCTATTTATGAGAAGGAAATGTTAGCAATACTTCATGCACTAAAGAAATGGAGAACTTACCTAATGGGAAGACACTTCAAGGTAAAAACTGATCATGATAGTCTTAAAAATTTTTTGGAACAAAGACTATCTTCAGAAGAGTAGCAAAAATAGGTCACAAAGATGTTGGGTTATGACTTTGAAATAATCTACAAAAAAGGAAAGCTTAATGTTGTTGCAGATGCACTCTCAAGAAAGAATGAAGAGGTGGAAGCATTTCTTTGTGTCATTTCTATTATCCAACCAGATTGGATAACCGAAGCAAGAGATGAATGGAAGAAGGAAAAAGATGTATGGACACTCATTCAAAAGTTGCAGCAAGATCCTAGTACATCCGATACATTTAGTTGGAAAAATGATTCCTTATGGTACAAAGATCGCTTATATCTTTGTAAGAATTCCCAACTAAAACAAAAGATTCTTCTGGAATTGCACACTTCTCCTTTAGGAGGACACTCAGGATTTTTAAAAACTTACAACAGGGTGAAGAAAGAATTTTTTTGGGATGGCCTTAAATCTGATATTCAAAAGTTTGTGGTGGAATGTTTGGTTTGCCAGCAGAATAAAGTGGAAACAATTAAGACCCCAGGACTTCTACAACCTTTATCCATTCCAAGTCAACGTTGGGAGGAGATTTCAATGGATTTTATCACAGGTTTACCTAAGTCCGAAGGAAAGAGTGTTATCATGGTGGTAGTTGATAGACTTACCAAGTATGCACACTTTTGTGCATTATCTCATCCATTTAAATCAAGTACAGTTGCTACTACATTTATGGACACAATTCAAAAGCTACATGGAAACCCAAGGGTTATTATGAGTGACAGAGATCCCATTTTTACTGGAAATTTTTGGATGGAGTTATTTTCTTGTTTGGGTACTCAATTAGCTCATAGCTCATCTTATCATCCTCAATCTGATGGTCAAACTGAGATAGTAAATAAATGTTTGGAAGGATATCTTCGTTGTTTTGTATCTGATAAACAAACACAATGGGTCATGTGGTTACCTCTCGCTGAATGGTGGTATAACACTTCCTTCCATACTGCAACAAAAATGACCCCATTTATGGCACTTTATGGATATCATCCACCATCCACCACATCATATTTAAGAGAAAATTCGAAGGTTCAAGCAGTGGAAGATCACATCGAGCATCAGCAAGAAGTTCTCCAACTCTTAAAGGATAACCCGAATTTGGCACAAAATCGAATGAAACAACAGGCAGATCAACATCGCAGCGAGAGAAGTTTTGATGTAGGAGATTGGGTATTTTTACGGCTACAACCATACAAACAAATGTCCTTCAAGCAAGCTAAGAAGGATAATAAATTATCGCCAAAGTACTATGGTCCTTACAAGGTGTTGCAAAATATTGGTACTATGGCATACAAATTGGAGCTTCCTGCTTCTTCACGAGTGCATCCAATTTTCCATGTTTCATGCTTAAAGAAGGTTATAGGTGAAAATCTTCCATTTCAAACAATATTTCCAGAACTTGATGAGGAAGGAAAAATCTTATTGGAACCTAAAGCGTTCATGGAAACAAGAACTCGACAGCTACGGAATCGATCAATTTCAGAGTATCTCATCAAGTGGAAGAACTTACCCACTAAAGGTTCTACATGGGAGGATGAGAATTTTATAGAGAAGCACCCAGAGTTACTCAAGCATTCAGGACAACACTTTTTTGAAGGAGATGGGCATTTTAGGTCCCTATATTACTAGTATAGTCCCTTATTGTTGTTAGTGTAACCCCGTTATTTTTATTATTGTACCCTTGTAACCCCCATATTGTTATTATTGTGCCCTTAAATTATTATTTTTAGGTCCGCTAGGATTACATTGTGGCCCCACTGGGATTACATTGTGGTCCCATGGACTCTTATATATAGAAAGGAGGTTTTTTAATTTGAATCATCCAAGAATTGTTCATTCATGTAATGTATTGGAGGTTTCCCCCTCGAAGTGGCTTATTTATAAGGCGTTGATATCTCTTTTCTTCTCTTTTTGGAATTTGTTTCACAACAGTAGAACTTAGATCTATAGTGCAAAGGAGGCATAGACTGTTGGGGATGTTGGGAAACGAATTCCTCTTATATATGCAGCGCTGGATAATACGCAGGAATATCATCATAAATCTATCATTGAGATGGATGGTAATATGTTTGATCGTGTTGTTTCTATTTTGATTGACCCTAGATCTAATTATAATTATGTTGTCCTTGACTTGGTGGATAAGTGTGGTTTGATAAGTGTGGATTAGGTAAGATCATTCATGGGGTTAGTAGGTTACTACAGGAGGTTCATCAGAAACTTCTCTCACATTGCATATCATATCACATCATTTAAAGGAAAGGTAATAAATTTGAATGGAAAGAGGAATGTGCAACAATTTTTCAACGTCTGAAACAGTTGTTGACAATTTCTCTAGTGTTAAAGATTTCATATCCAGAAAAAGAGTTTTTAATGTGTCCAAATTCTTGCAAGAGAGGGCTTGGTGGAGTCCTTATGCAAGAGGGATAGGTATTATGCTACGAATCACAGACATTGAATGAGCATGAGAAAAACTATTCAAAACATGATATTGAGTTTGGAATGATCATTCATGCGTTGAAGATTCAGAGGCACTATATTCTTGGCACAAGGTTTGTATTGATGAGTGATAATAGTGGGTTGAGATATTTTTTTGACCAGTCGAATAAGAATTCCAAGAAAGCTAGATGGTTGGCCACGATCAGTGAGTTTGACTTTGAGATCAGGTACATCAAGGGAAAAGAGAACAATGTTGTAGATTCTCTTAGTAGACATATATAGGTAAATCAAATTGTAGCTATGAATTCCTACGGGACATATAGATAGGATCAAATTTTATAGGGAGGTCTCGAGATGACAGATATAGAGGGCCCATGCACAGGTTATAGTAGAGTGCATGTGTTGGGCCTCCATTTTTTCTTATTTTATTTGAAATTTTTCTCATGTTGTCGATTGGCTAAATGATTATTTTCAAAGAGTATTTGTTAATTCCTTATTATAACAACATTAAATTATCATTAATAAAAGTTTAATAAAGGCTTTTCTATTACAAGTCTAAAATTTCTTCGATTATGATTTGAACCTGCCTACACCAGAGTAGAAATGGATTCCTACACCAGAGCAGAAATGTTGACATTTCCATCCTGGAAAGGCTAGTAGACACTCTCCAACTTCATATTGTTCCAGAATTAAATATGGAGTTGACTCATAGCCCACATTTTCATCCAAAAAGACACTGTGGTTATAATAATCATCCTCATGGTGGCCATGGTGGTAGTAATGTTGAAGGCCTCTCAAGACAAATGATTTTTATGTAAATCTGCTGAGAAAGAATTGATATGACAACTATGTGTATCTATCCTAATATATTACTACCGAAATAGGAACTCTATGTCAAGAACAATGGTGGAATCCACGAATTCGAGATGAGGTATCTATCTGTATACGCAGGAGTGCTCATAGGCTGGGTGTGGAAGGAATAAAATAATATGGATTAGATGCATTAATTCAAATGGCTTCCACAAAAATAAATTTCCATGTTCCTGAAGCACGCGAGGTTGCCTAAAAAACCTTCCTTGGAACTTCGAGCTGCAATCATCGGACGAAAGAAATTTCTAATCCCACATCCAAAATTGATGCCTCGCAACAGTTCTATTGCATGAAGCTTTCTCCTAGCAATGCTCAAGTTTTTCTTCACGTCACGTTATGATGAGCATGCTCATGGAGGTCGAGGATATGATAATCTTCTCCACAGTGGTCATGATTTTCGTAGGGAAAATGACAAGGATCGTCCAGGCATATGATAGACACAGGAGAAGGCCGCACAATCATAGTCCAGGTCACAAAGTGTCAAATTGCACCTTCCAGCAACAACCACTCCAGGAAAAGAGGAACGATTCACCAGAATCATTCCCTATTTTGACATTTGGTTGCCAACCTAATTTATATTCTTGGAAAATTGTTAAGATTGATAATCTGCCTCCTATATTTTGATTGGCTAATTGAAAGCCCCAAATTGTAATTCAATTTGTGTGTGTGTATATATATATATATAAGTTTCGTGAAGCAAAAAATTAATTAGGGGTGAATTAGGGAATCGATCAATAGGGAGCCGAAAGCATGCACAGGAAGAGAGGGAATGCACAGGAGGGAGGAGAATTTGGTCCTAATGTAGCACCATGCATTTATAACTGGTGGATCATTCCTCTTGTCTTGCTGGAGCTAAGAGTATGTCTGCAGAATGTAAATATTTTTTTTCAAGAATTAATTCAAGAAATTTCCAGCATTTTACTCTCTTCATTTATTTATTGCACCTCATGGTTTTAATTTCTATGTGAACCAGGTTACGCATAGAGCGTGCGAGCTGGTTGGGTTGGCCGTCGAACTATCTCGACACTTCTCTGTGGCTCTTAAAATAATCAGCATCTAAATTTTTATTTACTGTGTGTGTGAATTTCTATTTGCAAGGTTTAATTAATTGGATTCTCTTTATGTTTTCAAATTGATGTCATTAAATTTTCTTGCAACTCTAGAGTTAATTGATTTACCGCATTACATATGGTGCTTGCACTCTAAGTAGAATTAATTGATTTACCACATTACGGATGTTTCTTATGCTCTAAATATTTCTTCATAAGGTTTCATCCCTCCATATTTGTAACGTGCAATTTGAATCCCTTTAATTGATCCAGACCCATTTAACTCATATTCCAGAACTTCAGATCTATTTGAGTGTTTATGGAAGCAAAAATCACATATAAATTTATGTTTCCATGATGGAAACTACGTTATGTTGAAAACAATAATATTTATTTTCCATTAAGCTTCTGGACATTTTTACAATATTAATCTTTGGGGACAATGAAGGCAATATATTTGTATTAAATCAGTTTCTTTCATAATCTTATTTACACATTAAATTTACTCCTTATGTTGCTAATTCTTCCAGGTTAATTTCACACAGACGTTAATGCAAGAATAATTAGTACAAGTAGAAGTAGTGTAGGCAGAATGGTTTTTAATTCCTCTTGAACGTATCCCAGCATTTGCAATATTTTGATATTGTGTCGACACTGCTTGGTTTCTAGTTATGATTTTCCTTCTGTTGCTCATACTTAGAATTTCCTTTCGCATTGTTAAATTGTACATGATTTCCTTTTATTTCCCGCATAATTTTAATTGTTTGGATTGGTGTTTCTCGAATTCTCTTTTAGTGCATGAATTCATTTATTTATGAGATTAATGCACAAGATAGACTAGAAATTTTTTTATAGGCTACCTGGGGCTCTCTCTAGCATTTCGAGTGTTGCGTCTTGAAGTTGACAAACTATTCGGGTTAAAAAATTAAATATTGGTACATTTGGATTACCTGTACTGCACCCAACATTTTGGCATCATTACCAAGGATATGCTTAGGGGATTGACCATTGTGACCTGCTGCATTTGGTTTTTTTCCTTCTCTTAGTTTCTCTTGAAATTTTATGTTCTTGAATTTATTTCTTTCCTACACTATTTCTTTAAGGTTTCTCATTTTCTTTAATTTTGTAAGGACCCCCCACCCTACACACTATTCATGTGCTAACAAATGTACCAATGGGCTTGTTAAAAATAGGAAAATGGTATTTTGAGGAATCATTCAATGAGGAGTTTTTATGCTGCTACAGAGACATACAACTCATCCAATGAGGAATTAACAAGTGCAGAATTTAACATTTTTCTTGAAAACAAAAATGATATTATTAAATCTTTGATTTCGAAATTGGATCATTTGCGGGAAGAGTGAAAGCAACATGAAAACCCACCGCTTATATTTTGTTCCAACTGTATAAATAAACACTTCCTTGGAAAGTTTCCACTTAGGAGCCTGAAATTTTTCAAAATTTGGGAGGAGGATCATCTAACAAAACATTTCCCATCGCTACCAAGATTACTTCAGGAACTCAGGGAATCAAGTAAGGAATCAAATCGATTACAGCGTATAACTCAAAACCCATTATCATTTGAATCCTGGAATAATGCTTATTTTCCTGAGAAGGTTCCTCAACATGCTTGTAATCGTGCAGTTTCATGGAAAACCTTTAATCCTCCTCCAATTGAATATCCTACTTCATGGATGCAATGGCCCTCTCCTTGGCTCTCATCCTCGAGCCAAATATCTCCATGGCCTCAAGAATCATTTGGATCCTTATCTCTAGGGAAATATCCCATGCAAATTAAATCACATGAGCACCAACAACAACCTCAATTTCTTTCCAATGCACCATTAATTTATCCTCCTCCGTGGTCCCAGCCGCATGTGCAAACTTACCCTATCCTTAGTCTATAACTTAACCCTAGTCCATACCTTAATCCTAGTCCTTATCCTAATCCTTAGCCTACTCTTTATCCTTAGCCATGCCATATCTCTCATTCAAACCCTAATCCTTACCCTACTTCTTACCCATACCCTAGCTCTCATCCAAATCATAATCCATACCCTAGACCTAACCCTTGTCCAAAGTCTAATCCCAATACAAATCCAAATCATAGTCCAAGCCTTAACCAAAACCCTACCCTAAACCATCTTCTAAACCCTAATATAAACCATCAGGTTACACAGAAATTTCAAACACATTCTTCCCGTTGATTCCCATATTGAACAAAATGATACATCTTCCATTTTTGGAAATGGAATGATTTGGTAACTTCCCCACTACTACAGAGCATTCACCCCAGGAAGATATAATTCAAAGACCACTAGAGGAGAAACCTTTCATTGGAACTTATTCTGAAAATGTTGTTGAAACTTGAAACCCTAGACTCTCTCTCAACCATTATTTTCAATTTGAAAATCGGATATTTGAGCCAGAAATTGAGGTATTTAAATTTTTTCTTTCACCATTACGCCACCAGGAAATTGACTACCAAATTGTGGAATACTTGCATTAGTTGGAGAATCATAAATATGTGGATTCCATTGAATCTTGGTTTCGAGCAGTCATCAAGCCACCTTATTTCCTCATCATTCGAAAACTCTTGGTAACCTATCAATTGAAGAAATTGATTTCTCATGCTTTGGGATGTCCTGAAGTCTATTCTTTGAAACTAAGTGTGAGTATAATTAGCATTTTGTTACACACATGGCTTCATTGGAAGTATGCCTACACTTAAAGGTGATATTTATTCCTTTAAAAATAGGGTAGGGTCATATGAGAATAATGAATAAATACGTATAACAACATTCTTGAACTTGTGATTCCATAAAAGCACTGCTTTTGAAATTTATGTTATCATACACTCTCGTGTTAAGACTTGTTAGAAGAACTTTACACTTAATAACTCATATTTTAAAGTGACTTTGATTGTGGATTAACATGTCAGTAAAGGATATTGTTATAAGTTACATGTAATACTTTTCTCCTATCCTAATAAACTATCATCCAAAAAATATTTTTTTAAGTCATCTTTGAAGGGATTAATGAAAAACCTCCTATGGTGGACCACGCCTACAAAAATCCAATAAGCTTTCATAAAGAACCCTGGCATGATCAACTTAAGGAATATTTTAGGTAATTATCTGAGGTGTCTTTAAATAAGTCCTTAGGGTAGCATGACCAACCAGTAATGAATAGTAATTAAAAACTTGTCATGCCATCCTGCACTCCTAAGGAGTAAATTTTCTTCCCCACCTATTAAGTAACCCATCTGCGGTTAATTCTAATCAATTTTTTTCCAAAAATAAAAAATAAACAAATTAATCGAGGGATATGAGGTCTCATTGTGAGTCGACCTACTATTATCAAGGTTCCTAAGGAGAATGACATTACCGCACTGGTCAACAAGCTAGGGTAATGGATTTCACTTGAAAATATGGAAGACAAGAGGCATCATCACTAGCCGACTTGTTCATTATTGTTATTTCTGGTGAATGGCACTTTCTATAGCTGGTTACCAAGCCAGGTCAGTGGCCTTCAATTAACTTATAAGGATAGAAAAATTAAATGTTCTTAAATCAATCTGAATCTATATCTAATAGGTGGTACAAAATAATTTCATTAGGTTAAAAGGTATCCCTGTCGAGGCTATAGACACTTGCTAGCATCAAGGCCATGCATGTGGTATTAAAGTTAATTTTGCACTGCTATTTAATTGGTTGTTTTTTCCTTTCCTTGAATTCACTATCAATCTCTTTGAGAATGGATTTAAAATCCTTTTGTTGTTATGCCTTGAAGTTCTATCTTTTTGGAATGATTCTTATGAGCATGGGACCCTTAGTGCAGGTAGCTCATTGTGCCAGACAAGAGAAGCTTCAACTATACATGGGTAATGGTAAAATGATTAATGTGGGAAGGTATTACTATATCTAATTTTGACACCTTGTTTTTTAAATCACATCACTCATATTTACAATGAGGATATTAAAGTGAAACTTCTGATCAGGGATGCCTCTGTGATATTATTTTGGAGATTTTAAAAATTTGGCTATTTTATTCAAGTAATAACACCATTTTTTCAATTTGGTTTTTTCCATGGCAAATTTCGGTTTAGATTTTCTTGAAATCAATCTAAGAAAATAAGGAGTCCAACTGACACTCCATTTTTAGAGCAAGATTTTTCTAGCGCATGAAATGTGAACACACAGAATTACATCAATATCATTATGAATGCCTATAAATATTTTTAATTTTTTACGAGGAAGTGACAACACCATATGTCCTTGCATGAGGACATGAAAGATGGTCAGCGTGGGGGGGAATTGGGCCTCTGTTTTGTATTATTTTTATTTGAAATTTCTCTCATGTTATTCATTGGCTAAATGATTATTTTTAAAGAGTATTTTTTACTTCCTTGTTTTAACAGGATTAAATTATCATTAATAAAAATTTAATAAAAAATTTTCTATTGCAGGTTTAAAACTGGTTCGATTATGCTTTGGACCTGCCTTCACCAGAGAAAAAATGGATTCTTGCACTAGAGAAGAAATGTCAACATTGCCAACCTAGAAAGGCTAGTAGACACGCTCCAACTTCATGTTGTTTCAAAATTAAATACAGAGTTGAACACATAGCCCACAGTTTCATGTGGAAAGACACCATGGTTATAATAACCATCCTCATGGTGGCCATGGTGGTCATAATGCTAAAGGCATCTCAAGACAAACGCTTTATATGTAAAGCTGCTGTGAAATCATGGATATGACAACTATGTGTATCTCACCTAATCTATTTCTAGAGAAATCAGAAGTCTATATCAATCATAATGGTGGAATCCACGAATTCAATCTAAGGTGTTTATGTGTATACTGAGGAGTATTCATAGGCTGGGTGTGGAAGAAATCAAAGAATATGAATTAGATGCATTAATTCAAATGGCCGCCACACAACAAAATGACCATATTACTGAAGCACGGGAGGTTGCTCGAAAACCTTCCTTGGAACTTCGAGTTGCAATCATCAGATGAAATAAATGTCTAATCCCACATCCAAAAGTGATGGCTCACACTAGTTCTATTGCATGAAGATTTCTCTTGGAAATGCTCAAGTTTTTCTTTGCATCACGTTATGATGAGTGTGCTCATGGTGGTAGAGGATATGATGATCTCTTCTCCACGGTGGTCGTGATTTTGGTAAGGGAAATGACAAGGATCGTCTAGGCAGATGACAGATAGGGGAGAAGGCTGCATAGTCACAATGCAAGTCATGAAGTGTCAAATCTCACCTTCCAGCAACAACCACTCCAGGAAAAGAGGAACAATTCACTAGAATCGTTCCCTATTTTGACATTTGGTTGCCAAACTAATTTCTATTCTTGGAAAATTGTTAAGATTGATAATCCACCTCCTATATTCTGATTGGATGATTTAAAGCCCCAAATTGTAATTCGATGTATATATATAAGTTTCCTGAAGTAGAAAAATTAATTAGGAGTGAATTAGGGAATCGATCAATAGGGAGCCAGAGACACGCATAGTCACAGAGGGAATGCGCAAGAGGGAGGAGAAGTTTGTTCTGATGTAATGACACACATTTATAATCGGTGGATCTCTCCTCTTTTCGTACTGGAGCTAAGAGCCTCTCTGTAGAATGTAAAGATTGTTTTTCAAGAATTAATTTAAGTAATTTCTAGCATGTTGCTCTGTTTGTTTATTTATTACACCTCATGGTTTTAATTTCTCTATGAACTTGGCTATGCATAGAGCATGGAAGTTGGATGGGTTGGCCACCAGAGCGGCTCGACACTGCTCTGCAGCTCTTAAAATAATTAGCATCTAAATTTTTATTTACTGTGTGTGTTAATTTCTATTTTCAAGGTTTAATTATTTTCATTCTCTTTCTGTTTTCAAATTGATGTCATTTAATTTTCTTGCAACTGTAGAATTAATGGATTTACCGCATCATGGATTGTGCTTGCACTCTAAGTAGAAATAATCGATTTATCGCATTACAAATTGTGCTTGCACTCTAAATATTTCTTCATAAGGTTGCATCCCTCCGGATCTATAACGCGCAACTTGAATCCTTTGAATTGGTCCAGGCCCACTTATTCATATTCTAGAACATGAGATCTATTTAAGTGTTTATGGAAGTAGAAATCACATATAAATTTATGTTGTCGTGATGGAAACTACGTAATGTTGAAACCAATAATATTTATTTTCCATTCATCTTTTGGACAGTTTTAGAAGATTAATATTTTGGGACAAGGAAGGCGAGATATTCGTATTAAATATGTTTCTTTCATATACTTATTTACATAGTAAATTTACTCATTATGTTTTTTATGCTTTCAGGTTAATTTCACGTAGAGTTTAATGTAAGAAGAATTAGTGCAAGAAGAATTAGTTCAGGCAGAAGTAGTGCATGCAGAATGGTTTTTAATTTCTCTTGAATTTATCCCAGCATTTATAGACTTCTGATATTGTGCCAACACTGCTTGGTTTCCATTTTTTATTTCCCCTCTCTTACTCATACTTAGAATTTCCTTTCGCTTTGTTAAATGGTACAGGATTGTATTTTATTTCCCGCATGATTTTAATTGTTTGGATAGGTGTTTCTCAAATTCTCTTTTAGTGGATAATTTCATTTGTTTCTAAGATTAATGTGCAGGATAGACTAGAATTTTTTTTGTACGTTGCCAGGGGCTCTCTCTGTAATTTCCACTGCTGCGTCCTGAAGTTCATGAACTATCTAGATTGACAAATTAAATGTTGGTATATTTGTATGCCCTATACTGCACCCAACAACATGTAGATCTATAGGTACATGTAGTGGTACAAGTACATGTACAACTATTGGTATAGGTACAGGTTCTCAGGACGTGGAATATCATCTCTTACCAGATGACTTGATCAAATTTAGGGACATGATATATGTGCTAGGAAATAGTGAGTGTTGGGTTAATTTACTATTGTAAACTAATGCAAGTATTTATTATCAATCTGGGTTAGTGGAACTTAGAAGCATCCCCAAAGTATATGGGTTTCAATTGAGATCAATTCAGAAAATGGTTTATTGATGATTAGGGAAATGCATATTACAAATATAAATCTAAATTAAATAATTTCTAAATTCAGATGTGTAATTAGAAGTAGAAGAATCTCCTAACTTAAGGGATTTTTTTGTCCTTATCTTAATAAGATTACCATGTGAATTAAAATTAAACTACTTAACTAAATAATAGATTAAGATACATGAAGTAATAATTGAAGAGGCTCTTCATTGAAGAAGTCCTAGCTGTCCTTCATCATATATTCATTTATCAGTAATGCTATTGTTAAAACATGAATTCAAAAAAGCATGAAAGATTAATCTTAGTTTTAATCTCTTAATTAGATAGAATAATTATTTAACTTTAAATACTGGTTTGTCTCTTCGTATGCAGAAAAGAAACAAGATTAAGATCCATCAACAATCAAAGCATATAAAGTCATGTAAAGATGAATTCTAACTGAAAATCTTGATTAGATAGAAAGAGTCCTTAAATTTAAACACTTTTTTGTCCTTTCATATGCAAGTTAAGAATGATCATGAGATTCATCAATACCTGAAAATAATAAGCATAAAAAAATTAAACATAAGAAAACTAATTCAGAAATTGCAGCTACAAAATAAACTAAGAAGTGCACTTAGCTCGGTGTGGGAACCCTCCACCCTTTCCTTGCACACTGAAGGTAATTTCAGCTACTTAAGACTTCAATCAATCAACCATCATGTAACAACATCAAAATATGATAGAGAAGATCTTCAATTATGTCTCCAAGTGTCTTAAATAATAATAATAAGTCATGCAAGTTCCATGTCAAAGCCTTCAAAGTTTGAGGCTTAGATAGATAAAATATTTAACAAACTCATATAAAATATTTCATGTAATCGTAAATATCCTTATCCCCTCATATAAATTCAAATTCATCTATCATATCCAAACTAATCTAGAAAATCCCATAAAATAAGAGTTTTGACCTAGTTTCTAGGGATCCTCGATAAAGACTGCTCATGTTTGACCACCTTTGACCAGGCCTATTAAAGCTCGGTCTGACTATGCCAATAGGTGTAATATAATTCTTAGCTCTGGAGCCTTCTATAAATGTATCTAGCTCGAGCCCAAGTGCTCTGCACATATGAAAATCATAATGTTATTACGGGAATTTCTGCTGCTATCCAAAAATGCACTTAAATTTCAATTTTTATAAAATCATCCAATAATTGAAAAACATAGCTTAAATACTTGTATATGCATCTTTGGGTCAATATTAGGTGGATATGATGGTAAATATATGGATAATATGGAAAAATAAGGTGTATTTTCTAAACAAAAAGAGATCAAAAACGAGGGCCAACATCTCCCCCAAATTGATGATCAAGCATGTGGAGCCCTGATTTTGATCCCACTCCTAATCCTGAAACCTCATGTTGTATTGTGTACAAAAGAGAATCCATGTCTTTTCCCTGCTCTTCCTTGTATATGGAGGTCTTAACTTTCTGTTTCTCATACTTAGCTTTCTAGGAATTTTTCTCCTAAAGCCATCTGAATGCTTGTGTACAAAGAACATTGTTTTTGGTTTTCAAATTTTCTACTTCCTCATTTATCTTCTCATTCTCCTTAACCAATTTCTCATTATTTATTTTATAAGTTTCATTTTCCTCCTTTAGGTTCCTCTCCATAATTTTTCTCATCTCCAAGCTATGAGTTAACTCTCTAACTCTGGAAAGGTTTTGATCCTCCCTCATTGAATATTTGGAAACTAAAGTAGCTTCCACCTCATTTTTTTCAAAATCGGAACCTCTATCCATAGGATTTTCATACACTTCTTGTTGCAGTCTCTCAAGGATTTCATTTGCCTATTTTTTTATAAGAGATGTTTCCATGATTTTCATTTCTGGTTCTATTGAATGCTTCTTTTTCTGTCTCCTGGAAATAGTAAAATGATGTTTCTTTCTCTAACATAATTGTCTCATGTTGTTTCTTTAACCTTGTTTTAGGATAAAAATATGAATGCATAATATTCCTTGTTTCTTTTATGGGTTTAAGTTTGTTTTCAACAACTTTTTCTACAAACTTATTTTCAACCAAGAAATCTTCCCAAACCATCCCTTTGACTTTCAACTAGTAATCTACAAGAATTTTGATGAGTCCCTAATGAATAAATTGAGCCTCTTTGGGTTTAGTCTCTGATTTTATGCTTTCAATCATTTTCATCAATTTTTTAAAAATAAATGGAGTAGATTGGTCCTTATATCCCCTTTGATGTGTTGTAGTAACCTGACATGGTAAAGGTGTACTACACTAAATCTATTGTCACAACTGAAGAACTTTTGAATTATCAATACTAGTCCTGCTCAGGGTTCATTGAACCATTCCCTTGGGATCCCTTTTGATCTATCAAAATAACCCTTCCTGTTTTTGTCCAAGAAAAATGTCCAACCCTTGTCTTTAAATTGTAATCCCTTGTGATATAATTCACTTGAAGATGGAAAATCTAAAGCTTCAGAGATATGCTCAGGAGTCCAAGGGATATGTAAGCTACCCACCATGGTTTCATTCTGTCTGAAATTATTTACAAATTATCTTGTGACATGCTAATTATGACCTTCAAAATTTTGGAGAAAACCTATTAACCCTGACTGATAGAGTTTTTCCATTGTTTCCCTACTCCATTGTTCAATTTGGAAGTTTTTAGGTTCTACTCTTGAGGCCATTTGGTTTGAAAAAAAAATTATATAACCATCTACCGTCATTAACTTCATCTTGTAAATAAAAAATTAAATACTAGATGTGATCATGGTGGTAGGCTTACCTTTTTTCTTTACTACCCTTGTCAATCAATCAATCCTCTATTTTTATCTTTTGAAGAATGTGAGCTTACTATAAATAAAAAAAATATTTGATAGAGAGGTCTTTAAGAAAACATAAATTTATGTTTCTAACATTCTACCCTATATTTAATTCTCTGTTCTCCTTAAAAACAATCTCTGTCTCATTTTTGCAAAAGAAATTTAACTGTGTAAAAAAATTGATTTTTTTTTTTATACAACAGTGTTTTTCACTCATCAATTTCATATAAAAATTATTTCCAAAACATTTCATTCATACTCACTATGCATACAAAATAAAAAATTCAACTATCTCATCAAAAATTCATAATAAATTCATTGTTTCTCTTCAACATTCCTCATACTCTGTCCTCTGTCATAAAAAACATGTCTAACTGTCTTCCATTTTTCTTCACAAACTATGTTTTAAATCTTTAAACTGAGTGTGCTAAAAAAAAATCTATTACACAACTTAGTTAAAAACAACCTCATTGTGCAATTCGAATTGAAACTCTCACTCTCTATTTTCCATTTGAAATGAAACATTGTATGTGAGGATGTGTCGAGCTTAACTATCTTGTGCGATAGCCCTTTTGATCTTTTCCTCTGATCTTCGTGATCTTCTTTCAGTTTAACTGATGTTTCAACCCACAAAAATCCCATTAAAATATTCATTTATTAACTTACGCAACAAAATATTTCATTGTTTTGACTGATGTCAGAGTATTTTTTGAAAGGTGTCAACACGTTTTTGAATGGTGTCAAAACAAAACACAACGTAATGACATGATTGTAAATCAAATGAAAACACTCCCTTTTATAACTCAAAGTTTTTTTACACAATCCTGAAATCTATTCACTATTGTTTAAACAATCAAATCTTCATTAAATTCTTACCTTCACTTCCACATAATTCCTCTTCCTGATAGCTCAGATAATCAATAACTTTTCTAGATTCATGGCTTTGAAAGCTCCAGTTAGCTCCTTATCACTTCATTTCTCCTCTTCACTATATTCTCTGACTCTTTCTTCTGTGTTTTATCTCTTCTTTTCCTTTCGGCTTCCTCACAGTCTTCTCTCTGCGTTTTAATTTTCACAGCATTGTAAATATGAGGACGTGCTTTGACTGCATTCTCCTTTTTCTCATTGAGCCTCTTAGATGGAAATGATGGTGAAAAAACAGTGTTAATATCTTGTTTCTGATCTCTGTAATGGCGGATATGGTCTTGACAGTGGTGGAAATGGTTTCATATGTTTTACACAATGCTATGTAAACACATTTGAAAACATTCTAACTGTTCATCAAGTCATTTGACTGAACCTTGCATGTCTTTTCTTATTTGGCTGTCGTGATGGTGTACATTCATCCTTCTCTATGCAGCTTCTTCACGTTTTGTGTTAATTACTATGTTGATTTCCATTATCCGCATTACCTCCATGCATCATCATGCTGACTGTCTCCTTTCATATCTCCACTGCATGCATTCAATCTCATCATATCATACCGTATACCATCATAGTCATGCACTTATTTTATCTCCGCATCATTCCTTAGGTTAGTAATTGCATTCGTTTGTTTGCATTACATTTGCTCCATTACCTTAATTCATCTTCTTATATTATTGTGCTCATTTTCTTTTGATATTAAAAAATAATTGCGTTATATCATAGTTTCCCAATATCATATGTCTTTTATAGTTGTGCTATATATCTTTTGAACTTTGGTTTCTTCTTTTGTTATTTAATTTTTAAAATTTGACTAAAGAAATAGTCAAATTTTTAAAATTAAATGTTTATGATAATACTAACCTTTGTTTATTGTTTTGAAGGTCTTCCAATTGTCTTCCATAGGTTAAATATTGACCTTTTGTTTATAATTCTCTTTGTTTACAAAAATAAATAGGGTATGATATGAATAGGTTATGTAATGTTTTGAATAGTGGTATGGATATAAATTTGGATAGAATAGGGCTAGTTAGGATGGTGGTATGAATATGAATAGGGTTAAAAATCATAAATGATAAAATGTAGATGAAAGTGTAGGAAATGTAAATGAAATTGATGGTAGGATCCCCCTGCTAAACCCACATTCACTCTTCTCAATGCATATAAAAATGCATACAACCAATTTTTGCCTAAATAAATTTCAAATCTAGGCAACTTCAAAAATTCATGCAGAAGCTTATTTCATTAATGGTTTAAAAAGCCACACAACAATAAAACCAATATTTCAATATCCCTTATGGAAGCTTTACCTTTTTAACCAATGGTCAAATTCCATAAAACCCCTTCCATGGAGATCAATCAATACTCGAATATTTCAACTTTGATCAAGTTTACAAACATCACTTTATGAAGTTGTTCCTCCTAATATCTTTTTGGTCTTAATCAAAATTTAAAACCTTTTTGACATTTGAATAATGAATTTAATATTCCACCAAGTCTTCAATAATGCAGACCTTTCATTTATATAATCTTTCTTCTTTAAATACTAATAACTGGCCCACAACATATCAGCTCCCTTAATAGTCGATTTCACCATTTTAATTAACATACAGTCCAACATAATGTTTACGGTCCATTCAAAATTTAAATGCCACTTCATATGAATATTCGTCCATACATAGACTCAAACTTTGATAACAAAAATGCAAACGCCAACAATTTTCGGGCCCTAACAACTTGATTAACATACCTTCTATCCATCGGATGAAACATCTTCACACTCAAACTTCAGTGATCCAACGAACACGTCATTATGAAGATGCTCGAGATTTAATTCCCAAAACTCACGCGATATAGTCGGTTTTAAAATACTTCCTTATACCACATGTTGGACGTTGACCGATATCGCGTTCCAAAAGGTATTACTGCTTACCAGTTGAGGAGTCATGCGAGACCACTGGGTTGTTTCTTCAAAACTACCTTTACTATTTATTGTTCACGGCAGTGCTATTTCTTCTGTGTCTTCGGTCAAAATCTGCAATATGGATCTTTCCGCTTAAGCAACTATCGATCCATTATTTCCGGGTCAATTGCTCTGGTTCCTTCCACAATTCAATTTCATTTTGATTCTACCTTCACGGTCTTCCTACTCTCGGTTCCAACCGATTCAAGATTCTGCATTCTCCACATTAATGTTGTGGTTTGATTTCAAACAATGTCACTTCAAGAAAACAGAGTTCGATACAGATTTAAACATATTCAATAATCTATCGAATTCTCCATGGTAACCAAATTACCATTTCACCCCTATTGGATTTCAACGCTATATTGAACTATATTGTTTATACAAAATAAAATGGTTAACAAAACCCAGCATTCTATTTTCTTAACACATCTAGTCAATTTCATACTTCAATTCAAATTTTGCGGAAACTTCATTAATAGCATCGATCTAGCCACAGAATTCACATGAATAATCATCCTCAATCTCACAATCAACCCTATCTCAACAGCTATATGGGTTTCCTCAATTATATACAGAAGGCATTCCAAAACCAACACAGAGTTTCATCATGGTTTCTTATTGAAATCTAAAAATTCCTTAAATAGAATTCAACCGGTCCATATACACACAATTTAGAAACAGATTCTTTCATATATATATAAAATGAAATCACTTACAAAACTCTTTCCCTTGGCCAAATCTTAAAAATCAAATGGCCCCTTCAACTTCCCATAAGCTTACAGAAACTCTGTTTCCTGAACCTACTCTAACTATGTCTCTCCAGATCTCCAGATCTATCCTTAATGCATTTGAGGCTTATATTTATACAAAATGAAAATGAACCGATTCAGTTCCCTTAATAACTCAAAAAAACTCTTAAAATCCTAAATCTAGAATTAATCCCTAAATTTGTTGAAACTGATTCTAACTTCATTCCCAAATCTGAATTGTCTCTTCACATTCCTAATTAATCAAATTCCCTTGTTCTCTAATCATTCGAGAATGGTTACAACTTCCTCTCAATATTTAATCAAAATCACTCAAATTATTTAAGAATTACATAAGAAATTAAAAACATAAGACCCCCCTATGTCTATTAAAATACAAAGTATTTTTCAGAACCTAATGCCCCTGCATCAGACTCCTAAGGTTAAAATAATCATGATCTCCTGATCATGTGCCTTCAGCCCTTGTCTTCCTGGATCCCACACTTTGTTTTGCAACTAATCATTCGCTGCAATATTCTTCTTCTACACTTCTCTAGGCTTCCATATCTTATGTTGCATCTTTCTACTTGCTCAGCTTTCACAGTCTATGGTTGTCTTCCTCTTGCTGCTACTGCTTCTTTTCCTTCCTATTGGTGTCTTCTTCTGAGACACTTTCACCATCAGCCTTCTTATCAATTCAATTTCTTTGTCTATTATATCTTCTGACTGCTGGATACTTCTCCATCTTGATTGTTGAACTCTTATTTCTGCTTTTTGAACTCTTAATTCTATTCTTGCTTGCTAAGCCCTTTCTTCCTGAACTCTTACTGCCACCCTATCATAATTTCCCTCTTGTTTTTTGAAAAATTCTTCCTGATTGTCACTTGTGACAATTTCTCCATTCTCTGACTTCAACAATTCTTTGGACTGAAATTTAAATTTCCAGTCACTGTCATCATCTCTTTTCTTCTCCTGGACTAAACATTCTTTATTCCTTCCATAAATACCTGCAATAATAAAACAAACATCAAAATTATAAAACCTTTGTGTCTCTTCTTCCTCTGGAAACACTTCAATTTTCTTCTCTGACATTTCTTCCAGCAACACTTCAATCTGCTTCTCTACCATTTCTTCCAGAAACACTTCAATTTGTGGCTCTGTCATCAACACATCAGTATGGTGATTCCAATCCTTCAAATAATTCTCGAGACTGTCAGCTAGTCTCTCCTTTGCATCATCCTTCTTAAGAATGTTTCTCTGCTTTGGTTCATAAAAATGAACCTTTCCATTCTCACTCAACTCTGCCTTTACAATCTGAACACTCATCCTCTGTGTTTCTAGCCTCTGTTCTAGAATACTTAACTCATGCCACAAATCTGTTATCTCATCTGAGAAAAAATTTATACAGTATTCACTGTCTTCACAAGTCAAGTTTCCTGCTATCACTATCTCTTTATCTTTCATCGGAATAGAATTTTGATCTCCCATCTATGCAATAATTTCAGCTATTTGTCCATCACTCTTCACTTGGCCACTTAAAAAAATCAATTTTTCATTATCAATAACAAATTTCCCATCATTAAGCATAACTTTATTGAAACAATTTATTCCACAAAGCAAGGAATTTATGAATTCCTTTTGTTGCAGTAATTCAATCTGATCTTCCTCTAAAATATAATCATTATATCTTGCTTGGAAAATTTTAGCTTCACTCATTACAGCTTCATCATATGAATTGTCTTCTTCTTTACCTACATTCACACACAACTTGTCAGTTTTATAACCATAAGACCTCATGGCCTCTTTTGATGATTTAATCACCAAATCCTCCTGCTGTTCCAAGCCTTATATATGATTCAGAAATTCTTCAATGGTCCTCTCTTCAGTTTCTTCCAGATTTCCAATTGATTTCTCAATTTCCAGCTTTTGGCCATCATCATAAGTTAAATCTCCTCTGCTTCCAATATATTGAAAATTAAAACTTTTCTCCAACTGTGCATGGACATTTTCAAAATATCTGGCTATCCCATTTTCTTCTTTTGTGACAATATCAACAGTTTGTCGTTCTCCACATGTTTTTCTTGCAAACATACAAAATTTGTCAGATGTAAAGTCATTCGACCTCTTGGTCTCACTTGAATTTTCAATCTTCAAGTCTTTCTCCAAATACTCAATCATTATGAGTATTTTATCCTTCAGCTGAGCATTTATCATTTTCTCTTTCTTCACCTATAGTCAATGCCACTTTACCTTTCTTCTTATAAGAAAACCCCATCTCTAGTATTCTATCGTCATCTTCAGTTTTTTAAACTGTTCTCTGATCTCAGCTACCTCTCTTTCATACTCTTCCTCCCTTATTTGTCTCTGTATGCTAATTATCTTGGCATCTTCTTTATTCATCTTCATTCTATGGTGGCCTCTCTTAGAACCTCTGTCATCTCTGCTATGACTATCAGTATCCATCTTCTCCCTCATGATTTCTCACTCATTCATCACTGGCTACACTGGAACCTTTGCAATAACAATTCCTCCTTGTTACAACTTACCTCACCAATCCTCTCTCTGGACGTGGTCTTTTGGCAAGTACTGGTCTTCAATATTTAGGAACCTTTTGAGCATTCCTCTCTACTCCTTCAAGCTTCACTCCTCTGCACCCTCTTAAGAACACATCTATTCTATTTTCATCCAACCTCTGTTGGAATTTCTCCAGGTTCTGCCACACTCTCCTTTTCTCTTTAGAAACCTTCACTGGCTTCCTTCATCACTGCTTTTCAAAGATGTGATCTTCTTGCTGAGATGCTCCTAAATTTCTTGCACTCTGCATTCTGAAAACAAAATCTTCAAATAGAACCAAAAATATCTCACCTTCAAAGTTTGTTTCAACCTCACTTGAAATTTCTTTTGCAATCCTTCAATACTTTGCTGCACTGCATGTTGTCCTGTCAGATTTAGATCTGATCACTTGTCATCACCTTTATACCTGTATGCACATCACCTTACAAATATTCAAAGCACATTGCCTTCAACTTCATATTCTGCAAATTTGAATACCTTCACTGCACACCTTTTCAAATCTGCAATTTTTGTTAAACAGATTTAAAAACCAAACTTTTCTCATTACTTTCAGCACACATGCATTCTACAATTAATTTTCCAAAGAGCTATTCTAACTCTGATACCACTTGACGGCAGGGTCCCCCTGCCAAACCCACATTCTCTCTTCTCAATGCATATAAAAATGCATACAACCAATTTCTGCCTAAATAAATTTCAAATCTACGCAACTTCAAAAATTCATGCAAAAGTTTATTTCATTAATGGTTTAAAAAGCCACACAACAGTAAAACCAAGATTTCAATATACCTTACGAAAGCTTTACCTTTTTAACCAATGGTAAAATTCCATCAAACCCCTTCCATGGAGATCAATCAATACTCGAATATTTCAACTTTGATCAAGTTTACAAACTTCACTTTATGAAGCTATTCCTCCTAATATCGTTTCGATCTTAATCAAAATTTAAAACCTTTTTGACATTTGAATAATGAATTTAATATTCCACCAAGTCTTCAATAATGCAGACCTTTCATTTATATAATCCTTCTTCTTTAAATACTAATAACTAGCCCACAGCATATCAGCTCCCTTAATAGTTGATTTCACCGTTTTAATTAACATATAGTCCAACATAATGTTTATGGTCCATTCGACATTTAAAATGCCACTTCATATGAATATTCGTCCATACATAGACTCAGATTTTGATAACAAAAAACCAAACACCAACAATGTTCGGGCTCCGAAAACTTGATTAACATACCTTCTATCCATTAGATGATGCATCTTCACACTCAAACTTCAGTGATCCAATGAACATTGCATTATGAAGATGCTCTAGATTTAATTCTCAAAACTCATACGATATAACCAGTTTTAAAATACCGCCTTATACCACGTGTTGGACACTAATCGGTATCACGTTCCACAAGGTATTACTGCTTACCAGTTGAGGAGTCACGCGAGACCACTAGGTTGTTTCTTCAAAACTGCCTTTACTATTTATTTTTCACGGCGGTGCTATTTCTTCTGTGTCTTCGCTCAAAATCTGCAATACGGATCTTTCCGCTTAAGCAACTATCGATCCATTATTTTTGGGTCAATTGCTCTGGTTCCTTCCGTAATTCAATTTTGTTTTGATTCTACCTTCACAGTCTCCCTGCTCTCGATTCCAACTGATTCAAGATTCTGTATTCTCCACATTAATGTTGTGGTTTGATTTCAAAACAAGGTTGCTTCAAGCAAACAGAGTTCGATACAGATTCAAACATATTCAATAATCTATCAAACTCCATGGTAACCAAATTACCATTTCACCCTATTGGATTTCAACGCTAGATCGAACTGTATTGTTTATACACAATAAAATGGTTAACAAAACCCAACATTCTATTTTCTTAACACATATAGTCAATTTCAGACTTCAATTCAAAGTCCGCAAAAACTTCATTAATAGCATCTATCTAGCCACAGAATTCACAGGAATAATCATCCTCAATCTCGCAATCAACCCTATCTCAACAACTATATGGGTCTCCTCAATTATATACAAAAGGCATTCCAAAATCAACACAGAGTTTCATCACGGTTTCTTATTGAAATTCTACAAATTCCTTACATAGAATTTAACCGGTACATATACACACAATTTAGAAATAGATTCTTTCATATATATAAAATTAAATCACTTACAAAACTCTTGCCCTTTGCCAGATCTTCAAAATCAAATGGCCACTTCAACTGCCCGTAGGCTTACAGAAACTCGGTTTCCTGAACCTACTCTAACTATGTCTCTCCAGATCTCCAGATCTATCCTTAATGCCTTTGAGGCTTACATTTATACAAAATGAAAATGAATTGATTCAGTTCCCCTAATAACTCAACAAAACTCTTAAAATCCTAAATCTAGAATTAATCGCTAAATTTGTTGAAGCTGATTCAAACTTCATTGCCAAATTTGAACTGTCTCTTCACATTCCTAATTAATCAAATTCCCTTGTTCTCTAATCATTTGAGAACGGTTACAACTTCCTCTCAATATTTAATCAAATTCACTCAAATTATTTAAGAATTACATAAGAAATTAAAAACATAATACCCCCCTATGTCTATTAAAATACAAAGTATTTTTCGGAACCTAATGCCCCTGCATCAGAAATGTAGGAGATGTTGGTGATGTAAATGAAATGTAGGTAAAGATCCATAACTAGTATCAAATTAGTTTTTTCAATTCTAGAGTATTTTGAAAAAAAATTGAAATTTTAAGAGCGAGTTTTTTACTCACTGTACTTGTACTCCCTTTTTTATGTTGATGATGATCGACATTGTGCTTATTGTTACAATGGCTCTTGTAGACTTTGTATAGACTTTATTTCTTCTTGCATCTAATTTGATTTAGAATAATAATTGTTCAGGTCCCTTCTGCAGGTTAAACTTTGACATTTTCAGGTCCCATCTGATATGACCTTCAGTTGATATAACTCAGGTCCCTTCTGACATGTTAAATTTTCAGGTCCCTTCTAGCTTAATTTTACAATAATTTTCAGGTCCGTTCTGGTGTAATGTACAATGATGTTCCATACTTGAAAATTTCTTCTTTCGTAATGATTTGGGTCCCTTTCTGAATAATTTTACTCAACAACAATACAGGCCTCGTCTGTAAATGTAAAATAATATACGAGGTCCCTTTATGATTGTAGTTCATATTTTGTCTTCAATTCAACTACTGAAAACTATTTTCATAGTTTTTTTATTTCACACCTTCCCCTAAGCTAATGTTTTGACTTGTCCTCAAGTTTGCAATGTCTTTGAGGGAATATCTACAAAAATTTTAAGTAATGTAAGATAAAAACAAAGAGAGAATTGATATTGGCCAAACAATTTGGTTTTCTGATATAAATTCGAGTTTGTATTGTGCCAATTTCCTGGATTTTCACAACCAAACTCTTTTTATTTTATTTTATTTTATTTATTTATTTTATTTTTATTTTTTATTCTTCTTCTACAGGAATTATGGAAGGCATATTACTATGTTTTCACACTAATTCTAGATCTGAATACATCAACTTTTTTCTCATAAAATCTTCTTTATCTATAGGCTTATTGTAGATTTTAATCCTATGTCCATTGACGATAAACGAAAAAAAGGCTTCATTAATTGTTTTTATCTTGACAGCTCCATTGTTGAAGATTTCTTCAATCTCATATGGTCCAAGCCAATGAATCGTAAATTTTGCTTTGAAATATTTGAATTTGGAGTCGAATAAGAGTGCCCAATATCCTTTTTGAAACACTTTATTCTTTATGAATCGATCATGCAAATTGATCCTTTGGTCTTAGATAAGAGATGTATGTTCAACTGCTTGTTGTCGTATCTCATCTAGTTTGTTTAACTGCATAATCCTCTCTTGTTGTGCTTGAGACAATTCCATCCCTAATTCTGCTGCTAGCTTGTATGTATGTATTTGAAACTAAATGGGTAATAGAACTTATTTTCCATACACTAACTGATACGGACTGAACCCAGTAGTGTTTTTCCAAGTTCTTCTATATGCCCATAATTCATCTCTCAACTTTTCTGACCAGCCCTTTCTGTTCGTTTTTACATTCTTCGTCATAATGTTCTCTATGACTTTGTTTGTTTATTCCACTTGTCCATTGGCTTGAGGATGATACAGACTTGATTTTCTTTGTTTGATATTATATTTATATGTAATATCTCAAACATGTTTTGATGTGAATTGTGCACCTTGGTCAGTTACTATCTATCTCGGAACTCCATATATTACAAATATCTCTTCAAGCAGAAAAGACACAATAGTTTCTTTTGTTGCCCGTGCCATTGCCTTGGCCTCCACCCATTTAGTTACATAATATGTGCATACAATTATGTATTTATTTCCATTGGATGGACGGTTGATTGTTCCCAAAAAATATAAAGCCCACTGTTCAAATGGTTCAATAAGTACTTGTGGATTTAATGGCATTTCGTCTGATGCCACTGGTCTGCCAATTCTTTGGTGGCTGTCAGATCTTTTGACATAAGTTTTGGAGTATTTGAAGATTGATGCCCAGTAGTAGCCATGATTAAACACTTTGTATGTTGTCCTTTTATCTGCAAAATTACCACCACATGGTTCATCATGACAAGCTTTCAAAATCTCAATTATTTCATCTTCTCTTCCACATTTTCTAATCATTAATTCAATAGCAGTAAAAAATATATCTCCATTGACCCAACTATACCTGTCACTTTCTCTAATTATTATTTGTTTTTGTTTGTTTGTGTAGTGATATGGTATGATTCCAGATGATAAATAATTAGCTATATCTACAAACCAAATATTTTTGACATTTATATCGAATAGATGTTCATCTGGGAAATTGTCTGATACTGGATTTGGATCACCAGGTGAATTTAATCTTGACAGAAAGTCTGCAACTTGGTTATCTTTTCTTGGGTGATCTTGTAAAGTAACATTAAACTCTTGCATTAATAACAACCACCTATTTATTCTGTCATTTGTGATTTATTTGTTCATTAAATATTTTATAGCAGAATGATCCGTGTGAATATAAAATTGATAACCTGTTATATAATGTCGAAATTTATTTACTGCATGTACAACAACTAAAATTTATTTTTCCAAAAAAGTGTAATTCAATTATGTTGGTGTTAAATTTTTACTGATGAAATATATAGCATAATTGAATTGATTGTCTTTTTGTCCAAGTGATGCTCCAATAGCTGTATCAGATGCATCTGTTGAAATGTGAAATGGAAAAGACAAATTAGGTCCTCGAAGAATGGGTGCAATTGAAAAATTTTGTTTTAATTTTTCAAATTCATTTTGGCAGTTATCAGTCCATTGGAATTACACATCTTTCCCAAGTAACTTGAATAATGGTAAAGCTATTTTACTAAAATTTTCAATAAATCTTCTATAGTAGCCTGCATAACCCAAGAAACTTCTAACTTATTTTTGTGTTGTGGGTGGTGTTAAATTCATAGTGACCTGAATTTTTGTTGGATCCACTTTAATCCCTGAAGAAGAGATATTTTGTCCCAACACTATTCCCACAGTTAACATTATAAAACATTTTTCATTACTGAGTGATAGGTTTGTCTCAATGCATATTTTTAACACCTTCTCAAGATTTTGTAAACAGTCATCATATTTTGTACCATACACAGTGAAATCATCCATGTAAACTTCCACACACTCATGAATCAAATCTGCAAAAATAGCAAGAACCGCTCTTTGAAAAGTAGCGAGTGCATTATACAAACAGAAGGGTAATAAATTGTATGCATATGTTCCCCATGGACATGTGAATTTTGTTTTGTCTTTATCTTCTAATGCTATCTTTATCTAATTATAGCCACTAAATCCATCCAGAAATGAAAAGAACTTCTTTCCAGCTAATGAATCTAACACTTGATCGATAAATGGTAATGGAAAGTGATCTTTTAATGTAGCTTTGTTGAATTCTCTGTAATCCACACAAATTCTTCATTTCCCATTTTTCTTAGATACTACAACTAAGGGTGACACCCATTGACTATTTGAAATAGGATAGATAAATCCGACTTGTAATAATTTCTGTAATTCTTCTTTCACTATTTCTTTCATCATGGGGTTCATGCGTATTTGTGGTTGCCTTACAAGTTTTACTTCATTATCAGTGTAAATGTGATGGATGCATGTTTTTGGATGAATTCCTGGCATGTCTTTATAATCCCAGGCAAAAGCTTTTGAATATTTTCGCAACAATGTTATTAGATTTTCCTCTTGTGATGATTGTAAGTTGTTACCAATATTAAAATGTCTCTGAGGACTGATTTCAATGATTTTTCTATTTGAATTGGTAATTGAATTTATAGGAAAAAATATTTCATATGTATTTTGCAGTGACTATATTGTACAATTTTCCTGAAAACATTAATTCAAAAGATAAATAGCAGCTTCATATTGAGTTATTCTAAGTTTCTATGAAAGATTTTGTTCTGAGATGAATAGATCTAATAATTCCTCATTTTCTTCTTTCTCTCTAAAATTGTATATTTGATTAATACTAAGAACAGATTGAAGTTCTTGTGGTTCTTTTCCATCAAGCCATGATAATAAAGAAGGATATTGAGCAGGAGGATATAATGTAACATGCTTTATTTCATCTCCATGTGCAATAATCATGCTTCCTGACCTGCATCTAATGTAAGCATCTGCAGTGGCTAACCATGGTCAGCCTAAAATTAAGGGATGCCCTACCAAGTTTGTTTTTGGCTGCAAAATCAAGAATTCTACAGGATACTCCCGTGAATCCAGTGAGACAATGATATATTCTAATATACCTTCTGGAACAACCTTAGATCAGTCTACAAGTTCTAAGACTGTAGTCGTAGGTCTAATTTTATTCAGATTCAAATGTTTCATACTCTCCATTTTCATAACATTGATAGCTGCTCTCAATTCTATTGAAGTATTTGGCACTAAAAATTTGTTAATCGAAATAGTAACCATAAGAATTCCTGGATCAACATAATTTTCAATGGATGTGTTTGTAGACATGAGACTAGCCAAACTTCCAATTACCTAGATTGTTGGTGGATCCTTCTTTCCTCTGCCAGTTTTTTTAATTCATAATTCCTTTATTATTTTTGCATATACCTGAATGTCTTGATTTACTACAGCAAAGGAATTTTAACATATGTGTTTTTCAATTAATCCAGAATACTAAATTTAGGGAGAGATATTGGAATATTATGTTGTATCAATCTCTCCGGATATGGTGGAGTTTGTGTCATAGTAGATTTACCCTTCTGAATTTGTTTTTTTGGTTGATATTGTTCAATTTATTCTCCTTGTTCTATTTTTTCTTCAATTACTAGAGGAGAATATTTCTGTAAAACCTTCCCAGACCTTAGGTGGACATCTTGCATGGGAATAATTGAATAAGTAGGATAATATGTTGCCTCTTGCATATGATATGATGGTCTATCCACCTTGTTACTTGGATTAGCTACTGGTTGAGCTAGTAATTGTGTTGGTCTAGGAGGTGGTTGGTTAGTAGGCAGTTGAAGTTGTTGTCATTGAGTTAGCATTGGTGGGTTTTGATATGTATATGGCATTAGTTGTTGTTGCTGGAATTGTTGATATTGAGGAAATGGTTGTGGAAGGTATGGTTGTTGATATTGATAGTGCTGGGGATACATTTGCTATGGTGGTTGGTTTCCATAACCATATCCCCTCCAACCATGTGCAAGTTGGTTTTGATATTGTTGTGGTGGCCAAGCCTGCCATGGCATTGGTGTATTCCATGTGTTTTAAGGATATTGAAAATTTTGGGGATTTTTTTAAGGGAACTATTGATGAATTCTTAGCTGCCAAGCTCTCCTTTGTGCCATATAGTAGAGAGAAACTACTCCTTTCACTTCTTCTCCTTTTAATTCTCTCAACTTTGGACATTTTTATGTTGCATGATTTTCTATGCATAGTCCAAATACTTGTATACCTTGTAAAGGACATTCCCTGAGTGGATGTTTTTGTCTACACTTTGGAAAGAAAATTACTAAGATTTCATCTTGTTCTTCTTTCTTTTTCTTAGCTTTAAAAACATCTACTTATGTACCCAAAGTGCTCAAGATATCTGTCTTAAAATTTTCTAACAGGCTTCCTATCTCTGCTCTTGTTACTGCACTTGCTATAGATTTGGAAGCTTTTGATGAAATTTCTCTTTTCCCACTCTTGGATCTTCCCCTAGAGTATTTTTGACATAATTCATAAATTTCTTCAAATGGTAAACTAGAAATATCCCATTTTCCCATTACATTAAGAATGTATAATACTCATCTCTAATACCCTTTAGAAAAATAGTGCAGATGGTATCAGAACTAAGAGAATGATGTTTGGATTTTTGTAAATTGTAAAGGAATATTTCCAAATATTCCTCCAAACTTTCATCTTCTTGTTGGGAAATTCTGAAAATTTCTTCTTTCGAGTCTCTATCCCTACAGTAAGCTTGATACTTTTTAAGAAATATTTTCTTCATTACTTCCCAAGAAGCTATCGTGTGTTCTCCTAATCCCATGAACCATTTCAAGGCTGTAGCTTTTAAAGTAGCATGAAAAAGTTGAATTTTATGTGTATCATCAGTATATCCATATGTTTTACACAAAATGTCAAACTCAAACATGAATGCATCAGGATGTTTTGTTGACATTCCATAGAAATTAGGAAATACAGAAGGTGGAATATTTTTCATTTTTATTTCTTCTCCTAGTATTTCTCTTGCATCTAAAATAGGAAAGCCAAAGGTAGTTTCTTTGTCATTGCTAACTTCTTGCTCATTTTATTGTGTTCTTTGATTTTGGTTTTCTCTTCTTGTTTCTTCCTCTATTATTCGAAGTGCTTCTTCTCTTCTATCTTCTTTTTCTTTTATTTCCACTTAAATTGTTCTTTTTTCTTCTCTTTGTCTTCGCCATTCTGTTTGTTTTCTTTCATATTCTAATCTATGTTAAGGATTCATGTTTAATATAGTTTATCCTTCTCCTTCTTCAGCCATTTCTTTTTCAGAGATTTGTAGGGTTTCAATAGGAGGTTGGCTTTTTATTTCTTCAACTACTTTGATTTCCTCAAGGACGGGTTGCTCTAGTTGTTCAAAAGTTGGTTTTATTGTATTCCAAATGGAATGAGGTTCTTTAGGTGATTTATTTTTCTTTACCTCTAAGGCCAACGCGATTTGTCTTTCCACTAAAGTTAATCTCTATCCTGATCTTTGTTTTTCCTCTAACTCTTCTATAGTAGGTTTTCCAGCAACCGGTGTTGTTAATCTTGTGGATGAATGAGCTTTTGGGGGGTGTTGTTTCACAAATATACCTTTTGGATCTCTATCTCTAGGCATAAGAAAAAATTAATTGAAATAAAAACTATGTTTTGTTGTTTTTGGTGATTTTTTTATTGTTTTTGTCTTTTAATCTTTTTATTTTCCTATTTTCACCTTTTTGAAATATGATTCCCTGGCAACGGTGCCAAAATGTTAGGTCAATTTACTTTTATAAACTAATGCAAATATTTATTATCAATCCGAGTTAGTGGAACTTAGAAGCATCCTAAAAGTATATGGGTTTCAATTGCGATCAATTCACAAAATGGTTTATTGATGATTAGGGAAATGCCTATTACAAATATAAATCTAACTTAAATAATTTTTAAATTCAGTTGCATAATTAGAAGTAGAAGAATCTCCTAACTTAAGAGATTTGTTTTTCCTTCTCTTAAAAATATTACCATGTGAATTAGAAATCAAACTACTTAACTAAACAATAGATTAATATACATGAAGCAATAATTGAAGAGGCTCTTCACTAAAGAGGACCTAGTTTTCCTTCATCATATATTCCTTTATCAGTAATGCTATTGTTAAAGTAGGAATTCAAAAATCAAGAAAGATGTATCTTAGTTTTAATCTCTTAATTAGATAGAAGAAGTATTTAACTTTAAATATTGGTTTGTCTCTTCGTATGAAGAATAGAAACAATATTAAGATCCATCAGCAATCAAGGCATGTAAAGGCATGTAAAGATGAATTCTAACTGAAAATATTGATTAGATAGAAAGAGTGTTTAACTTCAAACACTTGTTTTTCCTTTCATATGCAGGTTAAGAATGATCATGAGATTTGTCAGTACTTGAAAATAATCAACATAAACAAATTAAACATAAGCAAACTAGTTCAAAAATTGCAGCTATGAAATAAACTAAGAAGTGCACTTAGCTCGGTGTGGGGGCCCTCCACCCTTGCCTCGCACACTGAAGGTGAGTTCAGCTACTTAAGACTTCAGTCAATCAACCAGCATGTAACAGCATCATGATAGAACAGATCTTCAATTCTATCTCCAAGTCTCAGAAATAATAATAAAAAGTCATACAAGTTCCATGTCAAATCCTTCAAATTTTGAAGCTTAAATAGATAAAATATCTAAAAAAATCATCTAAAATAGTTCAAGTAAGAATAACTATCCTTATCCTATCATATAAAGTCAAATTTATCTATGATATCCATCGTAATCTAGAAAATACCACAAAATAAGAGCTTTGACCTAGTTTCTAGGGATCCTCCATAAAGACTAGTCCTGTTTGACTGGCTTTGACCAGGCCTATTAAAGCTAGGTCTAATTGTGCCAATAGGTGTAATATTATTCTTAGTTCTCGAGCCTTATAGAAATGTATCCAGCTGGAGCCCAAGTTTCATGCACATATGAAAATCATAATTCTATTACGGGAATTTCTGATGCTGTCCAAAAACGCACTTAAATTTCATTTTTTACAAAAGCATCTAATAATTGAAAAACATAACTTAAATACATGCATATGAATATTTGGGTCAATATAAGGTGGATATGATGGTAAATATATGGATAATATGGGAAAATAAGGTGTATTTTATAAACAAAAACACATAAAAAAACGAGGGCCAACAATGAGCTCAAGAATATTGTAGTATCCCAAAATAGGGATTTTCTACAACAAATAGAATATCTCAAGATATTCCAAATTTTTATATCCAAAAAATAGACTCATAGGATGTGATAAAAAACACATAGCCCTCAAATGAGTGAAATAGCAGCAAAAGAATAATTTCTACACATTCCCAAGTGGTGAAAATGCAAATATTAGACCCTGAAAATGTTATTTCTAAAGATCTGAATTATTACTAGGTAAAATAACACTGGGTTTCCTTAGAATATGTTTTTATGCTGTCACATACAAAATGGGATAAGAAATAAATCCCTTTTGATATGTTAAATAGACCTCCCTGCCACTTGACAGCTTAAAAATAGCCAAATCCCATGATTTGAGTTATGCAGAAAAATATTGAAGCGTGTACAACGTTATTTAATGAGTGTTTTTGCAGTATAATAATGAAATAACATGGATCTAGAGTTACATGGAATAATATGCTAAGAAAACAGAGATCTGGCCTCCTTATTGCATTATAAAGCTAACCTGGCAAGGGTTTCATGAAACACATGTACAAGAAAGAGCATATATGAATATTCAGCTCAGAAAATGCAGTCTTACTACAAAATTACAGAAATATATATGAATAATAAAAAGATGGATGAGTGTCCCTTCCTCTAGCTTTCCATGAGAAGGGTTCCCCCTTTCCCTAGGAAACTAGATAAAAAACAAGGGTCTTAACCCTGCTATAGCAACTCTGCAAAAAATGATGCAGTTCCTACAAGGGATTTCACTGTAGGATATGAGAGCCACTTTGTCCTACTACCAAGATATGACATATGCTCAGAAATCTTCCTAGCTGATTTCTCAAGAGGAGGAAGGTACCTTCTACTAAGAAACAGACCCGGAAGTGGTGTAAGAATCCTCCATTGCAACACCCTGCAACTCAGCAATATCTTGCTGTAGAAATAATGCTGGGACTGAAGAATGATGCTTGGTCTTGAGCCTTTATGTGGAGAAATATAGGAAAAGCTCTCCCAAGAGGCCTCTCAATGGAAGAGGTGTGATTCCCGCTTGGGAACACCCAGTGCTACCTTGCTAAACAGCAAGGGGAATCCAAGTCTAAACAGAAAATATCAATAGATCGAAATACCAAAAGATGAATAACAAAGGCCTGCATCCTCTTCATATATAGCAAGTGAACTTCTCCTCATTGGGTCCCATCCACATGTGCCATCAAGGTCATGCAAGTTGTCCTCCACCAAAACTATGTTTTCCAACAAGGTGGTTCAATGTATCTAGACAGCTTTGTTGACTTGGTCAAAGTTGACTGAATCAACATGTCCCCATCTCTGTTCACACCCAAGAATGCTCAAATAAGCTACTTATTCTTACCCCTTTTCACATTAGGAGTGTTATTTATCCTTCTAAATAGGTTAATGGGCCTCCCTACCCATTTATTCACCTTCCTAGTGATAAAACAACTCTAATATTCCATTTAGCTTGGAGGATAAAATTTTGGAATATTATAGTCTTCCCCTCCAAAATGTTGCTTGTACTCAAGCAACTGTATAAGGAGAGAAAAAATCCTCCCTCCTCTTCTTGTGGCCTCCTCATCAAAAAGTCTCCACCACTGCTCAACATGATCTGCTACAAATTTGTCCTTCAATGTCTCCTCCCAAGAATGCAAAACCATATAGCTCAATCATAGAAAGGTGGAAGATGCAAATGGAAACCTCCCTGTTGTCCAATGGCCTCCTTAAGGTATGAGTGATGATGAAAATGGGAAATTTTATTCCCAATGAGTGACTCCCACACCCATGCTATCATCCAAATGAAATGAGCCAATCTAGTTAGCTCAAAAAGATCCTCAACCCCGAATTCATGCAATATGTTGGGGTTGTATGGAGAGATTGGATCCTCCCAACCAAGTGGTTTCTCTCTCCATCTATGATAAGTGTGGGGCTGTTTCTGATATTTGGCTGAAATATCATTTCCTCCAAGAGTGATCCAAGCTACCCCGTCAATCAAATGAACTATAAAGTGCCTCCTCCAAAAACTCAAGTTCTCCAAATGGCTCCTCCCACGTGAAGAAGAGAGATGTAATTTGGAAATCATGGGCTACCCATTGCCTCTCCTAAAAAATTCATCATGAAAATTAGGGAGAATAATACTCCCAATGGGCATCTTCCACTCATATCCCACTCTCCAAACAAAGCTTCCCTTGAACATAGAAATATCAGCAATAAATGGAAGCAAAGTACAATAAAAACAAGTTGCCAAATGACAACCAAAGAGTGAATCATATTTCCACTCATGGAACTAGCATAGTACATATGTTGCCTGCATCAAATCAAACAAAAACAAGTGATTTTCTAGCCACTTGTTTTTTTCTACAATCATTTTACAAGATATAAACATTAAAGTACAAAAGGGTGTCAATGGTGCACACCAAAATTCATGTGGCTTCCCCTATAAACCACCAAGGAGATAGCCAATCTCAATGCTAAAAATGGCTTCAGGTACATCATTATACAATATGCAAGAAGGAATAACCCTCCTTGGTACAATATGCTTCTCATAAAAATACAAGAAGTACAAAACATAAGGTGAAGTTGTACATTCTCCATCATGCACTTGAGGTCTTGAGCTGAAATGGCTCAACTGAAAATGCTCCCTCACTCCCAATGAGTAGGAAGGTGGCTGTGACATCCTCTCTATCACCATTCGGGCTATTCATCTCTCCATATGCTTAATTATATCATATTGGATGCCCTCCCAAATGAACTCCTCTTCCAAGGAAAGATATGCATCAAAATACATGGAAAAGAAGTCCTCATGTGCTGCATGTAGCAGCTTCTCCTTGAGCTTAGAAGCTCTATTCAAGAAGACTCTACCATAAGAATAGATGACCATATCATCCACCCTATACCTGCCATCTCTATTAGGGTCATCAAGAATCATGTAAGCACCAAGATCCCTAGAGTACTCTACCAAGATTTGAGACCTCCGATATGGATCAATCCTCCCAAGAGACAATGTTGATGATCTGTAATGTGAAGCTCTCCACATGTTGTTGTCTCCTCCTTTGAAATCCCTCATGCCAAATTCATCCTCCAAATTTCTTCTATTCCCATCATGCAACAGCTCATTCTCTAAAAGGAGTAGGGATCCTTGGAAGTTGGCTTCCCATGAGAAGCTCTCATCCAAGAAGAATCTCCCAATCTTGGCCAATGCAAGCATGAGTGGCCCCCATCTACACCCATGTATGGAGGATTCCTTCCTCAAAGGAAGTACCCTATGTCTCTCCAAATCCATGCAGCAGTTCCATTGCACCATGAAGGTGCCATCCTCCATGACTGCAGCAACCTCTGTCAGCGCAGTAAATGTAGTGAGAGTGGGTGGTGCTGAAGATTGTAGGATGTCCCCCTCCTCCTTGAGTTATCCCAAACTCTCTGTGTTGCACTAGACTCCTCCAAAGTTTTCACCTCTCCGGTATCCAAGAGTGGTGAACCAAATGGCAAGATTTCTCTTACTAAATCCATGTCTGGTGGCCTCCCGGATGGAATGCCTCCATGTAGTGAGACATCCATGGCAAGAGAAGACTGTTCATATGGTTGGGAAACCTTGCCCTTTCCCTCACAGCACAAACCAGTCTCCCTCTGCCTTACACCAGCTCTCTGAAATAGATAGGGGTGTGTGCTCCTCATCAAGTTATGATATCCTTCCTCCCTACCTTCTCCTTCCATCAATATAATCTCACAATCATGTTGCTCATTGATTTTACTTTGCTTCCCATATGTGAGATCCTGGGGAACTTCTTGCAATGACATAAGAAATCCTCTTGTTGGAGCATGTGCTCCTCCTTCCTCTTCATGAGGCACTAGGTATGATCTAGATGTGATAGTGCTCTAACCCCCATCCTGCTCTCCATCTTTAATATGAGTAGGAGGTAACTGCTCAATAAGAGGACCCTCCTTTGCAAAAGGACCCTTCATGCCCTCTTTTCCAAGGTTATGAAACAAATATCTTGCCTCCAGCAAGGTATCATGCAAGATATGATCTCCTCCCATAGGTTTCTGAAGTGGTTTTGAGTTTGCATGTCCTCCCAACTTATGCAAAAGTTTCATTGGTTTGATTGTCTCATGTTTTGTATCAAATATTTCTACCAGTCTTTTAATGAAATTTTAAAAAGAAGAAGTATTAACATTTTTCAATGACTCAAACATCCACCAAGCATAGGCCTTACCTTCAAAGTGTAGCACTGCAACTCCGATGGCTTCTTCTTCAGAAACTGGGTGTTGCTGCAAATAAGTACACAACTCCTCCACCCAAGCTTTGGGTGAGCAAGTTGGGGATCATCAAAGGTAGATAGAGAAAATATCTCGATGTCATGCAGCTGGCTCCTCTCCACCTTGATCTTGCAGAACTCTTTGAAAGTAATATGATCTCTAAACTTCTTAGTTTGATATTCATACTCTTGCAGAAAATTGCTAAGAGTTCCCTTCTCCGGCATTTCCTCTTCTTTCATATTTCTCATAGGAAACCTAGGCATTTGACTACATTGTGCATAATAGGGTGTAGCTACATGCTCACACCTATCATGTGCCAATCTAGATCTGGCTCTAGATCCAAACTCCTCAGGAGATCCCATCTCTCCTCCCATCGTCTTAAGATCTTCACTAATGCACTGCATAGATTTTGGAAGAAGTTGTGTGAGCCTATCTTCACTTTTTCCTCCACATAATGGAGTCTTATTTCTATTCATCTCTCCTTCTCTAGATAGATTCATGATTAAGTACCAAAGGCTTAGCCAAGATTTATGCTCTGATACCACTGTAGTATCCCAAAATAGGGATTTTCTACAACAAATAGAATATCTCAAGATATTCTGAAGTTGGAGATCCAGAAAATAGACTCATATGATGTTTTCAAAAACACATAGCCCTCAAATGAGTGAAAAAACATTAAAATAAGAATGTCTACACATTCCCAAGTGGGGAAAATGCAGATATTAGACCCTGAAAATGTTATTTCTGAAGATATGCGTTCTTAATGGGTGAAATAATGTTGGGTTCCCTTAGCATATGATTTTATGCTATCGCATAAAAAATGGGATTAGAAATAAATCCCTTTTGATATGTTAAACTGACCTCCTGGCTACCTGACAGCTTAAAAATATCCAAATCCCATAACTTGAGTTATGCAAAAAAATACTAAAGCATGTAAAAAATTATCTAATGAGGGTTTCTGTAGTATAATAATTAAATAACATGGATCTAGAGTTACATGGAATAATATGCGAAGAAAACAAAGATATGGCCTCCTTATTGCATTATAAAGCTAACCTGGTAAGGGTTTCGTGAAACACATGTACAAGAAAGAGAAGATCTGGATATTCAGCTTAGAAAATGTAGTCTTACTGCAAAATTATAGAAATATAGCTGAATAATACAAAGAGGGATGAAGATCCCTTCCTATATCTTTCCGAGAGAAGGGTTGGCCCTTTCCCTAGGAAACTAGCTCAAAAACAAGGGTCTTAACCCTACTGCAGCAACTCTGCATAAAATGACACAGTTCTTGCAAGGGACTGTGCTGTAGGATATGAGAACAACTTTGGCCTGCTACCAAGATATGAAATATTCTCAAAAATATTCCTAGCTAATTTCTCAAGAGGAGGAAGGTACCTTCTACTGAGAAACAGACCCAGAAATGGTGTAATTATCCTCCATTGCAACACCCTGCAACTCAGCAATATCCTGCTATATAAATAATGCTGGGACTAAAGAACTATGCTTGGACTTGAGCTTGGATGTATAGAAATATAGCACAAGCTCTCCCAAGAGGCCTCTCAAGGGAAGAGGTGGGATTCCCGCTCAGGAACACCCAGTGCTACCTTCCTAAACAGCAAGGGGAAGCCAAGTCTAAGAAGATAAGATCAATAGATCTAAATACAAAAACATGAATAACAAAGGCCTCCATCCTCTTCATATATAGCAAGTGAACCTCTCCTCATTAGGTCCCATCCACATGTGCCATCAATCTCATGCAAGTTGTCCTCCACCAAAACTGCGCTGTCCAACATGGTGATTCAATGTATCTAGACAACTTTGTTGACTTGTTCAAATTTGATTGAATCAAAATGTCCCCATCTCTGTTCATACCCAATGATGCTCAAATAAGATGCTTATTCTTACCCCTTTTCACATTAGGAGTGTTATTGATCCTTCTAAAGAGGTTAATGGGCCTCCCTACCCATTTATTCACCTTCCTAGTGATAAAACAACTCTAATATTCCATTTAGCTTGGAGGCTTAAATTTTGGAATATTACAAATATTGTCTTGAGTTTCATGCGAAACCGCAACTAGGTCACCCAGGCTAGCAGAAGACACTAGTGACAATAAATAAGTTTTATTATTGGCTAAATTTGAAGAAGGATGTGGTAGATATTATGGCTAGATGTTTGGATTTTCAGCAACTAAACGCAGAGTGTAGGCATCCTAGTGAACTACTACAACTGATTTTAATTTGAAAGTGGAAATAGGAGTTCATTTTCATGGATCTCATTACAGTTTTTCTTAGGACATCTAGACATCATGATTATATCTTGGTTGTGGTGTATAGGTTGGCTAAGGTAGCACACTTCATTCCAGCGAAGACTATGTAATAAATAGTGATGTGGGACAGGTGTTCATCAGAAATGTTGTCATATTTCATGGTTTTTCAAAGAATATTGTATCAAACATGGATGCAAATTTAATTTCCATGTTCTGGAAGGATTTCTTTACAGTTTTAGGCATAGATTTGGACTTTAATACAACGTAGCATCTACAGGAAAATGGAAAAACTGAGAGGGTCAATAAGATATTGGAGGACATGTTGAGGACGTCTGTGATGCATCGATAATGAAAGTGGGAAGATTATCTTCCACTAGTAGAGTTCTCTTACAACAATGGGTATTAAGAATATTTGTGGATAATTCTGTTTGAGGCATTGTATGGGTGGAGTTGCAATACTCCCATCAGTTAGAGTGATCAAGTTAATGGGGTCTTGATTGCACCAAACATGTTGGAAGAAATGTATAAGGAAATGTAGGCAATCAAGAAAAAATTGAAAGCAACACAGGATAGGCAGAAGAGATATGCAGATCAAAACATGTTATTTAAGGAGTTTCAAGTTGGGGAGTAGGTGTACTTGCGCATCAAGCCTAGGAAGAGATCCTTGTGGATTAGATCACGAGTCAAGTTGGAACGTCGGTTTTGTGGAATTTTCAAGATTCTTGAAAGGATTGGACCAATAGCCTATCAATTTTCACTGCCTCCGAAAGTCAAATTCCATGATTTTCTCCATATTTGATTGCTTAATAAGTATGTTAAATATGTTGGTCATGTCATTGATTGGCTTGTATTTGTTAGGTCCCTATAATACTAGTGTATCCCCCTTATTTGTATTGTTAGTATAGCCCCATTATTGCTATTATTTTTCCCCTATAGTCCCCATATTTTTAATATTTTTCCCGATAGAAGCCCACTATTTTTATTTTTGCGCCCTTCCATTGTTATTGTTATGTCGACTAGGATTATATTTTGAGCCATTGGACTCCTATATATCGAAATGAGGTTTTTTCATTTGTATCATGTAAAATTTTTTCATTTATGTAATGTAAAGTAGGTTTCCCCTTGAAATGGCTGATTTCTAAGGCATTGATCTCTCTTTTATTCTATTTTTGGAATTGGTTTCATAACATATGGTATCAAAGATTTGGATTCTAGGGTTTCGCTGCTTCAAAAAGCTCATTATGGAATTTTCAATATAATTTTTTTCTACGAAGGTTCAAAAGCTTAAAAAAAACACCCTTTTGCAAAAAAAGCATGAGGAATTTCATGTAAAAAATTTAGATCTTGTTTTGCAATACTTGAGGAGATATGATTTGTGGAAGTTAGGGTTTTTGCAGGCTCCCGAATTTCATCTCAAAGAGGTGACCTTGGGAAAATTATCATAACTCTCTCTACACATTGGATTGGAATTATGTAAGAATTAGCCAAAATTAAATGGACTGTAGTTTCCTGTGCATCAATTGCAGAGCCGAAGGAGGAAACAGTGACACGTGGCATGTTGTACAAATTTTCTCTACTAAACGAGCCCATAATTAGGTCATTGTGGGAGATTGGGCATAACTTTGTTTTGAAGAATCCAAATTAGGTCTGACCTCTGGCATAATTGGAAAGAGGACTCACAGGGCTAATAGAGGGTATAAATTTAGATCCTGAAGATCCAAAATAATAGAGATAAATCAGGTTCAATATAGACCTCCTAAAAAGCAAGAAAAAGGTGTGTATTTTTTAAACAAGTTTGCATAACTTTTGTTTGAAAAAATAGTTTGAAGTTATTCCAAGGGCATATCGAAGAATAGATATCATTACTAAGTTATATAATTCCTCCCAAAAATAATTCCACACCCATTAAGCCTTCCGAAAGCTCTACTATGACACATGAAGAGGAAGAGTTGCAGTATGATATATCAAAATTACACTACCAAGTGCAACACATTTTGATCTTACACAGAGCAACCAAAGATGACATAGATGGTTTAAAAGAAGGCATGGAGGCTAATTTGGATTTTTTGAAGGATCAAATGAAAGCTAATATGGATGATAAAGTAATGGAAGATCACATAGAGCATCAACAAAAAGTTCTACAACTCTCAAAGGATAACCTAACTTTGGTGGAGAATCAAATGAAACAACAAGAAGATCAACATCACCGCGAAATAAGTTTTGAATAAATAATAGAAATAAGAACTCAACAATGAATAAATCAATGAATTTCAGAGTATCTCAGCAAGTGCAAGAACTTACCTACTAAATATTCCACATGGAAGGATGAGAATTTTATATAGAAGCATTAAGAAATAATCAAGTGCTGAGGACAACACTTGTTTGAAGGAGAGGGGAATTTTAGGTCCCTATAATACTAGTGTATCCCCTTATTGTTATTGTTATTATATCCCCCTTATTGTTATTTTTTTTATCATGTAGTCCCGATATTATTATTATTGTGCCCCATAGAAGCCCACTTTTGTTATTGTTGTGCCCTTACATTGTTACTGTTATATCTGGTAGTATTATATTGTGACCCATTGGACTCCTATATATAGAAATGAGGTTTTTTCATTTTTATCATCCAAGAAATTTTCATCAATGTAGTGTAAAGGAAGTTTCCCCCTTGAAGCGGTTGATTTCTAAGGCGTTGATCTCTCTTTTATTTTCTTTTTGGAGATGGTTTCATAACAGTATTGTAGGTGGATCCGGAAGGATAATTCCAGATGGAACATCAGTGCATTTTTCATATAAAGACGCTTGTGCTCTCGAACCAATAAATCGAGTAGGTTAAAGAGAAGTGGAAGCACTTTGGGCCCGATGAATCTATGACAGAGATGGAATATCAGATGTGGGCTATGTATCCTTCTCTATTTTTTGGTTGAGCAAATTTCCTTGATATATGTTTTAGGTATATAATTTTCTAAGATGTTTTGGTATAGGTAAATATGTATATGGATGTAAGTACTGGCATGAACTATGTTACATAGTATTTTATCACATTCCATATTCCCTATCCAAAGTGTCATCCTTTGTTTCACTCATGCCACAAATTTCGTGAAGAGACAAAAGCTATGAGAACATATTCACCATGAATAACATCCTCAAAACATCCCTGAAGAAATGGAGATTCAGTGCATCACAGAAGTTCTAGACAAATCTTGTAAAAAGCCCTAATTTGTAGCCCTAGCGTGTTTCTCTCTTATTTAGCCTCATATTTCTCACCCTATGTGTAAATTTCAAACAACGTCGGTAGCGGGGAATTAAAGTGAAAATTCTCACTGGTCCTCTTCAAGTAGGTTCTCCAAAAATGGAGTAGAATCTTCTTCCTCTATAAGTCTCGAGAACAGAATTTTGGTATCAGTTGGATAAAGATTGAGTCGATTTCTCTCATTTTGAATCCTTGATCCTAATTTTAAGGAATTTATCCTTAATATATGTACCTTTCTCCTTATTTTTTGGATCCTTAACCTCTCCAACCTCCCTATAAATGAATTTCATGCCTTCCCCAAATGGTTGGTCATTTCTAGTTGCCTTTCTAGTGCTCGAATGTGCCTAAATTCTACCAAAATTATAAGGAGGAGTGCTTGAAGTATTTGGTTTGGACTTGGGAAGCCGTCCTGAAGGAGGCCTCCAAAATCAAGGCACCAGTTTTATGCTTCTCTTGTTAATTCATAAATAATAAAAAGCATGTTTTAGTTTCCATAATCTTGTCAATGATTACTTTCTTAATATGATTCTCCTTGATCTGTCATAAGGTTTACATTAGAATGCAATGTACTATTATTTATTTTATTTTTCATTGTTTGATCTCTCTTGCAGGTATTCGAATATAAATGAATAGTGAGGATCGATCTTGGAAGTAAGGATATCAGGATTAACATTGACAAGTGACCGCATGGGAGTGAGGTAGGCCATATTTCTCACTCATGTCATTCTAATTTAAGCTAGGAGAGTTTGCTTATTTTTGTCTCGTTTGTTACTAGACCCACTCATTGGTCTAGAGGGGTCGCTTCTATCCATAGAGGGTATTTCTTGGATAAATAAATGGTGACTCCATTGGGGAATATATAGCCCTTTTATTCCTCCTCTTGTATTTTTCCTTCTCATGTAGTTTGGCCAACCATTGAATGACCCTTTGTTTGGATTGATTTTCATTCTATACTATAATTTGAAGGCATCCTAGGGTATTTTTATCGCCATGTAATTTGAAGGTTGTAGGAAAAATCACAAAAATGTAACATCAAACCACTTTGGGATGGGAATCTAGCCCTTCCAATCCTAGAGAGGGCTCTCTCTGTAAAATTTATCTTTGTTTCTTGAAAATCTTAGGCTAGTTATGATTGTAATTGGGTTTTGTGTTTTGATTTAGGTTTTGTAATAATTATTATATTCAATTGAATTGGCATCTATTGGGCAATGGAGTCAAATGGTAAAATGGATGGTTGCATCAATTTTTCACGGAGCAAACTCAGGGAAAGCTAGGAATATTTACTAGATATTTCATAATAATAAGTGGGTGATGGAAGAAAAATGAAAACCTTCAGCATAACTAAAGAGAAATTACAAATTCTTTAGTGTGGCATTAAATCAATCAAGCAGAACTAAAGAGCAGTTAAGAATTCTTTAGAGTGGCCCTCAGTAGAAAACATAAAATTGCAAAAGCAGCCAGAATAGGGTATTCAAAAATAAATCATATTCATCACAGTTTCTATTTTCAAATTGGAATTTATATGATTACAGTGAAGAGATGACAGTGAGACACTTTAACATAAGAAAAAAAGCACCAGTATTTAAACCACAAGAATCCTGTGAATGTTCTGCTTAGTATTGATGCTCTAGTGCTTTGAAAAAATCTTACAATACTCCAATAGATCACTAATATTTCCGATCTCAAAACAATTGACCTCTAATATTTCGAAACCATAAGTATTTATACAAAATTTACAAACTGTTTACAACAAATGTTGCCTCTAACAGACATGACATTTTTAGACTATATATGAATTAGAAATCTCTAACTGTTGCAGATTAATAGTTCTAGTGGAATGTGTTGTGCAAATGCTATTGTTGTGGAAGTGGGAGCAGATGGAATGTGGTCCCAAATTTGTGGCTGGATGGTAGATGAATTGGTAGATCTGGATACCTAGATGTATCACCATTTTTCTAGTAATTCATTCAACTACTTGCTAATCCTATGACTAAAAAATCTGAGATTTTCACTCACCGATGGTTGTTCATGTGACTACCCTGCTATTTTATTGTCCATTTGTTGGCTGGATAAATCGTTCTTGCAGACAAGACCGATCTCCCTAGTACTAAAAGTATCTAGCAACAAACAGCCAAATAAAATAATCTTTCTCTAAGCATATATGATCTATGAAAAGCTCTATAGAGGTGTAAAAGACTTACCGTATGTGCAGCACTTGTTTGAAGTCGTTATTATCCCTCGCGCGCTTGAAGGAGTTTTCCTCGTAAACCTGCAGTCACAAACAAGAAAAATATTACATAGCACCTGTATAGAAATCATCATAAACCATGCTTATCATAGTGATCAAGGAATCTATGAAATAAACCATGAACAGACAGCTTATTGAGAAAAATGAGTATATTTGTATTAATTTTAAAAGAAGGAAAACCTTACAACCTTAGCCTTGATGTTCGAAAGGCCTTCTTGGGGTCCGAAGCAGGAGTCTCCTCTACTTTGATAAGCTATACACTCCTCCAACCAAGACAAGTAGAGGTATGTAATCTCTCCTCACAAAAGTCTTAGTCAACTGAGTCTAAATCTCAACAGCACTTAACCTCAAATCTTCTTAAGCTTCAACTCTAATTCTCAATCTCTAAAATCTTAACCCTTTGAGGCTACCCAACGCCTCTTTTTATAGTGCAAAAGAGGAGGTTTGTTGTTCCAAATATGAAGGGATAGAATCCTCCTTCAAAGGGATAAGCTCCTCACATCAAGGGGTTAGCTCCATAAGGTAAGGGATACATGCACCTCACAAGAGTGGTTCTGCCACCGCAAGATCCATTCTAGAAGCTTCCAAAATTTACTTTAATTGAGATTTTTGGGATTTACTTGCGCCTTTTTAATATTACAGGGGTCCGCACCTATAACAAAGATAAAGTGTGTTCAGGAACGCAGGAAAGCTGAACATTGGGTGTGGGACCGCAGGCAAGATAGCCAGAAAGTGTGACACCAAAGTTTAGGAGACTTTTAGGAACATTTCTTTGATTTTTAAGGTTTGATATGAGGAACTGATATGTTAGACTTGCAAAAGGGGGAAGTATGAGTAATAATGAGCTCATACACATAGCAGAATGTCAGGATCACAAATTTTAGTGTAATAGATTTCCCCCTAAAGTGTAAAGTCTGGAATAGATGAAACTGAAGTCTGTCATATATGAAGAGTGTAGTACTTTATCATTTCAAGGATCATCCCACACCCTGGGCTTGGAACCCGTAAAAACATTCAAAGAAAATATATATGTATACATGGTCATTGCCGTAGGTAGGCATTCCCATACTCGTATCAAAACTAACTAGAAACTAGTTTAAACCTGGTTCCGATATAGGAATGATTTTCAATACATCAACAAGATAGACAATATGTATACATAGTATGGACGTAGCCATCTCGTTTAGCAAATAGTCCACTCTATAAATGATAAAAAAAAATTCTCATCCTTGATGGTAGAAACTAGATCCAGGGTCTTGATTTCCGCATCTCGAACTAGTACGATTCTATCCATGTGAATGAATGTGTCGAAGTCGAACATGGTAGAAACCACTTGATTACCAAATTAATGATGAAAAAGTGTCATGAGAGTAACCACTTAGGGAATATTCAATGGCTCTCAAAGTACCCAAGATAACTGTGACATGTGAATGAATGAGCTGAAGTCGAACATATCACGAAATCATTCGATTGAAGGTCAATGATGCAGCATGTCATCGAAGGCGAGAAACCTGCCATTGAGGCATGCAGATTTCAAGGTACTGACGATTTCTAGATAAACTTCCTAGATAATGAGTTGTCATCGATAGAAAGTGATCTGTCGTAGGGAATCCCACAACGCGAAATCATAGATCAAGTTTTGAAAATGTATATTGGCAAGGACTGACTCAGGGATAGTCAAAATGGATGACAGATATTTTGCAGATGAATGGTTTTATTTGAACTGCCCTCTTGAACACATAACGAAACTACAGATGGCTTAGTGACAATTGACCCAAAGCTAATACCCAGAAACTGGATGAATATTTTCAATGAGGTTTGATTAACTGTTAGGCAAAGGATTTCCCAACCCAGGTGGATGAAAGTGTCGTGTTCAAGAGTGGTTAACTAGATTTTCGAAAATTCAAAATACAACAAACAAGTCATTTTTCTTTCTTTTCCCCCATCATTTCTGACAAGTACCTTTTTATTTTTGACAAGTTTGAGGAGGATAACATTTTCTTGTTTATAAGCTCATCCTTCAGATGAGTCCAACTTAGTTTAAGATTCAAACCCTAAGAAGGAGTGGTTCGTTCCTGTTTTGAAATTGAATAGGTCCTTTACTGTTAAATTTTAACGAGTCCAGTATAGGAGAAACTCAGTGTTTTTCAATTTTAGGGAGTCAGAAGAAAAACTTAAGAAAACTCCATGGGTGTAATTTTTCGTAAATTTATTCTCTCGAGCCCGAAAAATGATAAAATAATGCGAGAGAGAACTCTATTGACCACAATTAGTCAACGTATACCTTTTTCGTAAATAGTCCATTTTAGTCCGTAAAAGGGGTAAACTTATACTGAAGGGATGATCATTCATTTACTTTAACGAGTTCGAACGATCAATTACTCGACAATCTTTTCATGTTTAGAGAGTCTAAAAAGGGCTTAAAAGAGAACTCCAATGTTTCGCTTTTTCGTAAAATTTTGAAAGAGTCCGAAAAAGTGATAAAAGTATACTCATGGTTTTCACTTTTTCATAAGTTTTAACAAGTTCGAAAAAGGGATAAAAATGTACTCATATGGCTGACTTTAAATTTAATTTACGAGCAGGAAAAGATGGAAAGAACTCGGCATTTTCATGTTTTTTACGAGAATGAAAGATAGTAAAATAATCTCAGGATTTTCATGAGTTTAACGAGTCTTTAAAATAACCGAAATTGACTCAAGATAGTTTTCATTTTTACAAAAGCTTGAAACAGAGAAAAACTATGCTTCACAGTGGTTTCATTTTTACACAAGCTTGAAACAGAGAGAAAAATGTGCTTGATGCCCCCTAAGCGTAACTGCTAGAAAGCATGCCCCCCTAGATTCATTTCATTCAACTAAGTACACTACTGGTAATTAATAGTTGGATGGAATGAAGGTTCATTTACGAGATCATTTGAAAGACCCGACCTAAAATGTAAGAAAATTATGCAAAAACTGAAATAACTGGCCTAAATATACGACTTAACATTTACGAGATCTAGTCAAAGACTCGACTCAATTATGGGAGGATTTGTTTCATTTTTTAATGAGCTTGACACAAGAAAATAACTGTGCTCATGGAAACATTTTTCATTTTTTAAACGAGGTTGACATAGTAATAGGAACTATCCTCACCTACATGTTTCATTTTTTAACGAGGTTGACACCGTAAAAGAAACTATCCTCGTATCTACTTTCTACAATCTACCTATATAACCTACCGATTCATTTTTTAATGAGGTTGACACAGGAAAAGAAATATCCTCATACCTGATTCATATTTTAATGAGGTTGACTCAGTAACAGGAACTATCCTCTGACCAATTGATTCATTTTTTAATGAGGTTGACACGGGAAAAGAACTGTCTTCATACTTGATTAATTTTTTAATGAGGTTGACTCAGTAACAGGAACCATCCTTATAAACTACTTATTTCTAATCTATCAATCTACTCTCTATAATTTACCTATTGATTCATTTTTTAATGAGGTTGACACAGGAAAATAACTATCCTCATACTCACTGATTCTTTTTTTAACGAGGTTGACACAGTAAAAGGAACTATCCTCATACTCACTGATTCATTTTTTAACGAGGTTGACACAGGAAAATAACTTTCCTCTTACCAAATGATTCATTTTTTAACGAGGTTGACACAGTAAAAGGAACTTTCCTCACACTCACTGATTCATTTTTTAATGAGGTTGACACAGTAAAATGAATTATCCTCGGATCTACTTATTTCTAGTCTATCAATCTACTCTCTACAATCTACCTACTGATTCATTTTTTAATGAGGTTGACACAGGAAAAGAACTATCCTCATACTCACTGATTCATTTTTTAACGAGGTTGACACAGTAAAAGGAACTATCCTCGGACCAACTGATTCATTTTTTAACGAGGTTGACACAGTAAAAGGAACTATCCTCGCACTCACTGATTCATTTTTTAATGAGGTTGACACGGTAAAAGGAACTCTCCTTGGACTCACTGATTCATTTTTTAACGAGGTTGACACAATAAAAGGAACTTTCCTCGGACTCACTGATTCATTTTTTAACGAGGTTGACACAGTAATAGGAACTATCCTAAGACTCGCTGATTCATTTTTTAATGAGGTTGACACAGTAAAGGAACTTTCCTCAGAACTTGATCATGGCTTCCAACTAGAAGAAATACATGTCAATGGACACACCTTGATCATGGCTTCCAAGAGGTCTTCATCAGATGGAAGAACAATTACTTGGAAGGAACACATGCCAAGGGACTCAAAAGGGATAAGAACATCGGGTTCAAATAATCCCATAGAGTTTTCCATGTCAATTACTGGATCTATGTCAAAGTAAGATGAGAAAATAGTGAGAGGATCACTTACATCGGTAATTGAAAACATGGGACAAGTTGCCACATAATTAACCCGTGGCGAGGTAGATACCACTTGCGTATGAGGAACATTCAGGGATGTCGGATAATTGGTATTTGAATCAAGACTAGCAAATGAAAGCTGGTCTATAGTCACAATGTTTACATTGTGAGGGAAAGACATCATGCGAAAGAGTGTCGATACGACAGCTTTCATTGCATAAACATAGTCTTGCCCAAGGAGTGAATTGAAATCCAAGGGACCTCGAACTACCATAAGATCAATACAAATAGTTTTACCTTCCAAAGTAATAGAAAACTTAGGAAGGATCCCTAAAGGTTCACAAATGGTTCTGTTAAAAGCTTTCATATTCTGCGTAATAGGCATAAGCTGAGGGGAACCCAAAGCTTTCCAAACAGTTGAGGATAAAATACTAACAGAATCACCTTCATATACCTATGTGCGGTGTATGTCCCTACCACCAAACTTCACAATGATTTGGAAAGGGATAGAGGAAGGAAGACGAGGTTCTGTCAGTCTATTCCAATCAAAGGAAAAGACCTCAATACTTGGAGGGGGTTCTGTAGAAACAAGTGAAATGCCCCCTAGCGTAGAAGAATCTGATGTAACAAGAAGAACCTGAGTGGTATGAAGTTCACTCTCTAAAGGGAGAGTGGGATCGACCGAATGTGAAATTGAATCGACCACTTGATCAACTAATGGGTCATCAACCTGGGTGATATGAGTTTCACTCTCCAATGGAAGAGTGGGATCGACTGTACTTGAAATTAGATCAATCACTCCGTCAGTTGATGGTAGGTTGGGAGAGAGTTTATGATAACCAGTTGGAAATTCTTGTTGTGGAACAGTAAGGTTTTCCAACAATTTTGAGGCTTCATCCATGTCAGGGAAAATGTGAGTTTGATGACTCCCTTTGCATAACTTACAAGGAAACCTAACTTTACCCTTTTTCCCAGGAACCTGACTATCACTGGTTGATGGATCAACGGAAATTTGATGAGATTTTTCTGACCATACTTCCAAGACCATTGGAAAACCGGGACAATTTATAAGGAATTGGTCACCCTTACAAATCTTGCAAGGGTATTTGGGTTTACGATGCATGTTGGAGGTTTCCTCAACACAACTAACACTTACAGCCATGGTTGGTTGGTTGACTTCTTTCTTATCTTTCTTCTTCTTCTTCTTCTTCCCTTTCTTCTTCTTCTTAGCCACCTGGTTACTAGCGTCAAGGCTTTTACCAAGTGAAGAGGAAGAAATGGACGAAGAAATATTAGGTGAAGAAGGAAAATGGTCAACAGAAGGTTGGTGATGTTGAGATGGTGAACTCTGTTGAGGTGAAGAATCCGGTTGAGGTGGAACAATTGGAGTATTCGGGGCCAACGAAGTTGAAAATAACCATATCGGTAAACATATTGTAAATCCAGGTAATGAAAATGTAGCCATATAAGGAGGACCAACATTTCCAAAGCAAGGAAAAGTACTAGGATTCTCATTAAGAGGGATTCCTTGGTTGGTAAATTCCAGAACAGTTGCCATTATATTCAACTTCAGTGAATTTTATTAAAAATTTAAAACTAAAATTAACAATTCACAATTCGCACCTAACAATTAAAATTCACACCTATGGTCTCTAAAGTAAAAACAAACAAATTAACATGCACTATCAAATCTAGGAGTCAAACCACACACAAACAGTAACTTCTCGTACTAAAAACATTAGTTGGTGATGAAATCCAACATCGTAGAATTTAATACAAAAAGGGCGGTCGGAACAGTTACCCTGACAACCTGCTTAATGAAACAGACTGGCACAAGTTTCTTCACAAAACCATCTCGAGTGAAGAGAACCCCCCAGAGAGTCCAAGTGAGTCTAGTCGACGTCTGCTCCAGGTACAGTGAGATCTTTCCTTCACCATCACCTTAGGAAATAATCTTAAGCTTATGGACACTAAGGTTACCAACAGTAACAAATACAACTGGGGGAACAGTCTACGATCCGATCCCACGCGCAAGGGCAGAGTAACAAAGCTCAATCCCCTTGAAGGTTCCTCGACATGGTCAATCCGAGGTTTACCGACAAGTGACCCCAAGCTCCTCGACAATGGTTAATCCGAGGTTTACCGTTTTTAATGCGCGCAAAATATTCTATCTTCCCCAATGAAATAGAATTGATTGTCTCAAAGGTTCGGACATGATCTCGTGATTAACTCCTTTAAGAGAAGCTTCCCAGATTGTACCAATTACAATTGGATTTATTTCCTACCGCAAGATTTATCTACTTGTTTTTTTTAGTTGCTTTGGAAAGTTAACTACAACCTATTCCAAAGCACTAATCCTAAGCTAGATTGGTGGAAAGAGCCCTAAAAATGTAAAAATTACTAGATGAATTTTAATTAAGCGATGTGTTATTTAGGATGTTATTACTCAAAAGGGTAAATGGATATGAAACCAATGGTGTTATGACCCGACCCAAAACTGAATTCAATCGAATATGATAATGTAATCTTTTCAATTCGATGAATCCTAACTAAAGTAAGGAGAGAGTTTCCATTCACTTCCAACAATGCAAAAAATTGATCACTAACAGAAAATATAACAAATTCTCTAATGCACTAATTTTATCAAGAAAAACTAATGCAAATCAATCCCAAAACAATTTTTTATTTTTTTGTTTTTAAAAAAAGCATAAAAACATATAAATTCAAATCAAAGAAAATTTATCTAAATCTACAATTGATTTTTCAGAATGTAAACTATGCAGTTGTGATCTATGCACAATTCACATGAAAAGTATGCAAATGTAATCTATGCACACTTTTCATTCATATTCTGAAAATGAGAATTCTAATTATGCAAATGTGATCTATGCAAGAGAATTCTCAAACACAAGATGATTCTAATGTGATCTAAGAACCAATCAAGTGCAAGTCAAGAAAATCGGGTGAGAGTTCCAAAGATCAAAAAAACAAAAATCGGATTGAAATTTTTTTTGCAAAAACAAAAGCAAAAAGATGCAAAATTGTGAAAATACTGAGACAAACCCCCAAGTAATTACCAAAAGAAATCAAATTAATAATTTCTTTAAAAAGAGATTGAAAACACCCAATTAACTTAATGGAGATTCATGAGATGAAAAATTGTTGAAAGAAATTCAGAAACAAGAGATTTTTGATAGAAAAATACAGATCTGGGTAGATGCTAAGAATCCTAAATTAAATCTAAACTAAACTGGAAAAAAGAAATCTAGAGTTTTTTCCAAAATTTTAACAGGGTCTGCAGGCTCCCAAAAGTAACAGGTGCGGTCCCGCACTATTTACTCAGGGAAAAACGCGAAACTGCCCGCACTATGCAAAAGAACAAAGTGCGGTCCCCAGAAAAGTTCAACAAAAACGTAAAATATTTCAAAATTTTCAAAAATAGAGAAAACATCAGCTACCCAGACAGATATCCATCAATCAAAAACCAAGAAAAACTTTTCCTCAAATCAAAATAAAAGAGAACCAAAAACAACAAGTTCTTTCCCCAGTGGAGTCGCCAACTTGTTGGCCAGATAAATTGTTCTTGCGGACAAGACCGATCTCCCTAGTACTAAAAGTATCTAGCAACAAATAGCCAAATAAACTAATATTTCTCTAAGCATATATGATCTACAAAAAGCTCTATAGAGGTGTAAAAGACTTACTGTATGTCCAGAACTTGTTTGAAGTCATTATTATCCCTTGCGCGCTTGAAGGAGTTTTCCTCGTAAATCTGCAGTCACAAACAAGCAAAATATTACATAACACCTGTATAGAAATCACCATAAACCATGCTTATCATATTGATCAAGGAATCTATGAAATAAACCATTAACTGAAAGCTTATTGAGAAAAATGAGTATATTTGTATTAATTTCAAAAGAAGGAAAACCTTACAACCTGAGCCTTGATGTTGCACAGGCCTTCCCGGGGTCCGAAGCAGGAGTCTCCTCTACTTTGATAAGCTCCGCACTCCTCCAACCAAGACAAGTAAAGGTATGTAATCTCTCCTCACAAAAGTCTTAGTCAACTGAGTCTAAATCTAAACAGCACTTAACCTCAAATATTCTTAAGCTTGACCTCCCTTTGAGGCTACCCAATGCCTCTTTTTATAGTGGAAAAGAGGAGGTTTTCTATTCCAAGTATGAAGGGATAGAATCCTCCTTCAAAGGGATAAGATCCTCACATCAAGGGGTTAGCTCCATAAGGTAAGGGATTCATGCACCTCACAAGAGCGATTTTTCCATCGCAAGATCCATTCTAGAAGCTTACAGAATTTACTTTAATTGAGATTTTTGGAATTTACTTGTGCCTTTTTTATCTTACAGGGGTCCGCACTTATAACAAAGAGAAAGTGCGTTAAGGTACGCAGGAGAGCTTAACATTGGGTGTGGGACCGCATAAAATATAGTGAGAAAGTGCGATACCAAATTTTAGGAGACTTTTAGGAACTTTTCTCTGATTTTCAAGGCTTGACATGAGGAACTGATATATTAGACTTGCTAAGGGAGAAGTATGAGTGACAATGAGCTCATACACATAGCAGAATGTCAGGATGACAATTTTCAGTGTAACACCATTAGTGTCACAAAATATTTTGGAAAATACATAATAATATGTATATTTGAATAATATTTCCCAAATATTTGAAATGAAATTTATAATTAAATTTCTACAAAACTATGTTTTGTTTCCAATCAATCGTTTTGTTTTCTCTTTCCATGAATTCACAAAACCATGTGTAGTTTTGTTTCTATTACTCCTTGCTCTATAAATTCATTTTATCTGTATGTAAATTCCATTTACCATTATAGAATACCTGGATGCTTTTGCAAAACCATGTGTTTATTTGTATGGTTGGAAGAGTGTTCTCACTTTACTCTTTTACTTTTACCTGTAACATGATTTTACACCTATAAATAGATTTCACCATGTAATTTTTTTTTTTTTTGGTAAGTCGGACGAATCGGCAACATCAGGTAGATTTCACACGCGCGGCATGATGCCCAACCCCCTAGCCACCACTATAACCTCTCAAGAAACTGCCTAGCTTGCAAGAGTGGTACCTGGATAAGACAAGACTTGAACTCGTGACCTGCTTAACAGCATAAACGCCTTGACAATGCATCCGCTAGCCACTAGACCATGCCCCTGCGGGTGATTTCATCATGTAAATTGATTTCACCCTACTTGTAAATTAATTTCACCCTGCCTGTAGATTAATTTCACCCTTTGAAACATATTTCAAAACCTTAGTCTCATACTCATTTATTCCTCTTTCTTTCCAATATGGTTTCGCCTGTATCTATGTAATTTTACCTCACCTTCATATCTATGATATTTCACTTAACATTAATACACCTTATATTCCCATAACATTTATAATATTGGAAACCAAAATGGTCAATGGTTTTAGCGTGAGGAAAAATTAGTATGTGGTTTTTTGAGGAGGAGCCCTATAGAATGTGGGAGCGAAAACTGGTAAAACTGAGCAATATAAAACTACTCATTTCACGTGATTTTTGAGTGTTAAGTGTTAGATGAGCTGAGAGTGTGATATGCATTTTAACCGTTCATTTGTTTCTTACAAATCTCGAGGCATATAAAAATGAAGGGAGTTTAATTCTTAATGCAAGGAGAATTAATATGAAGTGGGGTAAGGGAGTTAATTTTAATTTAAAACTAAATTTCAATTCAACTTAATAAATGGAGAGGGGCTAATGATGAATGTTGAGAAATTTATTAAGCAGGGGTTAAATTTAATTAAAACTAAGTTTTAATTAAACTTATTGAGCAGATGGGTCCACTTAATAATTTTTCTTTCCACTTTAAAACTATGCAAAAGTGGATTTTGCATTGTTTTATGAAAAGGCACCCTTAATAAAGGGGAAGAGGGTTTTAATAATAGCAATGGGTTTTTTAAGAGGGGAAAAATTTAGAAAAAGGGGAAATGGGTTAGGATAAGGGGAAAATATTAGAGAATTAAATGTAATGAATGGGTAATGAATGGAATATGTAAATAAGGGTTAAGTTAGGAAACAAATAACTTAAAGAATGAGATTGAAGGGGAAAAATGAATGCAGGGAAATTAATAAAATATACATGTAAGGGGTTTAGTGAATGAGGGGAAATTAGTGAATGAGTTTTAATATTTAGGACCAAGATTACACAGAACTTTAGGGTAAATACCCAAAGTAATATATAACCTTTTTGTCACACAAACCTATTCTTAATGATTTAAAAGCAGGCATTCGGCTTATGTTGGGTTAATATTCAGATGAATTAACAAGGAAATTGGGTGATAAATCAGGAATTTGAGTAAATGATGATGCAAAACGGACAGGAAGCAGGGCGAGTCAGCAAGCCAAAAGCCTCATCATGACAGCAAAAAATAATATCTGAATCATCAGATTTCCTATAATTATAGGACCCTAACAGGTATTAGATCTGGATTTTCTTCTTGATATTTGATTTTTTTCCCCTATTTAACTCCATCAACGCATTTTTTTATTATTTACATTCGCGCAACCAGTTGATATTTTATCTAAAAAAGTCATGCTACAGGCTTTTGGTATCAACTGGTTTCCCGCGTTGGTCTTTGAATGTGTAGATTTTTAGAGTCTCTATTGGAATCTCTAGTGTGTTTTGATCCTTAAGTATTTTTCTCTCGTTTTTTTGTATCAAGTTTTGATTGATGGCTTTCAGTTTCTTGGTGGAATGAAGAAAAAAAATACCATGGTTTAAGTGGTAAATTGATATTTCTATTTTAGTCTTTCACGCTTTGAATCTATTGGAATATTTTTTTATTGCTTGTATGAGCTAAAAAATATTGAATTTATGTCAATGGAGTAGTAGTTGTTATTTTTCAATCATAAGAAATTGACTTTTCATTTAGTTAGTTTTCATTTCAAAAATTTTATTTTCGATTAAGTGCATTAGATTACTTGCATGGAAAAATTATTTTTTGGAATTCATTAATGAAAATATATGACATTTTTAGGTGATTGAAAACTAAAGAAATGCATTTAAGTGCGATAGATCATCCATAATGAACATAAAGTGAAAGATCATATAAGTGCATATTAGTAAAAGTGAAAATCTTTTTATTTTTCAAAAGTTGCATTTGGGATAGTGAAAGTGAAAATTGTCTTTCTACTTTTTATAATTCCATTTTTTAAAAGTGAAAAGAGAAAACCTAGTTAAGGGCATTGTGCTTGCTACATTACTTTTTGATGCATCACTGTTTGAAATCTCTTCCCTTACTCATTTAGCTTTCATCAAATTGAAAATGTATTTTTCTCTTATAATTGCATTTTAGGCATTCAGATGACATCACTTTGAGCCCTAAAATTGAAACTTAATTCAATATAAACATTAAAATTTACCTCAATTAACCTAAGGAGAATTTAAAATTTAACACAAACATTTAGAGGTCTAGGCTAGATACATGTTACACCATCATATAACGTAAGAGGTGTCGATAATTTCCAGTGTTGCATCCCCGAGGTGATATCTCGTTCCACGTACGGAAGTATATAGGATCGTTATCCATTACTCTTAGGTATATCAGAGGCAGTCCACGTATGAAAGTATATAGGAATGCTCTCATCAAATGACTATGAATTAGACATCATTACTACATATTTTTTGTCCCACATAATGTCACGTATATTTTGGGAGTCCCCACTAGGTTTCTATCTAGCAATAGGTAACCTAGTCAGATGCCTTGTAAAAATGATACATTGAACATATCATTTAGGGAGATTGCCTTCTCGTACTTCTTGGCTTGCTGGGAGGTATTCTGCAGTTCACGAATACGTGGTAAATCCTTTTTCCTAGCTTACCCCTTTTTTATTTATTTGTTATTAATTTCAAAAATTTATTTCCCACATAATAACATCTTACTCATGCACAACTCCTTAGTATATCTTAGGTTGATCCTAATGGAAACAATTCCTGATTCTACCAATCAAGGAATCCTCTCAAATGAGAATCCTCATCATTTTCCTTATTTTGGAATTGTTTGCACTCCCTATATGGAAACGTTGTCCCTCCTTGGATTAACCTTTGGTTTACCAATTTGGGTATTTTCAACCCCCATGGCTCCAAATGTCCAAGCTTCTTTTCAACCAAGTTCCCCTTCACCTTAAAAGTGTCAACCTTATGTTGATCCTAAAGTTGACCCCTCACTTTCTTCGCATGTTCCTTCACCTCATTCTTCCTCTTCCCCTGTTGAAAGTTTGGATTCTAGTAGCGAGGAAGCTAAGAAGAAGAAGAAAAAGAAAAATAAGCAAGGAGGGAACCAAGCAACCATTGCTACCCATGAAACTAATGTTGAAAAAATTTCCATTGAGTCCCACAAATTCAAATTCCCTTGTGAGTTATGTAAGGATGACCACCTTCTTAGGGATTTTCCTAGCATTCCCAAGATATTAGAAGTGTGGTTCACTGACTCAAATCGACCTTTTTGATCAGCCTCTGGAGTTAATACTGGTCACAAAACCTCAACTAGTGATAATAAGGCATACTGGAAAAGGGGTAAATTCGAATTCCCATGTAGATTATGTGAAGGGAACCATCCCATTCACCTTTTTCCTTATATGGATGAAGCCTCCAAAGTTTTGGATAACCTTACAACTTCTCAACCGCGACTTCTGCCTGGTTATCAAAAGCTTTCCCTTGATACTCCACTCTTTCATCAAGTGATTGACCAGATTTTATGTCTCTTCAATCCCACTCTCCCCAAAAGTGAATCCCATGAATTTTTTTCCTGACCAACCATTGGTTGAGAAAACGGTCAACCTGATTCCCCCTTTATTTTATCAAACCTTTCCCATAGCGAGTGAAATTCATACCACCTAGGTTCTTTTTGTTTCTTTATATTGCAATGAATTGGAGGGATATCCTCTCATTCTCATAGTATAGGAGGGATATCCTCCTGTTACCATAACACAAGGTGTAAATTCTCCCATTCCTACGATGTCCCCTCCAAGTAGCATGGTTGCTTCCTTTGATTGGAACCGATTGGCAGGGTATCATCTTCCTTCATAAATTCCATTTGAGATCACATTATAGGCCTATAATGTGGTCATACCTGGCATAATAATAGATGAAGGAACATATGTTAGTATTATATCCTCAACTTCTTGGAAATTTTTAAGTTCTCCACAGCTTCTGCTTGTTACCCAGAATCTGTTGGATTTTAACATAGGAACTAGTCAACCATTAGGGATTCTTCCTAATTTTCTTGTTAATTTTGGAGGAAATATCATTTACATCTATTTTATTTTTTTCCAAGGCCCTTTATATTTTAACTTACTCCATGTGTGTGACTATATTTATGTCATGGGAGATCTTGTCTCTTCTCTCTTTCTTGTGATGTGTTTCTTGCATGAAGGAATAATTGTGACCATTGATCATATTTCATTCATTGGTCCTAATTTAACTCCCAGTCAACCATCATCCCTAAATGGTCCTTACATTCAAGTGATATCTTCCCCGCCACAGGTTATTTATCTGGAAACTTGTTCCATGCCCGTGTCTACGAATGATATGGTCAGTGACATACTGCATCATGTACTAGGGGCATTGGACCTTGATTTCCAGAGTGTTTATCTCCCATTGGATAAGAGCCTCTTGGAATCCATGAACTATTATGGGCCATGAAACAACGTGTTGGAGAATAGTTCCTTTTCTTGTGTTAAGCTCATTAAAAAATGAAACAATTTTTTGGAGCAAAGTTAATTTTCTTGTGTCAAGTTTGTTAAAAAATGAAACAAGGTGTCATGAGGATAGTTCTTTTATAGCATCAAACTCATTGAAAAATGAAATAGATCCTTATGAGGATATTTTATTTACTGTTTCTTCCTCGTTAAAAAATGAAACAAGTTCCTATGAGCATAGTTCTTTTACTGTATCAATCTCATTAAAAAATGAAACAAATCCCCTTTCAATTCGAGTGTTTGATTAGATCTTGTAGATTACCATTCGATTCTTTCACTTGATCTCGTAAATGAAACTTCATTCCATACACCTTTTAGTAACAAGTAGTCTACTTATGTGAATGAGATGAATCTTAGGGGGCATGCACCACGAATTGAGTCATTATGTTGGGGGCATGCAAACTTATTCCAAGAATAATTTGTCTCTATTTCAAGATTGTGTAAAAATGAAACCATTCTTATACACCTCTATAGATCTCCCTTTTATATTCCTCTTCAGCCATACGAACCTTGGTTTTCTCATTCCATTGTCACCCTCTTCTTGGCTGATCATATGCTATCACTTCGTTGTTTTACCCTTGCCTAGGGAACTGATGTGGTGAGTGGTCTTATTAGCCAGCCTCTTAACCCATACATGTTTTGAGAAATTCTATCATCACCGGAACTAGTTGCTATCTCTTTATACCACTAGTCTCCAGGAGGAGTCATCTTTTAGCTCTTTTCTAACTTTCGAAATTTGAAAATATTTTTGAGCAGTTGTCTTTTCGAACTCATAAAACTAAATGAAAAGATGTCTACTCAGTATAAGTTTAACCATTTTCCATACTAAGATAGACTAGCTACAAAAAAGGAACACCTTAGTTAAACATGACTAACTGGTTCTCTTGAATATTTTTTTCTACTTTTTATAGTTCAAAAGACTATTTATGAAAAGGGATCTTTGGAGTTTTATTTTCCACATGAAAATTATGTCGATTTTCCCCTTTGTCAAACATGTAAAACTTAAACAATGAAAGACTTTTCACCATTACAAGACTGAACTAATCCTTCCTAGGTCTTGTTAAACTTATTAGGATGGACTCATTCGAAGGGTGAACTTATAATCTAACCATATGGTGTCCTCTTCAGGCTTGATATAAAAAAAATAGATACTCACTAGAAATAGTGGGGAAAAACATGTCGCTCTTTAACATGACACTGATTTGAATTTCGTGTCAGGTTTGGGATATCCTCTATTCATCACTTTCCTTCTTGGGTTTGGGAAATCAATTTTCCTCTCATTCAATCACCTCCTATTGTCATCATGACCTTCGATCCCATTTTGAGTCAAATGATACCAAATTCCGGATTTTTGTTGTTGATATGTTCAAGAGAAATCCTATCTACAAAAGTAAAACCTCATATAATTATTTGAACCTCTCTGCAACAATATTGAATCACTCTCGTCTACCTTGAGAAATTCTATGTTTCTTGTCAATGATGTGGGAAACATTATAGAACTCCTACGATGGATCACTTCCTATCAATGTCAACTCATTATCTAGGAAGTCGATCTAGAAACACCCTTTTAGTACCTTGGAGCTTGGATGCCTCAATGGCATGTTCTTCATGTTCGACGACAGGTTCACATCATTGGCCTTCGATCGAATTATTCTACAAATTTTTGACTTAAACACTCTTACTCACACTTCTATATTGTGAGGTTGTACCTTGAGAGGCATCGTCATTATTGGTGATTTCTCTCATGCCTTATAATCGTTTACATCATTGACCGATAATCAAGTGTTTTCTACTAAGTTCTACATCAACACATCTATTCACATAGTTATATTCGTACATTGGATGGATCGAGAAAAAGACCAAGACCTGAGATCACATTTATTTGAATTCAGACTGTGTGGAGTATTCATGATTGTACACAAGAACCCTTCTATACGGATGGTTTCAACCATGTCATGGACCTATAATATGATCCTTTCTAGTCGAATATTTGCGCCCGTACCATGGATTCATGTGTTATTTGATGCCTAGTTAGTAGTTTCCTATCAAGAATATTTATATCATAGATGTCACATATTGTATCGTGTTTGATTTGTAGGTCTCGTCGCGGTGGTTTTCCAAATTCCTTACCTTGACTAATAAATCGTTTCAACCATCACTTCTCATTCTTATTTCATGCTTTAGGGGGCATCTGTTACACAATATTTTTTGTATTCCCTGTTCCCTAACCAAAGTGTCATCCTTTTTGTCACTCATGCCCTATTCCATATTCCCTATCCAAAGTGTCATCCTTAGTTGAGATTGAGTGAAATCCTTCAAGTGCCTCATTAAAAATATATTAGCCCTTGAATAATGCACATAAGGAAAGAGGTGAATGTAGAATTTTTCCATTGATGTTAAAGGGCGAGGGAAATTCATCAACCATCCATGGGGAGAGAAAATACAAATATATCAGCCACAATGAGAGAATGTGTCATTGTGATGGTTGATGTAGAATGAGAGTTTTTGTCCATGCCAAAAAGGGATATTTTTTGCATTATTAGGATGGCAGATGGCATTAGTGTTGCAATTAATATCAAATTGAAGCATTGGTGTGTTGGAAATTATTGATCAGGTTATATAAAATAGTGATTTCCAACATATCAGAGGGGGTCTTCTAGTAGATGTAGTCTTTAGTAGATAACCATCATAGTAACGGGTCAAGTGATGAACCTGAAAATATTATAACTATGATGGTTGGATGGCCTGGGATTTGAAGGAATTTTTTCCTCATGAAATATACTATTATCTTCTGTAATATAATTATTTGGATATGCCTTCGAAAGACCTTTCCAATGGTATAAGGAATCCTGAAAAACTCGTAAGGGATAAAAACTTATGGTTGGTCAAAGTATCATAGCTTACAAGGAAAACAACATAGGGTTACAAGCTTATATGGTTTCGTGTACAAACCACGATGGCATGATGATGTTAGCATGACATCAATAGATTCAAAGATTAATATAATGTCAACATGACAGAAACAACCAAAATCCCCGAGACATGTGGCACTCCATGATTGTGAGATGTTGAATGCATATTTGGCATTTATGGTGGCCAAGTGGGCCAAAAATGGGTCATACGTGGTAGCTGGTACATGTGGAAAAAATTTGGCATGTTAAGTAAATAGGGCGATGCAGGTATGGTTTAAGCATGAGGGTGTGGAAAAGCCTTTGAGGTATGTGCCTAGGGGCTAGTTTGGTGAGGTTTTCCCATGCTAATGTTTTGGACTGAAAATAGAGAAAATGGGCCATATTCGGGTGTCATGGGATAGTCGATGGCAAGGGAAAGAATATAGAAATCAAGTGGGAAGACTCTTGATCCCTCATACTTTTCAGTAAATACCATTGACATTCAATACTTTAAACCACACACAAATTATTTTAACCGCTCAGGCTTATGTTTCTACCTTTAATTCATGTGCTAGCGCATAGGAATTTTGGGAATATTATAATAAAATCATGATGGGAATGCATATGTATATATGAATATAAATAACTTAGTCCTATGGACATTCACAAAGGCACTGTGAGATTTTAAAAGGCCTTAGAGATATATAATTAAAAGCACTATGAACACTATTAAAAAATAGATTAATCATTGTGGAAGTATGTTTATTAACATGAATGGGTTAGTAGCTCAGCATGTGGCATATTTGACATTTATGTCATATATGGAGATCACTATAGCTAGATCTAAAACGACATGAATGAGTCAACAACCATTTGCCATTTTGTGCTATATTTCACTGAATCTTCCATATACAAGAATTCAGCTCCTTTGGATTTAAAATTAGCTTGAATGGGTTGGAAGAATTTTTATCATCCACTAAGGATTTATAGAAGTTTTAGCATTGATCCTTATGCATTAGAAGAACAAACATAGAATTGTGTGTGTGCAATTGAGGGGGTATCCAACATCGTTGTGTGTTGTGTGAAGGAATTAGAGTGAGGAAATAGGTGTGTGTGTGTGTGTGACAGAAACTGAGAGAGGTCAAGGGAGATTTTGGAACAAAGAATACCTGTATCTAGCATGCATATTGTATGAGGGATAAGTGCACTCATGTATTGTTGTTGCATGGGTTGTGTATGAGTGTGATGCTGAAGAGTGGGAAGAATGAGTTGATGATAGTGATATGGTATATGGATGTTGAAGAATTAAAGTCAAAGGGTAAAGATATAATTAGGAGAAAATAACACCAAGAGTTGGATAATACAAACAATAGGAACAAGGTTGAGTGAGAGCCAAAAAAGAGAGTAAATATTTCCTTATGGATTGTAGGTCACTCGCTACAAAATAATTAGTTGGGGCTTCCATATGAGTGGGTGTTTGAATATATCTTAGAGGATGGTGCCTCTATCAAGTTGGTGCTTCTAGTAAGTTGATAAGGTTTCTATAAATAATGGAGTCGGGTCTCCCTGGTAGTGGTTGCTATGAAAGAATTCTAAAGGAATTTGGTGCCTTCTGTGAGTAGGGACTCACAAAAATTGATGTAACTAGAGTAGGAGCTAATATTTTACATCATAAAAAACAATATTGGTTGTTTTCCCTTTTTGGTTTCCACATTAAATATTTGTGTTCATTTGTGTATTTTTCTAATGGCGTTATTGATTATGTTCATGTGCTAAGTTAATTTACTATATGTATAATATGTTGGAGGTTTCTCAGATAAATTCTTTCCAAAATTAAATGAAAATATAAATTGGAATTAAAATAAAAATTAGCCTTAATATTGATTCATCCCATCTATTAGTATTAATATTGTTTCCAACAAATACAATTTCAGAGTGTTGGTTTTCTTTAGGAAAAATGATCTTCACATGTTCTTCTTCCACAACCACTTCACTTTGTCAAATGTTAATATTGTAATCGAGTTGGCCACATGAAAGATAAGTTTTTTTATCTTCACCCTTGTGACAATTTTGGAAAACATACTCATCATTCATACAAACATTCCAAACATAAGACTCCTCAAGACCATCGATTCATCTTGGATGGATCACTTCTTGGAAATGGTTTTCAATAGCTAAGAAGATATATTGATTATATTGTATAGTTCTCTCTTAATTATCAACAAATATTTTTTTGGAGATATTTTCATATTCTCACCTTTTTTATGAAATAGATAGGAATTGATTGTCAGCTACCAAATTCAAAGTGATGTTATATAATCCTGCGCCACAACCTGAAATAGAGCCTATAACCAGAGCCTAGAACTAGAGTCAGCTAGTGTCATAGTCATAGGTATACCTAGAGATAGATTCATGTTCCTTAAGGATGATTTAGTTGATGGTCGGCCTAAAAACACCATTGGTATATGACTTTGGCTTCTCTACCCATATCGTTAGTTTTTTGTTATCTACAAACCGTCATGAAGGAGAGCTTCCACTTTATAGAAAATTTCAACTTCGAACTAGATTCAAAATTGTTCCAAAAACTATTTTGAGCCATGTTCCAAATTTCATGGGTAACCTTAAATAACCACCACTGAAAGACATCTACTTATATTACCTCATTTTCTTTGTTTTATTTCTTAAGCCAAAATTTTAAAGAGCACATCCAACCACTGGTTGTTATCCACCTTTATCTTTTGGCTCTCTTCTTAGACTCATATCCACCCTTTTAGATTAAGTGGGGGAGTGTTTGAAACATAATACTCTTGGGTTATGAAAACTTGGCTTATTCCCTTGAGAGTAAGTTGAATAGCCTCGACTGAATGCAAAAAAGAATGATCATTCCAAGAGACCTCTTAAAAAATGAAAAGCAAAGGTCACACAAAATTCATTTATATGTATATTTCGTGAATAATATGCATTCCACACTTATCAGATTTGTCTTTAAATTTTTCATAGTCTAATATATAAAATTCAAAAATAACCTCAAGCAATTCTACATCCTTCATAAACTCAAAGGAGAAAAATATTGTATGGGACATGTAGATGGGTTGTATAAAATTTGATATAATAGTAAAACTTAGCAAGACACAAGTAGTAAGAGATATTCCAATGAAGTCAAGACCTATAGACACCATTTTCAATCCATGTCAGCACAAGAAGCGAATGAATTTTATTTTGAAAATAAATGAGTACTAAACATCAAATCCAATTGATCTTGTACACACACACATCTTTGAGCCAGCAAGAAAAAAAAACATTAAAAGGCGATAGTTATTGTATGTTGATGATTACACAAGAACGATATGGGTTACATTTCTTAAATAAAAATATTAATAATTAGATAAACTTAAACATTTCAAACCCCTATTGAAATGAGACTAATGTAAAAATCAAGTGCTTAAAATATGCTAGAGGATGTGAGTTTACGTCTAATGAATTGATGAATTCTATGAGAATCATGGAATTAAGAGACATTTTTCAATAGTAAGGAATCCATACAAAAATATATTTGTAGAAAACAAGAATAGAATTGTACAATAAATGTCTAGAACTGTAATAAATGAAGCCAAACTACCAGAGAACGTTTTGGGAGAAGCAGTCAGCAAAAAAGTATACATCTCAAATAGAGAACAACTTGAGTAGCAACAATACACCTTATAAATTATGGAAAGGTAGATGGACCATAATAAATACTTTGAAAAATTTGGGAGAAAATTTTATATAAATAAAATAAAATATAATTTGGGAAAGTTCAATTCCAAAATAGATGAAGGCATATTTCTTGACTATGAATCTAGAAGCAAGACCTACAATGTTACAAAAAACAATTGTGCAAGGTGATAGAAATTATTCATGTAAGAGAGTATGAAGCAATACCTAAAAAACAAAAGTCACAAAAAAATTAAAATACAAAGAATGATAAAATGAAGAAGAAGAGGAAGAAAAAAAGATAACAAGAAGAAATAGAATGTTTCCATTGGAGGACACTATCCAGAATTGTTGAAAAGTATCATCGATAAAATCAAATTTTTGGTGATATAGATATACGAGTTTAGACTAGAAGGGATTTGCAGGTACATCAAAAAAATTAAATATTTCTTTGTTATCCATTATAGATCCCAAGAATTTTTCTCAAACTAGTGAATATCTGCATTGGGTTAATTCTATGGAAGAAAAATTGAATAAAATTAAAAATAATGAGATATGGGAACTTGTTCCCAAACAAAGTACAAAATTATGATTGGCATGAAATGGGTCTTTAGAAACAAGTTGAATGAAGATGGACAAGTAGTAAGAAATAAATCAAGATTGGTTTGTAAGGGCTATATTAATGTTGAGGGTATTTACTTTAAATAAACCGAAGCTCCAATTTCAAGATTAGAAGAAACCATTTTTTTTTTGCATTTTTGTGATTCGATAACCTAAAATTGTATCATATGGATGTCAATTCAGTCATTCTACATGGAAATATAGAAGAAGAAGAATATGTTGAACAACAAACAAGATTTCAATTGTTATAAAATGAAGATCATGTTTGGAAACTGAATCAAGTAATCTATGGACTAAGGAAATATCATGGAACTCGGTATTCAAGACTTGAAAAATATTTGAAAAAAAAGGTTTCAAAAGAGAAGTTGTAGACAAAAAACTCTATCAAAATAGAAAATTAAAATTTGTTAATCAAATATATTTTATGTGGCTCATATAATTTTTGGAAGTACCTAATGAAACAACGAATCAAAAATTTTCGTAAGGAATGAAAAAATAATTTGAGATATCCATTCTTTGATAATTCTCATTCTTTCTAGGTTTGCAGATTTCTCAATCCATTAAGGCGAATTGATTTCTCAGACCAAATACATCAAGGATATTTTGAAGCTATCAACATATCAGTACACCCATGATCACAGGATGTAAATTAAGAAAAGATGATGAATCGCCCTAAGAAAATCAATCACTATATAGATAAAAGATTGGAAATCAGACTATGTGTGATATATCATCAAGGCTATACATCATGCACGCAATAGAATTGGTTTTAAGATTTCAATATACACTAAAGGAGAGACATGTGCAAGTAGAAAAAATAATATTCAAATATTTGAAGGGCACATTAGACTTTTGTTTTAGGTATTCTAGAATTAGGTACTTCACAATAAAAACATATAAAGATGTAAATTGAGAAAGAAGTGTTGATGAGTAGAAAAGTACAATTGGAGAAGTATTATTTTTTGTAAATTGTCTAGTATCATGGTTGAGCAAGAAGAAAAATTCAATCTCTCTATCCATAGAAAAATTTGAATATATTGTAGTAGAAACCTGTTGCACACAAGTTCCCTTGATGAACTAGACACTAAAGGATATCAAGGTAGAATATGATCATCTAATCTTAATCATCTGTGATAGAACAAGTTCAATATACATTTCAAATAATATTTTTACGAACTCAAAGATAAATCATATTCTCTTCAAGTAACACTTCCTAAGAGAATTAGTAGTTGAACAAAGTTTCAAGATGGCATACATTGCCATGAAGGAACGGGTTACATATATTGTTACCAAACTCCTTTCTATAGAAGAAATTAAATATATCTGGTAAAATTTTGGATTGATAACCCTCTCATATTTTCAATAAATGGAAGCAAAAGCTAAAAGTGAGTATCCTTTTACCATTGATGTCAAGGGGGGATAATTTGTAGATAGAGGAATAATTACGAACACAAAGAGACTTGTAGACATCTGGAGTTCTACAATATTGATGCAAAATTGACTCGGGGTTGCCATCAGTGAGAAAGTGAGAGATTGGAAATAATTTTCCCTTGATTTAGAAGGCAGGCGGTGACTACATATGTTTTAGATAAATATTGAAAGATGAATATTGTTCAAACTATTATTTCAATGCCCATTTTTTATGTGCAGTTCGGATACCTTATTTTGAAGGTCTTTTTACTTTGAATCAATAGCTAAAATGGGAGCATAAAATACATGATTGAAAATAATATTTTGACACCTTTAAAATGGTATATTACTCCTTTTGAATCCATAGGAATTAGGACATATGAAATATTATTTTAGGATACCTCAGCTAGAAATTACTAGTTAGCACAGTCAACTTTACAATTTAGTACCATCAGCAAATTAAGAAACACTATAAACAAAGGATAAAAGAGTGCATTTGATTATCAACCAAGTATGAAAATATTTCATGTGCACAAGAGAAGAAGAGGAATACTCTTTTGGTTTTAAAGGTGGAGAAAAAATGTGAATTGAGGAGTGAATGAGTCATCTTAGCATTTTCGTTATAAAATTTCTTCTAGGATGTTTCAAATAATGAAGTTTCCAGGATATAGATACAATACCTTCATGTACATGTGGTAAGAATTTATAAATTGGCAAGCTATAATTTCTAATATGTTCCTTATGGAAGTTACATTTTTAATTGATCCTGCAATCTACTTCAAATAAGTCATCTTCAAATTTTTTCTATAAATTTTCTTCTAGGATGAATCAAAATTATGAAATTTTGAGGAGATAGAGGTGAGGTATTCATGTATATATGGAAAACCATTTAGGCATTAGTTCACTACAAGTTTTATGATATTCCCTATGGATTTTACAGTTTTTTATTAACACAAAAATTTTCTTCAAATGAAACGTCACTTTGGGGTTTTCAACATAACTTAGGTTCAATGATGTTTCAAACCATGAAATTTTTAGGAAATAGAGGTGAGATATCTCAATACATTTTGTAAAATTTCAAACTTTGGTTCTTTATAATTTGAAATATATGCCATATACTATTAATGGTTTCTGAATAGTCTAAAAATCAATTTCAAATAAGTCAGTTTGGAATTTTCCTATAAAATTTTCTAGGATTTGTATACTGAGAAATTTTCAAATACCTATGGAGACATAAAAATACCTCGAGAAGATTTTTCAGAATTTAATTAACAATACTTTCTTGGATATGCATTATGGAAGTTACAGTTTTTAAATGATCCTAAAATTAGTTTCAAATAGGACAACTTGGAATTTTTGTTATAATATTTTTTCCATGTTCTACAACTAATAAATATTTTCACATATGATTGTCTTATTATGGTTCATGAATGTTTAAATAAGTAAAAATTGTTGTGAACAGATTCAACCCCACCCCACTCTCAGTATAAATGTGTGCTCAATAGTTGATAGTGGATACAATTTCCATTAGGGGAGGTAACAACTATTTAATGTATTAATATAATGATATATTAAAGGAACCACACAACATAACCTTGAATGCTACTTATCCATAAGTTTATGGTAACTGAAGAGTTACATTTTTGAAGAGATATATGACCTTTAGAAAAAATTTACGTTATCCTAGGTAATATGTTAACTATAATACTAGGCATTAAAGTTTGACTAATTATTATTTCATCAGTAAAAAATTAAATAAAATTATTTTTATAGTAAAAATTGCAGAAACACGCACATTGTGAAACGAACCCATGTGATTACTTTTTATTACTATTTTTATCCATTATACATATGTATAGAAAAATTATTAAAAGTATTAATTAAAAAAAAATTGTGATTTTAAGAAAACACATATCATTGTGTTAGTTAAAATTAAATTATTTCCTTACACCAATGATATTTAGATATAAAAATAATTTTCCTTTTGTTAATGATATGATGATAATTACTTCTTTTACTCAAATTTTTACACCAATTTTTGGTCATATAACATGTTACTATAAAATGGACCAAATTACACCATGCAAGACCAATTTTATGTTGGGAAAAATACTGAGAGGGGGGGTGAATCAGTATTTAGAGCTGAATGACAAATTTTTAGTTTTCCTTTCTCTTAAAACCATATGTTACATTATTGCATCCAACTTGTATGTCCAGAGATCTTATCATGTCTTTACTTAGATTATTGCATCCTTTATCCATCAGATAAGTAGCAAGCATGAATAGAAATAACTGTACAAACCATCAAACATAAGAAACACATATGAACTCCAGGATTTAAGGTGGAAACCCAATTCGGGAGAAAACCACCGCTGCTGAAGTCTCTATCTTTAATATTTTAGTACAAAGAAAACATATTACAATTTCTGTGCTGGCGCAGACTTATACCAGCACGCAGGCACCCACCTGCAGAAGGCTACAACCTTCTCTCATTTACCAGCCTCTCCTGGAAGGGAGCGACAACCCCCTGATCATAACATCAGCTTCTATATACATAAGTCTTCAACCGTCTGATCCACTGCAGACCACCTTTCATCAATTTTCACACTGGTTCAAACAGTTTCAATGCAACCCTTTATTCAATTATCCACAAACATATTTGCCCAATTCTTCATAGGGCTACCACTGTAATCTATACATCAGAAGTAATCCAGACTTCAGAGAATATATGCATTCAACATCCCGTGTATCCTTCTGTGTATATTAATCTTCAGAAACCCCAACTGTCATATGCATTTTCAATGTAGATGGCTAGCATATATATATATATATATTCGTGATGTTCTTGTATAGACCTGTAATAATAATATATTTGCAGAGCAGACCAGATCTACAAAAACTTACCTGGATTCATATCTATTCTTTTAGCAGACATGCGCGAGTTCTTCGTCACTTCGTCGGTCATTTAAGACCAAAGGTTCATTCAAATTTTACCATTAAGAACAGAATTTGCGCATCCAGATATTCCTTCAGATATCTCCAAAGATGATTCCTTTCTGTCAACCTTCACACAACCCCTTCTTCACAATTCTCATTACTTATACAGTTCTCGCCCTTATTAAAAACCATGGGTCAAAACTATTTTAACTGCTAATGATAATATTTACAATATTTCCATTAGTCTGGCCCCTCGGGGTTTTTATTTTTTTATTATTTTTTTTTAATAAATTTTTTATCAATTTCGAATAAATTGACAAACAAAAACAATATCCAATGCTTTCAAATAGATTAATATTTCAACAAAAATTTGACCCCTGGCCCACATATGCACCCCTTCATCCAAAAATAAACTTCGCGCAAGTCCAGTGACCGATCATCGTTGGATTGTGAGCCTTCAATATTGACGGATATCACTTGGGCAACTTGCACGAGAAATAACGCGCGATGGCACGTCGTACTCATGTTATTCTTCGCACATCTTGATTAAACTCCGGGCAAGTCCGACGCATGATCACCGTCTGATTGCCCCCTTTCAGATCGACGGTGCAAAAGCAATTTCACTGGCCGTCCTGGTATGGGCTTTAATGTGTGAAGGTGCATTTTAAAGGATTGTTTTGAAATTTTTCTTGGGACACGTGTTGAATACTGAATGGAATCGCTGCCAATTCATAAATACCACCTATCATCCAAAGGTGGTGTGAACAAACCCACGGTTTCGCTCCAAACCGCCGTCACTGTTCCTCTTGATCATGGTTCCGCCTTAGCACATGGTTCCGTCAACCTTATTATTTAAATGATTACAGCTCCACTTCAATTTTCCTTTATATATTCGGTTTATTCATACTCCAGGTTCTATTACATAGTCAATGCTCAGACTCGTAGACTAACCAATACCACTGCATCTTTAGACCTTCCATACTAACATAGAGGAAGAGGCGTATAACTATGAGCATTTAGGGGTTAATTTAATCAAAAACCAGTCACCGAAGTTAATATCATATATTCAACGAATATATATATAACTCCACTGTCGATCGTATTAACATCTATTCCTCGAACAACTTACAGAACCAGAGCACCATTAATCCCATCCATTATGCAGATTCACTTTACTATGCCATGACTGAAGTACATACAATAGTTATATAAATTAACATAGGGATGGAGAACATAAATGTAGAGTCAAACATTCTCGCATATGCACAGAGACAGAGTATCACCAAAACTCAATCATACACAGGATTTCCTTTAACTTCCAACATGATACATACATATTTCATCTTCAATTCTACTATAACCTCTTTGTCCCTGTTTCCTTGACTGATACTGCAGCTCTGTAGCTCAAACTGTAGATGCATTATTTCTGTTCTTCTCTGCTACATTTAGATGAAAATTCCTTTGCCATATCCTTTGCCATCAATGATAATATTTCCAACAATCTCCCTCTTTGCCATTGATTGCAATATTCTTCCGTTGATTGTCTTATAGAAACCTTTTTTTTGTTGGTTTTCTTCCCCCTTTGACATCAATGGCAAAGGGTTGACATTACCATGCTCCCCGTGAGATCATGCTGCATCTGCATAATATAGCAAGATGACTTATGAAGGCCAACAGCACATCCTTTTCATATGACCAACACTCCCCCTTAGCCTGTGCATTCAGAGATGCCCAACAACACTTCACAGCCAATTTAATATTTTGTATTTAAGCAGATTTGATCCTTTGCATGGAAGAGACTACTCCTAGCTTCTGTCTGAGATATTCGAACGCTTCCCTAGGTAGAGGTTTGGTAAATATGTTAGCAATTTGTTCTTTGGAAGAAACATACTCCAATTTCACCTTTTGTTCTAGCACTTGTTCACGTAAGAAGTGATATTTGATGGGAATGTGCTTGGTCTTGGAATGCATAACATGATTCTTTGAGACACTGATGGAACTTGTATTATCACAGATAATGGAAATAGGAGGTGAACATTTAATTTGAAAGCCTTGTAGAGTTTGCATCATCCAGAGAATTTGAGTGCAACATGATGCTGCAGCCACATATTCTAATTCTGCTGTAGATATGGAAATGGAGCTTTTCTTCTTGTTAAACCAAGATACCAACCTGGGCCCCATAAATAATGCACCACCACTAGTGCTTTTCCGATCATCAACACTTCCAGCCCAATCTGCATCAGTGTATGCATGAAGAGTAAGATCAGCATTCTTTGGATACCATAGTCCAAAGTCTTGATTTCTCTGTAGATATTTGAATATTATTTTCACAGCCTGAATATGAGACTCTTTTGGATTGGCTTGGAATCGTCCAAAAATCCCAACTGCATGCATGATGTCTAGTCTTGTCCCAGTGAGATAAAGGAGACTTCCTATCATAGATCTGTATTCTGGTTGATTTATGGTGGGGGAATCATCATTAGAACTGAGATTACATCCGGTTATCATTGGTGTACTTACAGGTTTGCAATATTCCATGCCATACTTCTTCAGGATTTGCTTGAGGTACTTTTCTTGTGATAAGAATATATCATCTGTTGCTTGTTGCACTTGCAAGCCAAGAAAGAATGTTAGTTCCCCAAGTAAAGACATTTCAAATTCCTGCTGCATATCAGAGGCAAATTTCTGACTCATAGACTCTCTATTACTTCCAAAAATGATATCATCAACATATACAACCACAATCAATAGTTTATCATTTTCAGTCTTTGTGTATAAGTTGCTATCAGCAGACCCTTTTGAAAATCCTTGTTGATGAAGATATTTGTCAAGACGATAGTATCATGCCCTTGGAGCTTGTTTGAGACCATATAGAGCCTTTTTAAGTCTACAAACAAGTTTTTCATCATTTCCCAATATAAATCCTTCTGGTTGTTCTATATAAACTTCTTCTTCTATATCACCATTGAGAAAAGCAGATTTAACATCCATTTGATAAAATTTGATTTGTCGGAAGCTTGAAAAAGCAAGAAACATTCTTATGGCTCCAAGTCTGGCTACAAGAGCAAAATTTTCTTCAAAGTCTATACCTTCTTGTTGAGCATACCCCTTGCAAACAAGTCTAGCTTTATTTCTTATAACATCCCCATTCTCATTTAACTTGTTTTTGAATATCCATTTGGTTCCAATGACATTTTTTTCCTGAGGTCTTGGTACTAATTCCCAAGTGTGATTCTTTTCAATTTGATCAAGCTCTTAATTCATGGCTTGAATCCAGAATTCATCTTTGCTGGCTTGACTGACACTGTGAGGTTCAACAGTGGACAGAAATGCCAGATTGCTAAAGGATCCCACAAGAGTCCTTCTTGTTTGTACACCTAATCCCTTTTCTCCCAAAATTTGAGATTCTGGATGGTTCTTTTGAACATATCTGGATGGAGCCTTTTCAGACAAATCATCTTCGGGTTCTTCATTGGGTTCACTGTTTGTATCATTACTATTTGATGTAAAAGGATATGTGTCATCATCATCTTCATCTGTTGTTTTCTTTTCTTATTTTGGAGCTGTAGGAGACTCATCAATAACAACATCAATACATTCAAAAATATTCCGAAGTCTTTTATTGTAACATTTATATGCCCTACTCCTAGAGGAGTAACCAAGAAATATTTCTTCATCTGCTCTGGGTTCAAACTTGCCAAGTTTTTCATCATTATTCTTGATAAAGCATTTTCTCCCAAAAATTCTAAAATGCTTTATAGTGGGAGGATTACCATACCAGATTTCATATGGAGTTTTATCACTATTTACACGAACATGTGCTTTGTTGAGAATGTTTACTGCTGTATGTGCTGCTTCTCCCCAAAATGTGTCAGGTGTTCTGGAATCATCAAGCATAGCTCTAGCCATTTGTTGAACTATTCTGTTCATCCTCTCTGCAACGCCATTCTGTTGTGGAGTGCCTGCTACAGAAAATTGTCTTTTTATGCCATGTTGTTCACAAAATTCAAGGAATTCATTGGATGTATATTCTCCTCCTCTATCAGATCTGAGACACTTGATTTTTAGATCTAACTCATTCTCAACTAGTGCTTTGAAGATCTGAAATTTCTCAAATGCTTCATCTTTGTGTTTAAGCAGCCCAATCCAACACATTCTAGAGAAATCATCAATGAACAAGATATAGTATTCTTCACCACGTGGTGACTTTTTCCTCATAGGTCCACATATGTCGCTATGAATGAGTTCAAGAGGCTTGCTTGATGATCCTTCCTTGGCATTAAATTTTACTTTGGTTTGCTTTCCGAATTGGCAAGATTTGCATATGATATTTTCAGGTAGAGTAATATTGGGAAGATCACGAACAGCTTTAAGTCTGCTTGATTTTTTGATTTGAGAGAAGCTCAAATGCCCCAACCTTCTATGCCATAGCCAATTTTCTGAAGATTTACTCAAATAACATTGTTCTTTGCAGTTCTTCAATATATATAGGTTGTTTGGAGTTCTTTTCCCTTTGATAATTTCTTTACCTATATCAATATCACATACCACACATTCTTTTGAACTAAAAACAACTTCAGTTCCTTAATCACACATTTGACTTACACTTAACAAGTTATGCTTTAATCCATCCACATACATGACTTCATTAGCTTTCACTTTTTCTTTTAAAAACACAGACCCTTTTCCTTTAATGACCGCAGGAGTATCATTTCCAAATGTAACATTATTTTCCTTTTCTAGAACATTATAAGTAAGAAGTTTGTCTTTATCACCTGTCATGTGTCTTGAGCATCCACTATCAATGTACCATTGGTTTTCTTCATCTTCTACAAATAACGCTATGCCACAATTTTCCACCTATAATTCCTTCTTTTTCCATACTTTGGAGCTTGAAGGAATGTGTTCTTTTGGCTGAACTTTTCTTCTACATTCTGATTCTTCATGGCCAAATTTATTGCAATAAGCACATTCAACTTCATTTTGAAGAGGAGAAAAGTTTTTATAAGTATTCTTCATTGTTTCAATATCAATCCTTTTCTTTCTTGCTTCTCTTGTCATGATGGTTTTATATGCAACACATTGAACATCTTTATGACCAAAATTGTGACATGAGAAACATTGTCCATTGAAGAAGAAATTTTTGCGATCATAAAATCTTCTATATGAATTTATTTGTTGATTGGTGTTTCTTTGAAAGCCATTCCTGTTAGTGTTCCTTTAATTGAGATGATCATGTTTTACCTGTAAACATTCTTTATTCCCTTGTTGAGTGGCAGCATGTTGTAAACCAGTTGTAACTGCTTTTAGATAATTTGGTGCTGAAGCCTGGGAAGATTCTCCAATAAAACCAAGACCTGTCTTTATAAGAGGAGAACGTTGTACCTTGATAATCTCATCTAACGTTTTAGATCCTTTAGCAAATCTAAGATTCAGAGTTTTTACTTTCTCAAGTTCTTTTCTTAGGCTTACTACTTCAGACTCTAATTTCTCATTGTGTTTTTCCTTTTCTTCAAGCTGATTTTTCAGAGTCTCTATGGTTATTTTACTCTCTTCTAAGAAAATTTTGAGTTTATTGTTTTCATCAAGAAAATCACTGTCTTCTAGAGCATCCACAAAATTATCCTTTTCTTCTCTAGAATCTTTTTCAAATGCCATGAGAATTCTAAGATCTTGTTCACATTCTTCCTCACTATCAGATAACCCATAACTATCTTCATGAGTATAGTAACTCTTTTTAGTGCTAAAACGATTCTTATTCCTTCTTGCAACTTCCTTCCCCTTTTTATGCATTTCTTTATAAGGACACTTAGCTGCATAATTTCCAACTCTTCCACAATCAAAACATTTGAAAGGAAGCTTACCTTTGAACTGTCCTGTCCCAAGTTGAAGTTTCTTTACAAAGTTTATCTCTTCTTCTTCTGAGATATATCCTGATACTTCTATTTTTTGTACTTCCTTCCCTTTTGTGGAATTTCTAAAGACTGCTTCTTTGACTTCAGATGGTCCTCCTCTTCTCATTTCATATGCAGTTAGTATGCCATGAAGTTGCACCATAGTAAGATTTTGAAGATCCTTCTTTTCTTCAAGAGCAAAAACTTTTGAGTCAAATTTTGTTGTTAGTGATCTTAATACTTTCTCAACCAAAGTAGATTCGGTTATTGTTTCTCCCAGATTTCTCATACGATTTACAATATCATCAAGACGTAAAAAGAAATTGGCAATGCTCTCCTCATTATCCATTTTTAGATTTTTCATATTGAATTCTGAGAGTTTGTAGTTTCGCACTTTTTACCTTTGCATCACCTTCATAACTTAGAATGATATTGTCCCATATTGCCTTTGATGTATTCAGCTGCATGACTTTGAAAAATTATGATTCAGTTAGACTTCCCAATAGAACATTGACCGCCTTTGCATTTGTTTCATAATTATTTCTTTCCGTTGGATCTGTTGGTACTGCAGCTGGATATTGATATCCTCCTTCAACAATTTCCCATACCTCTGCTCCTAGAGATTGAAGATAAGATCTCATCCTTGTTTTCCAGAAGATTAAATTGTTTCCATTGAAGAGTGGAGGCCTGATAGATGCTCTTCCATCTTGATTGCTCATCTTGCTTGATCTTCCTTCTAGCGGTTAAGCCTTTTCAGAAGGACCTGCTCTGATACCAATTGTTGGGAAAAATATTGAGAGGGGGGGGGGGGTGAATCAGTATTTAGAGCTGACTAACAAATTTTTAGTTTTCCTTTCTCTTAAAACCATATGTTACATTACTGCATCCAACTTGTATGTCCAGAGATATTATCATGTCTTTACTTAGATTATTGCATCATTTATTCATCAGATAAGTAGCAAGCATGAATAGAAATAACTGTACAAACCATAAAACATAAGAAACACATATGAACACCAGGATTTAAGGTGGAAACCCAATTCAGGAGAAAACCACCGCTGCTGAATTCTCTGTCTTCAATATTTTAGTACAAAGAAAACATATTACAATTTCCGTGCTGGCGCAGACTTATACCAGCACGCAGGCACCCACCTGTAGAAGGCTATAACCTTCTCTCATTTACCAGCCTCTAATAGAAGGGAGCTACAACCCCCTCATCATAACATTAGCTTTTATATACAGAAGGCTTCAACCGTCTTATCTACTGCAAACCACCTTTCATCAATTTTCACACTGGTTCAAACAATTTCAATGCAACCCTTTATTCAATTATCAACAAACATATTTTCCCAATTCTTCATAGTGCTACCACTGTAACCTATGCATTAGAAGTAATCCAGACTTCAGAGAATATATGCATTCAACATCCCGTTAATCCTTTTGTGTATATTAATCTTCAGTAACCCCAACTGTCATATGCACTTTCAATGTAGATGGCTCGCATATATATATATATATATATATATATATATATATATATATATATATATATATATATTCGTGTTGTTGTTGTATAGACCTGTAATAATAATATGTTTGCAGAGTAGAACAGGTCTACAAAAACTTACCTGGATTCATATGTGTTCTTTTAGCAGACATGCGCCAGTTCTTCGTGACTTCGTCCGTCGTTTAAGACCAAAGGTTCATTCAGATTTTACCGTTAAGAACAGAATTCGCGCATCCAGATATTCCTTCAGATATCTCCAAAGGTGATTCCTTTTCATCAACCTTAACACCACCCCTTCTTCATAATTCTCATTACTTATATAGTTTTCACCCTTATTAAAAACCACAGTTCAAAACTATTTTAACTGCTAATGGTAATCTTTACAATATTTCCATTAGTTTGGCCCCTCGGGGTTTTTATATTTTTATTATTTTTTTTTAATAAATTGTTTATCAATTTCGAAGAAATTGAAAAACAAAAACAATATCCAATGGTTTCAAATAGATTAATATTTCAACAAAACTTTGACCCCTGGCCCACATATGCGCCCCTTCGTCCCAAAATAAACTTCGCGCAAGTCCAGTGCCTGATCATCGTTGGATTGCGATCCTTCAAGATCGACGGATATTGCTTGGGCAACTTGCACAAGCAATAACGCGCGATGGCACGTCGTACTCGTGTTATTCTTCGCACATCTTGATTAAACTCCGGGCAAGTCCAAGGCATGATCACCGTCCGATTGCCCCCTTTCAGATTGACGACGTAAAAGCAATTTCGCTGGCCATCCTAGTACGGGCTTTAACGCGCGAAGGCGCATTTTAAAGGGTGGTTTTGAAATTTTGGTTGGGACACATGTTGAATACTGAATTGAATCGCTGCCAATTCGTAAATACCACCTATCGTCCAAAGGTGGTGCGAAGAAACCCACGGTTTCGCTCCAAAATGCCGTCACTGTTCCTCTTGATCATGGTTCCGCCTTAGCACATGGTTCTGTCAGCCTTATTATTTAAACGATTACAACTCCACTTCAATGTTCCTTTATATATTCAGTTTATTCATACTCCAGGTTCAATTACACAGTCAACGCCGAGACTCGTAGACTAACCAATACCACTGCATCTTTAGACCTTCCATACTAACACAGAGGCAGAGGCGTATAACTGTGAGCATTCAGGGGTTAATTTAATCAAAACCAGTCACCGAGGTTCATATCATATATTCAACGAATATATATATATATAACTCCACTGTCGATCGTATTAATATTTGTTCCTCGAACAACTTACAGAACCAGAGCACCATTAATCCCATCCATTATGCAGATTCACTTTACTGTGCCATGACTGAAGTACATATAGTAGTTATATAAATTAACACAAGGACGGAGTACATAACTGTAGAGTCAAACATTCTCGCACATGCACAGGGACAGAGTATCACCAAAACTCAATCATACACAGGATTTCCTTTATCTTCCAACAGGATACATACATATTCCATCTTCAATTCTGCTATAACCTCTTTGTCCCAGTTTCCTTGACTGATATTGCGGCTTTGTAGCTCAAACTGTAGATGCATTCTTTCTATTCTTCTCTGCTACATTTAGATGGCAATTCCTTTGCCATATCCTTTGCCATCAATGACAATATTTCCAACATTTTACCCTAGTAAAATTGCTCTTGCTATGAAAAATAACTAGTAATCCATAATTTATTAAGTTGTTTACAGTCTAAAAAGGAAACCCCATGAGGAAATATTGAATAAATGCCTATTTTTTTTATTTTCCTCAAGGGATAATTAACTAAACAACAGTTTAATTAATATTCCTGGTCATATTTAACCCATAACAGGAAAATTAGTTAGATAAATCACAATTTATCTTATTATTTTCAAGGAATAATTATTTAAAACATTATTTAAATAACATTCCTTGTTAAATGTGACTAGATCATTTATAAATAATTGAATAAATCATTATTTATTTAATTATTATCAACCACATTCTTAAAGTAATAAATAAATCATTTATTTTTTTATTATTTACAAATAAAGGGATTTGACCAAATTCAAATTCTTTTCCCTCCAACAAAAATAATAAAATATCCCATAAAAGTTGGATCTAGATTTGGTTAATAATATTTTAATTATGCACCAATATCTACACTAACTCAATATTTTTTTATAAATATAAGGGTTTTTCCATTCATTTACTACCTTTTGTTTCCTAAAGATCATTCTGGATCTATACTTTTGGTCTGACTTTGATCCTCCATCATTATCATATTTTTCTATCTTTTTCTTGTGAACTCCCCTTGAGTTCCATTTTTGTCTGGGTTTTCTACACCATCAAGAGAGAGAGATCTTAGATCTAAAGCACTGAGGACATGCAAGAACCCATCCCATTGAGGGGGACTGGTAACATCTTTCTATGTTCCCTTCCCAGGTGTCATAATACAAAAATTCTTTAGAAAATATTCTTCTCTTGTCTATTCGATGCATGGAGAAACTCTTTCTTTTATTTGTTGTTTAATGTCTTTAACTGCATAGATCTAGATTTTATAGAATTTATTCTGATCAAATAACTATATATCTAAGGAAATTGACAGCCATATTTGATGTTAGGATTGTTTGTTATGCACAACTAAAGTGATATTTTTTCATACGCTTACTATTAGAATTCACACTAACAATTAGCGACTCCACAAGGGTTTATAATTATGACCACTGTCATTTTTTAGATCCCTGCATGACTAGCTGCTTCAACCCCTAGGTTTTTTCTTCAACTTCTTGTTTTTCTTTTCGTGATGTTGTTTTTAACCTTTAAAACCATAAAACCATAAAAATTCTAACTTCTGTGTGTTTTTGGGCCTATTGTGTAGGTGACAGGTATCAGCCGAGGCTGAGACGACACTTCTTTTTTAAGCCTGCTCCCGAGATGGACAGAAGTACAGGTCACACTTTTTGGGCCAAAATCTACAACCTCGGCTCTCAAGTAGCGGAAAACTACCAAAAAACTACTACCTCTGCAGAAAACAGGTCAGAAACTGCAACCTGAACTTTTTGCGGGAATTTTTCTGTGATTTTTCTGGGTTTGTCTGGGCTACTATTTATGGTTGTCTGACCTCCCCCACCACCCATCTTTGACCTGTAATTTCTATATTTTACTCATCGAAGTAGGGACCAAGCCCCTTAGGGCTTCAGTATGCTTCCACCCTTTTAGGAGGATTTTAGTTGAAACAGGTCGTCTGAGATTTCAGTGAGTTTAGCCATTTTTTAGATCTATTCCTGTACTTTCATATCCATTTCATATTGGTTATTCATCCATCAAAAACACCTCTTTTCATTTTTTTTTGTCCTCCTTTAGGGTCACCTCCTTTTCCCTTCAAGTTGTAGCCTTTCGCCACCTCATTTGCAGCACTCTTCCCTCTGCTTTTTTGTTGTTTTTCTGCACCTATTTCCAGCAGATTTGACCTTTAGATCCCTATCCCTCCTAAATTTAGATCCATTGGCCATTTTGTGTATTTTGACTATATTTTTCCCACCCATAGAATAGTTTTTTGGAAGCCCTCCTCCTTGGGTTTAAATTGATGCATTTTTAGCTATTTATTTTCCATCATATTCAATTTACTTTACTGTTATTTTCAGTTTTATTTACAGTTATAGAACACATTTTTTTTCTTTTTTCCTTACACGCATCTGGGTTTAATTAAAAATAACACACTTATCACATACACGCACACCCTAAATGAAGACGCCTGGTTTACACCGCCAGGCCAAGACTATAAAATTGTAATCAATTGATCCTTCACCTCCCTGCCCTTGTTTTGACATTTAATCATTCGATCCTGCACCTCCTTTTCCTTGTTGGTCTCTCTTCCTTATATGATACATTTTTTTTTTCCATCATTGTGCCCCCAAGGCATTTATCTCGGAGACTTCTTGGCCTTCATCCTTAGTTTTTGGTAGGGAGACTTACTCCTCCGCATAGGTTTCGAGTTCATCCTCCACCAAGTCCCCATTCTGACTATACTTCTGGTTCATTAGGTTACCCTTCTGGTTCTATCCCCGGCTCTCCTCCTGTCGCCTTCACCGTGTCTGGTTCAAGAACTAACATTGGTGGTAGCCCTGACCCTAATGTTGGGAATACTACCAGTGGGACCTCAACAAGAACTATCTCGACTGCTCCCTTTTTCCTTTATATGGCAGGCCTCAGTCTTCCCAATTTTAACCAGTTGATCAATGACCCATACACCATGATCCTGGTTCACCTGCTATTCCAACCAAGCTCCCTTCAAACATCCCAAATTTTGAAGGTCTTGCTGGAGAGGATCCTACAAACCATGTTCGATCTTTCCACATGTGGTGTTCATCTAATTCCATCACCGATGACTCTGTCCATATTCATTTGTTCCATCGTATGCTTACTGGACAAGCTTCCAAGTGGTATGTCGATCAGGACTCCTCCTCTCATACTACTTTTGCGACTCTTGCTAAGGCTTTTCTATCTTACTTCTAGCTTCCCCTTCATTAGACACTGGTATTGAACTTTTGACCTCTTTCCATCAATCTTCTGCGAACTGCCTATCCGACCATGTCCAGGAATGGAGGAGAAGAAAGAGCCTATGTCGAGCCCCTAACTTCGAAGACCGTGTCTACATGGACTGGTTTCTTAGATCCCTTTTTCCTACTATTAGAAAATATTTTTCATCTCATTTCCCTCAGACCGAAGAAGCTATCCTCTAGATTGCGTTGAAATATGACCTGATCTATGCACAGTTTGGTTATGTTTATACCATATTACCTGATCTACCTAGACCTGATGGTGCTAACGCACCGAGGGGCATGCCATGTTGTCGATAGTATCATTAGAGCCCTTTCTCATCCGTACACTTATCCTCCCATGGGTTATAGTTTCTCTCTGGGAGGGGCCAGCTCCTCCAGCACTTTTCCCCCTCCCGGTAGCATGTATCCATGATACGACATGCCTCCTCCTTTTTTCCATATTTTTTACCACAATTTTTCCCAACCTCCTTATTATCCACATCCACAGTTTGGTGCTCCAGCTCCTCCAGCATTAGCACCTCAACCTCCCCTTCTAAACCCCCGCAACAATAGCCACCACCCCCCAGGGTCAGGTTTATGCATAGCTGGGCACAACTAATCCTCCTACTTCCAAAAAGAAGAGGGAAGGAAACCAAAACCAATCTTCCCCAGGTAATATAGGACCCAATCCCCAAGGGAATGAACTTAACACAACAACCCAGCCACAGGGCACTCAGCCCAAATAGGATAAGCATGTTTGCACGAACAAACCTTGTTCTTGTTGCAGTGTCTATGGTCACTACACCCACGATTTTCCTCTTTTACCTCATATGTGTCAGATGTGGGAAGCTCAAGCAACATCCCAAGGACAACAAGCCTCCCATTCGGTTCCTTCCAATTCTGCACCTATACAACTAGTTGTGTTTACCAATCCTTTTCCCCAGAAAGGATTCATGGCTACCCAACCCCTTGAAATTCAGGAGGCCACTCAACCTCCTCCATCTAGTACCTCTGATAACCATATTCTCATTATGAAGTTTGACCAACCCATTACCATTGACCTCAACCTTCATACTCGGTCTTGTCAGTACAAGAAGGGGGCTTAGGGGTAGACTTGGCGGGGGGCATAAAGACAAACTGCACATGAACTGAACTTTGCATAATTTTAAAACAACTAACTAAATGCTCACAGACTGCGCTTTATTGAGATTTCATACCTACCCTACTCTAACTTGAAATATCTCTGATGCTCTATGTGATACAATAGTGCTAGTGTAGCCAGTCAAGCAGTAACAAAAATGGATAGAAAATCTGACTGCCTGTCAGAGATAACCATAGGGTACTTTGAATGTGGGTCTTCAAAACCAAGGCCACTACCAGTGGTGACCACTCCTGATGTATCTGGCTCTTGAAGAGGATCAATGCCTGGGAACTTGAGCCAATCAGGGCCTCCATATATTCTGCCATAGGATCAGCAAAAGCATGATATAAACTTTCTTCTTTTAGAACTTCCATGACTGGTAGGCTATCTGCATCCTTGACAGCTATGATCACTGCATCTTCAATGTGGTTCTTGAAAGAAAAATCATCCTTTTCCTGGTTGGGAGTATTTAGCAGGTAAGTTTCAACCAGGACTAATTTTTCTTCCACTAGGTCCAGAAAAAGATTCCTTTGAGAAAGAAAAACTTCCTCTTCTTCATTGTAACATAAACTGGAGGACTCATCATATTTGGCAGTGTTTTCCTCTTATAGCTTTGAGACATTTTGATTTGAGGGGCTAATCTCTGTGAAAAAATTAACATATTCTCGAGTAGGGGCTTCTTTGATTACCTCAACCCTTTCACAAGGAGGTTTAGGATATTCAAATTGCTCAAGAGTTTCTTCATTGCTTTCTTCCTCATCCTATGAGCTAAAAGGCTACTAGCTTCCACCCTCTTGGAAATTATTACTGATGATCTGATACATAGCAGAAGGAAGATTCAATGAATCTTTTTCTGCTGTCAGGCTTTCATCACTTTCTTCATTAGTATCACAGATAGCCTACATTGGCTCATTACTTTCTTGAAGTTGATGGACCTGATCTTCTTCCTACCAATCTAATGATGATGGTCCTGCAATATTAGCTTCTATTCGGAAAGAATCATCATCATATAGATCAAAAATATGAAAATCATAATTGTAAGCAATGTTACCAATCAAACCTACTGGATTCTCAGCAAGTTTTTCTTCAACATAATCTACAAGTTCATCTTCTGATTTAAAATCTTGTTCATCATACATGCTCTGCATGTTGCTTATGTCTTGCAGTGATCTGGTTTGTTTTTCCTGAGGAAAATATGTGGATCTTTTCAAATAAGCATTTCTAGTTTCAACCTCATATTCTTTCTCTTTTATGTTTAGCAAGTTGTTGGTTGTCTCTATCAACTTTTCCATCTTGGTTTCTGCAGAGATCAACCTTTCCTACTCTGCTTGGTCCTTCTAAATTGCACTTAATTTTTCCTCCCTACACCTTATGTTGTATTCGACAGTAATTTATGTATTATGCATTTCTTCCAGGCTTGAAGGCTCTCTTTCTCTTATATGGAATTCCACCTCAGGGTCAAAAGAACTCAGATAGTGCAATAGGGCCCATCCCAAGGGTGGTTTTATCTCAGTAGGTATTGCATTGTATACCTTATTGAACCTTGCTGAAAATTATTGTACTATCTCTCCTGGTTGTCTTTTCAAATTTTGGTACTCTTCTAGGATGAGGAAAAAATTTCCCAGGACTGCCCATTTATCAAGGAAAACTTGAGAAAATTGATGAAAATTGATAATTCTTACAGATGGAAGGTCCTTAAACCAACTCTCGACCTTTCCTTGTAATGATAAGGCAAACATTCTAATACGCACATCATCTTCTTCTATTTCATATAAGTCAAGTAAATCCTCAAGATTTTGAATGTGTTGCTCAGCAGTGACCTTTGTATTTTCTCCATAAAAAAGGGGAAACTTATTTGTAAGCCCTACAGGAAGGGGTTGGAAGATAAGAGGCAATACTAGAGGCTTATATCTTTCTATGACCTTTCTGGGTGTAGGTAGTGCAACAGGAGACCTATGACTGCTTTAAGTTTCATTAGGAGCAAGAGATACAACATGAGGCTCTTGTTTCACTATATTTTTCACAGGTGTATAGGTTTGCTCTTGGTCTGAAAACTGAGGCTTGAGATCTTTCCAATAATCAATGTGGATCTCATCTTTGTACACTTGATCAGGCTTAAAGTAGGATAGAACGTAGTTGTAGATAAAAACAATGAGTTCTTGAAACAAAATATAGCCTGAATGTTCTATCCTTCTAGAATGTCTAGCCATATTTCAGGTTCTTCCTCGAATGCAGTCTTTAGGTCTATTAGGAATTGTGGAGTCACCAGGTGGAGGATTCTCAATGTTTTGATGAGGGTTTTTGTCCACCATCAGTAGTTGAATACCAATCTAACCAGAGATTTTGGGTCTTCTGAGTTCCTAAGGATATCTAAGATGAAATTCACTTAGAAGTCCCTAGCGGAGTCGCCATTATGTTGTGGTTCCTGTGTTTTGGCCAGATTGGCAAGACCAAAAGACAAGAAAACATCAATCCACTTTGGGATCCTAGGATCTAGCCCTCCTGGATCCAGAGAGGGATCTCTCTATATATTTAAAGAATGATATATCTTTAAGGTCAGTTTCATGGTATTAGGCTAGTTATGAAGCATAAGGGTTTTTTATTTGTTTGTTTGGTTGGAGACCATTGACAGAGAAAGTTATGGAAGTGGAAAAGGAACAAAGCAGCAAGATGTTTCAGCATGGGAAGATAGGTCAAAATAAGTACCAAACCATTGGGCTATGGAGTCATAAAAGGGTTTACTTGCATAACAACTATCCAAGGGTTTCCATAGGGCAAGTCATCTATACCAAAGGATATTTTTAGATAGGTGGTGAAATGGAACATTAAGAATGGGTGAAAGAAAGAGACCAAAGTGTAGCCTAAGATTAGGTAAGGACTTTGAACCTATCCTGATTTTGACATGCTTCAAAGGAAACTCTCATTAAACACACAAGGGGTAGCTTAAGATCAAGTCAGATGTCATTTAAATCCTGGCCTGCTTTCATTATACTGTCAAGGAAAAAAATCTAGCAGTCCTCATAACTAATTTAAGAAAGTAGAAAACTTTTAAGATTAAACACAGAGTAAGGCCTAAGATTAGAGAAAGACTTTTAACCTTCACTAATTTTGACACCAACTCAAAGGTATCTTAGAAAGGCTAACTGTTGGAAAAGGAATCTAGTGGGACAGGGCTAACTCTAAATCCCCTAGTTTCCCAATTCTTTCAGCTGAAACCAAGCAAGAACATTTAAGAAGAAAACTCTAAATTCATACATCTATAAGAATGGACAAGCCAACTTCTATACTGGTTAAATTATATTGAATTTGTTCCAAGATACACATTCAGAGGAAAACATAAAGATAAGATTTGATAGTGAGATTTAGGGAACTTCCAACAGTATGCCCTAATCTATGCTTTTTGTTCTTTATCAGAGAATAATGGATAGTATGAAAAACATGAAAGGGGACAATTTCAGTAAGGAAAACATCAGCAATAATATAGACCAGGATCCTATGAATCTTCTTGTTCAATTGATGTGCAAAATCAGTCACATACTTTGAGCCCAGTGGCCTTTTACAGTCCAAAATTCTCTTCCCAACCTACTATAATACAAACTACTCAGCTACTTTCCCTCAATAACAGTTCTAACAGTCGAATAAATCACAACAACCAACAACAAATTTTCAGTGAATAATTATAGGTGAATGAGGAGGTAGAGTAGTAGATATGAACTTGAATGATCCATTAAGACAGAGGGGAGGAAGAATTTGAATGCCCACTCTACATAGTGGCTTTGCATTAACTTTTTTGGTACCCTTTAGGCTGGCTTAGAAGTATTTTTCAGGTTGATAATATCTTCATGTATGTCTCTTGCAGTACTCTCTGACTGTAGTACTCTGTTTTATCTTCTGTGACAAGTAAGGTGATAGGAGGACTCTCAGGTCTTCCATACTTCCATAACTACTGTCTTGATAGTTTTAAGGACTTTTGTTAGTGTAAGAATTGTTCTGGTGTTTGATGGAGAATGGAGGATGTTGTAGGAATTTGTCCTTCTTAAGAAAAAGAACATTCTGTTGATATGAAAGCACTGATATAACTTGTTTGTGTGCTTTAGGCTTCATTAAGCCTTCTTGATCATTTTTATGGTCTTCATCTGTGTCTTTATCCTTCTGAACATTGGATTATAATCATTAAGTCTTCAATAATAGGCTTTAATCCTTTAAATCTCTCACTGACACATTTTTCCGCTTCTGCTAACCTGTTTGTGTGAATGTATAGGTTTTAGGAATGATGGAGGGTTTGAATCAGGGCTAATAAAGCTGATCTTCGATAAAAAAAACATGTTATAAACCTTCTCAAGCATTTTCCTCTGCTACTTTTGGCCTTGGAACTGACATTCTGTGCTCTAAATTACCCTGCCTGTGACTGTGAGACAGAGCGCATTCACGATCCTTTAAAACCCACAAAACCAATAAACTAATTAAAAACAAGCCTGAGGGATGAGGGGAACTGTTTCGAAGGTTCATGGAGGATGGAGGAGCAGTGAAGGAAATCGTGAATGCAGCGAAGAATTGGCTAAAAAACCATGGCGGAAGGTGGAAAACGGGTTTTATGGGAGGTTGGGACATCATTCGTTGTGAGCCATTGGATTAGATCAGTTAACGGTGATCAATGGTGGAGATTCATCGGTAAGGTCGCTTGGAGGATGAATGAACGAAAAACGTATGGAGGTAAGATTAGATCTGGACCATTAGATCGGATTGATGGATGGTGAAGATCGCTTGATGGAGTCATTCGGGAGTATAGGTGAATGGGAGAGGGACGGGGGTGAGATTAGATCCAGACCATCAGATTAGAATGATGGACGGTGGAGATTGGTGGACGAAGTCCTTTAGAAGGTTATATGGATGGTGGAAGTGCAAGGGTGAGATTAAATCTAAGCCATTCGATCAAGTCAATCGACGGTGGAGATCGGCAGAAGGAATCATTGGAAAGGTTAATGAATAAAAAATGGGTGTAGGCGAGGTTGGATCAGGACCGTCGGCTTAGACCCAATCAACGGCCATGATTAAACAATAAATCTCATTGCGGAGGGCGGTAAGCATAAAACCATAATGGTTTTCACACGGGCTCTAGGTTGGTAAATGGTTTTCAAGAAAAAAAACGTGATTCCACTCAGAAATCGCCACGTGGAAATCCAAAACTGCTTATATCACGTTTTTTTTGGAACGTTAACTTTCGAACATAAAAAATTTTCGAAAAATGATATCAACCATTGAATGAAGATGCATTGATTGGACGATGCGGGTGATGCGCGATGGGGGGAAAAAGTGCGGGGTGGAGGTAAGCCATTGGGTTTTTTCCTCACCGTCGAATCTTCAGATTGGACAGCTACAATCGAATGATGGAGCGGGTTTTCGGATGGATTAATGGACTATGATGAAATCTGGGCCGTTGGTTCTTGTCGATTCAACAGTCCAGATTCGTTTTAAAAACTTGATGTCGGGGAAGCGGGTGAAATAGATGGAGGGATGATCGTCGTTGATTTGTGGAGATCGACGGTTCCTGTTAGCTCAAATCATAACACTGGCGAATGATAAAACCAGAGGGAAAAAGGATTCGGGGAAGTCTCCAAGGCCTTTAGCGCCTAACTACTGGGCTTTAGGTCCCATGGAGGAGGGGCTAAGGGGAATAAGCCCTCGAGGGCTAGATACTTTTGTGGAGCGGAGAAACTGCTTTTAAGACCTTTGAAGGGTTTTATGGGGGGTTTTTGGCTTTTTAGTGCCAAATTGCAGGGTTGGGGTTATATGGGGAAAAAGGCTACAGAATATAAGCCCTCAAGGGCTTAAGCCTGTTATAGTGCAAATAGGCTGATTTAGGCCAAAAATCAGGATTTTAAAGGCCAAATGAAGGGAGGTATAAGGCTTAAAAAGGGTTTTGAGAGGGTTATAAAGTCGAATGAACGAATTTTGAGGGATTTTATGAAGGGAATGAGGATGACACATGGGGGATTTTGATGGAGTGAAATGAGAAAATGGAGGCCTTTTAAATCAGTCTTTTTCACAAAACAGCGGGGCTTTTCAATGGAAACAGTAGTGAAGATTTCTTCAAGGAATAGAAGACACATGAAGGCTTCAAGAATAAAAAATTTTCAAGGGAAATGTTTCTCTTGAAGACTTAGAAACATATTTAGCCAGTTGTTTGCTATGCCAAAATTTTATAGGTGGCTAACACAGTTCACCAGAATATGTTCTTTCCTCACTATGGAAATACTTTCACCATCAACCAGTTGACATATTACAAACCGAAGTCTCAGACCTCCCCTGAGTCCATCATCTCTTCAGTGGCCAATAAAGAAGCAGTCAAACCTCCAACCAGTGTCTCACCTGGAGTCTACAAAGACTCCTCTTTGCTTGGTTCATTCCCTGGTTTGTCTCCTCCTATCTATGATCCCATCTCGTTGAACGTTTGCATGATGCAATCATCTTGGTCCAATCTCAAATAGACTGGTTTTACTAGTCAGTAGCCCCGCCCTCCGCAACTTTCTCCTAGCACCTCGACTCAGCCTTTAAGACCCCCTCCTCAAGACCTCTCATCTACATCTGGTGTTCATGAGCCTATATACCTTCCTGGAACGATTCCTCCTAGACTTAACCATCTCGGATTTGTCCCACCTGCACATTACCCCTTCGGTCAGATATTGTTTCTTGCTCTTCTTCGTGGAGTAGTTTCGGTACCTGTTATGGATATCCTATCTCTTCCTAACATGACCTTGGGGATCCCATTCTAGTACATTCATCCCCCAGCCACCATCTCGCCTGGTCAGCCAAAACCTTACACGACTTTGACCCTAGTCCAACTGGTCGCTATGACCCCTCCCTTTTATTTTGTGCCTTAGCCACCTCAACAGGAACATACTCCTGTTGCAAAAGCTTCAGGTGAGGGGGGAAAAGCCCGTAATAAGGCATTAAAGGATAAGGCCACCCAAAAAAAATTTGCTCCTCCTCAGCCTCCAAAGCGTACCACCCATTATGCTTTGTGTGATGTTATTAGTCACACCACCCATACCTGTCCTAAATAGCCTCGTCTCAAGCCCATGGTCAACAAAGAATTTCAAAGTCTGATATCCTAGAGGTCTATGTCACTTTACCCGATTCAGTCCTGAAACTCAAGTCTTTACGCACAAATCATCCTTGTTCTTTGTGTGATTTCCATGGCCACTATACCCACCTCTGTCCCCACCTCGATGACTACCACACCTCTTTATAAATGGTCCACCAATTCGAGGCCAAGTGCAATGAGTCCACCTCTCCCTTATTTGCAAGTTTTGCTTCGGCAGAGCTAGAGGTCGCACCTGCTCCCATTGAAATTCCCCCTCTATATGTCGAGACGACGAAGCCTTCGACCACCATTTTCTACCTATCATCATCTATGAGACCCATGGTGGAAGACCCCTCTAGGACTTGCCCTTATTTTTCTCCTAACCTCCCTTCAACGATCACCATAGGCTCAACATCAATGGATCCCTTATCTACTTTTTCTTCCATCACCCCCTATGACGATGTGCATGTGAACCTCATTTCTCATGATGATGAGTCAGGTAGCTTTACCACGTCAAGTGGTGTTTCTTTCACCAGTCACCCCATATTCTATTATTATGACAATATTATGGAATCAATCACCACCCTTGAATTTATCTTTCCCCCCTTACATCGAACCCATGCATTCGAACCAGATACACATTGTGGCCATTACATTGACATCCAATGTTTCGGTAAGGGGTCACCCATATTTAAGAGTCTGGGAGAAGCAATCCTCCACCACCCTCTTAGTGTATCTAGTCGTGTCGACTCTAGTACTATTATTCATCCCTATTTAGAATAAACTCTAGAGTCTCATATCATTATAGATCACTCTAGCGATGATTCTCCTCATCATTCCTTCATCTTACATCAGCAACCCAGTCCCCTAGGCATTTTTTTTGACCAGCATGTGTGTTTTATAGGTGAGCACCGGTTCATTATCTCCAAATATACTCTTTAGGATTGTGACACCATTTATGCGAACCCAGAAATATATTCCATTTGCTTCATATATACAGCACCAAAAGAGATTGGTAATACTCCATTCCCTTTCTTGAACTACATCTATCCATTCTTCCCATAGAAGATAACCATAACATAAACAAATGACGAACCACATCATTAAAATGTGTTTAGAATCCCCTTTTATAAATACATGTGACATGACCATAACATGCTTGGGGGAACCCATGCCCCTCAACCATAAAAATCCCAGCTCACAACCAAAAACAACACTGAAACCCCCTTTATCTAACAGGTTGCACTTTTTAGGTCATTTCCTGGGATATTTCATATTTTTCTACCCAGTAATTGCTACCCAGGTCATAGAACAAACCCCAAAAAGTGTGAACTGGCCTGTTTCTAGGCCCTGGATACCTAATCTGAAACTTTAATCCCCTGAAATGAAAGAGTAGGGTTAGGCCTCTTAACTGCAACTGGCGGATCTTGATTCTAACGGTCGGTTTTTCAACTATGATCACCACACAATTTAGGGCCTTTTCTCCTCTCTACATTCACCAAAGATACACTTGTGAATGAATCAAATTGGAGGGAAAATTCCTTATTAAAAGTGAAACCCCATATTTTTCTTTCGCTAGCTGCGACCAAACCGTAGCTCAGTTTCACAAACCATCAGCATCATTGGAAATCTCTCACCGAGCTCTCAAATGGGTATCCTTTATTTTTATTTTTTTTGATACTTCATCTCGACACATTTTTCCAAGAAGGGTCACTTCACCACTCCTCAAAATCAAATTTCTTCACTTGCAACACTTGTACTTAGGGCACCACTTTGCTTTCATACTTTTCCATGCTCATTTCAATTTTCATCGTGAGTAACCATCTTGTACTCATGTTTTTATGGTCCCCACTCAGCCTGTTCTTTGTGCCAGCATCATCAAGTCGCCCTTTTTTAGAGCATCCAAGTTGAGTTATCATCACATCCATGGAGTCTATCCCGAGTCCCTTTGTATCCCTTTATAGTCCTCCATCCTTCATTGCTTTGTTCCTCTCTCATGTTGCACATTTTTGCCTTCAGTCATACTATCCCCTATCCCCTCCGGTGTCTAGTCAGCAGTTACCAGGTCAACCATGCCCTTTATGCTCTAACAAGGGAATTCATGAGCCTGCTACTCCGTACCCCAAATTCCTCTATCATCACTGCTACTAGTCCATCAGTTACTCTACTATTTCCCCTCATGCCTTAGTTGATGATCCCTTATTGCCTCACCTATGGTGGACCTCCTTCTGTCGATATCAACTTATTCATTCCAGAAGACAGGTCTAGTGGGTAGTGTACGTTGGTTCCAACTTCCACTCTTGTTCAGTGCCCCAAATCAGGAAAATGGACTCTTTATGTCCCTTTGAATTGATTGTTTCTCATCTCCAGCTCCTTATGGCATGATTGAGATCCATATACTTGATGGTTCAATGATGTAGTAGATTGTATCGGTGATTCACGGGTGTGTGTGAGATGTTTCAGACCTCATGAGCGGGTGGCCCTTCAGGTAGCCCCTCACATACCTGGATGACTTCTCTATTACAGCCTTAGATGTAGCTCCACATATTTTATGGTTCCGACCTCATCCGCTTGTAGTGCCTCTTTATTTTTCATGTATCATTCAGATTTTCAGAGCCCTTCTCACTTTAAAGGGCCTCTTTGGTTGTACTTATATCTCATGTACTTAGATATTGTATAAGTCTTGGTTGTTGTCCCAGGCATAGTATGTATGTGGGGTCCTTTATCATGTTTTTATCTGGCCGATGTTTATGTCAGCATGTACCATATATTTTGGTCCCTTGTTTACTGGACACATTATTCTTTGTACTTCGTTATCTCAGTGGGTATAGGTATGCCTCCCCCACCTCATGTAGAAAATGTACTCACTCATAAAAGAGACTTTTCGCACGTGTAAGTCTCACCCCCTTAGGGTCTTTTCCTCTTGCGCTTTAGTCTACCTTATGTTTCTCTCTCTCTGAATCCCCCTTCGGTGTCAGGTGATTGAGTTCTTACAACTTACTTCGGTCATACGATTATCTCGTAGTGCTCGCACACTACGGGGCAATCTGTTACACCAATTTTTGGTCATCTAACCTATTACTATTAGATGGACCAAAGTACACCATGTAAGACCAATTTTACCCTAGTAAAATTTCTTTCATTATGAAAAATAGCTTAGTAATCCATAATTTATTAATTTTTTTATGGTCTAAATAGGAAAACCCATGAGGAAATATTGAATAAATCCCTATTTGTTTGATTTTCCTCAAGGGATAATTAATTAAACAAAAGTTTAATTAATATTCCTGGTCATATTTAACACAAAACAGGAAAATTAATTAGAAAAATCACTATTTATCTTATTATTTTCTAGGAATAATTATTTAAAACATTATTTAAATAATATTCCTTGTTAAATTTGACTAAATCATTTATAAATAATTGAATAAATAATTATTTATTTAATTATTACTAAACCAAATTCTTAAAATAATAAATAAATCATTTATTTATTTATTATTTACAAATAAAGGGATTTGACCAAATTCAAATTCTTTTTCCCTCCAACAAAAATAATAAAATATCCCATAAAAGTTGGATCTAGATTTGGTTAATAATATTTTAATTATGCACCAATATCTAGACTAAATCAATATTTTTTTATAAATAGAAGGGTTTTTCCATTCATTTACTACCTTTTGTTGCCTATAGATCTAGATTTTGTAGAATTTATTCTGATCAACTAACTGCAGATCTAAGGAAATTGATAGCCATATTTGATGCTAGGGTGTTTTTTATGTGTAGCTAAAGTCAGATTTTTTTCGTATGCTTGTGATTAGAAGTCACACTAATACAAATGATCAAATGGAAAAAATGTTGAATAATGTGTTTTCGTTGATTTCAAAGTTAGGGGGAGATGTATTTTTATATGTTGGCCCAGCCAAGGTTATCAGTCGACCCCTTAAGCAAGTGCCAAATCATTATGAGTTAGGGATAAGTGAGCACATTTGGGAGTGTCTGGGAAATGAGGAGTAGAGGATCGAGATGTAGAGGCATGAGGAAGTGAGGGAAGAGGAATTTAGAGGCATAAAATAATTTTAAGGTGTTGGAAGAGGTCCAAGGCATGAAAAATAAGCTTAAGGCACGGCAAGATGTCTAAGGTGAAAAAAAATCTTGAGACATGGGAAGAGGTATGAGATGTGAAAAGAAGCTTGAGGTGTAGAAAGAGGTATGAGGTATAAATTATTTGCAATATATAGAACATATCAAAAAAAAAACTCAATACATACATACATACATACATATATATATATATATATATATATATATATTATGAAAATATCACAAAAATATAATTTCACACTAGTATCCATCAATTAATGAACTTTATAAATAGAATTATTTTCATTAATCAATACAAATTCTACCATATCCTTGCTATAAAAAAATTTCTTGTAGGGGAAAATTCTAAGATCTTCCAGTATCTTGATATTTTGATATCTGGTAAGAACTTGGTCATATCCCTTAGTTTTTGAGGTGCTTAGTTTTTTCACATGGGAGCTTAAGGTCCTCAACAATATCTCACATTGGGACATTTATAAAAGGGGTGTTTTTCATTTATCTACTATTTTGATTTCTAGTAAGCACATAGTCATAGCCCCTAGTAACTTATAAAAATACTTGAAACACTTGGGGCCTTAATATCCCTAGAAATATCGCATACCAAGAATTTTGTGAAAGGTGGATTTTCCAATTTCACTAGTACTTTGATATCCAGTAAGTGCTTGTTCATAGCATATAGACTTATAGGTGGTTAGTTATAACATCTAGGGGTTTAAGGTCCTCGAAAATTTAACATATCAATACTTTTGTTAAAGGTGTGTTTTCTAATTTCACTTGTGTTCCAAAATCTAGAAAATTCTTGGTCATAGTGATTGGTAACAATGGTGGTTATTTATAGCACTTAGGGACTTAATGTCCTCAACAATATCACATAGGAGGAATTTTACAAAAGGTGTATTTCAAATTTTTCTAGTATTCCAATATTCGATAATTACTTGGTAATAACATCTAATGATATAGTTGGTTTATTATGTCACTCGAGGGCTTAAGGTCCTTGAAAATATTGGATACCAAGACATTTAAAAAATATATATTTTCCAAATCTTTGAAATTCCAAATTTCAATAAGTTTCTAGTTATACAATTGTTATTTGTGGTTGTTGGTTATATCTCTTTGGGGATTGAATTTTTTGAACTCAGCATCGTCACATGGACATTAGTAATAGCATATTTTAAGTAATTTTTTATGGAGTTGTCTTTAGTGCAACTTTTTGAAGTTTCAGGTGCCAGAATCTGGTGAAAAATTTTGAGGTAAAATCTTCGTTTTTGTTATTCAAACTAGTTTTTTGGCTCTATATATGGATTAAACACCCTCAAAAACCTCTAGGACACTTCGATTGTACAAAGTTAGCAATCAAACCTCTCTTTTCAATAAATTCCTGTCGGAATTTAGAGAAATTACACCATAAAAAGTCGCCATAAAAGCCTTCGAAAAGTCGCACTAAAAACTACTCGAATTTTTATGGCTTGAAATTTTAGTAAGAATGAGGGAAAAACAGTGGGCCATATGAGGGTAACACGTACATTGTTACGGTTTTTTTGTTTCAACACTAACATAGTATTGTTAACATTTATGGCTTAGTGTTTTGAGTGCCAATTCTTCAATGCTTGGGTTGAAGGAAGCACCTAGTACAAAACAACACTTTGAAGGTTGATTGAACAAATTTGGAGAATATGATATATTATAAGGAAATAGCTAACCACTGTAAAATAAATTATGAATTGTATCGTAGAGGGGATTGGTATCTCTAGTAGCTTTGTTCCTACAAACACTTGCAACTGAGGGGATTGGCGTCTCTATTAGGTTTGTTACTACAAAAAATTACAACTGAGGGGATTAGTGTCTCTAGTAGGTTTGTTCCTATAAACACTTGCAACTGAGGGGATTGGTGTCTCCAATATGTTGGTGCCTACAAATTCTTGAAGCTAATGTCATTGACATCTCTAGTAGGTTAGTGCCTACAAATTCTTGAAACAGAGGGGATTAGTGTCTCTATTTAGTTGGTTCCTAAACATTCTTAAAGCTAAGGAATTGGTGTCTCTAGTAGGTTGTTTCCCATAAACTTTTTCAAATGGTATATTTGTTCCTAAAAGAAACTACTACATAAATATTTTTCCAACAACCCTGGTGAAAATTCCATGTAACAAAATTTAATAAAGGGAAAAATAATAACCACGGTTGATGGGACACATATTCCAAGATGAATGTTGGGAAAATAGCCTAGTGGTTGTGCATTTCAATTCCTATGGCTAAAGTAAATTGGAAAAGGAAATGGCTAAGGTGTTGGAGAGGAAAAAATAATTTATCACATTTATTTATGAAAATAATGGAAAATAGGTGAAAGGTCACAAGTTTCTTGTGAGGAGGAAAATGAAGGAAAATAATGGAAAATGAAGAAATTAGAGTCCTCATTAATAAAAGGGCTTATGAGGATCAGTTGGTAATATTTTTCTACCTTTTGTCAGTGAATTTTTGGATCTCTCTCATTATTCTCTTTCTCTCACTCACTCACTCTTGGACACTTTGATTTTCTTGGGGAATTTTGACATTGGAGCAAGAAAGGCAAGAAAGGAGGAAGAATGAGGAAGCAAGCAAGGAGGAGCAAGAATCTAGCAGCTATAGCAATATTCATGGCAGGTATTTATTTGCATGTGTATTTTCTTGTCTAGATCTGGCATGCATGTTATCTCATGTGGTTCTTCTCTGTTTTGGCATGCTTTTTCTAGGTGTGATCATGTTTTCATCCTAGCCTTTCCATTTACGTATAGCCATGGTGTTGCAGAGTTCTCATGTTTTGGCTTAGCTAGATTACTAGATGGATTCAAAGCTAAGTGAGGTGGATCTCCAAATTTATATAAAAAATGGCCAAGTAACCCGTGAACCAGACACTGGGTTGTGGTAAATATGGATAGTGTGTTGCCTCGTTAGGCCTAGGAATCCTCGATCGGTGAATGGCGATATATACGGTATATCCTAGAGGTTGTTTGCCTCATTTTAGGTCATATTGATCTAAGTTTGGATTGAGGTAAATCATTAGAGGTGGGTACTCTCTGTTGGGCCTAGTAGTCCCAGAATGGGATGTACAGTAAAGCCTGGAGAGTATATCTTAGTTTAGGTCCTAGTGACCCTTGATCTATAATGTGGGTTGTGGTAAATCCTAAGAGACTAGGAGATAGGAAAATTCATCATGGTGTAGGTAGATAGCATTTGGTGCTATGTGTTCTTGTGTTGATCTGGTGATCGGGTGTAGATCATAATAAATCCCGTTATGACAGGTTTATTATGTTTCCTTAGTGATGTAGGATGGATCATGGTAAAGCATGTTTTTTATTGATGAGGGTGAGGTGTTTTAGGCTTGGGATTCCCTAGTTGGTTCTTTTGATTTGAGTTCCACATTCATGCTTGGAATATGGAATGGGGGTGATAGGTTGAAGATATATTTGGCTCAGCCAATATATGGTCAGGTGGAATGTGGAAGTCCAATCTCTGGTTGGTTTTTACAATCATTAATGAGAAGCTCATTCCTTTGGTATTTGGTATGAATATGTTCTAGTTAGTATGTAGATTCTATTGTTGTATACACTCTATTTCTGTTGTTATTGTGTTAATGATAAGTATGTATTTTATCATAGATAATGTATGTCTTGATCCATTTTTTTACGTGTAAAGGAATGCACAATGTATCTATGGTCAAATATATTATATTGCAGATAATGATTTAAGTTATCAATGCTTCTTAGTGATTCTCATATAAGTATGAGACACATTTGCTCTACTCTATTGTTTATACTTGTAGCTTTCATGTTTGTAACATGTTTTAAAATTTGCTTGTCATGGCTAGGAGGGGTCTGAATGAGTTCTTAATTATTTGATTTCTTCCATATCATTTTATTATTGTTATTTATCATCTCTAAGCTTTTCATGGAGTTCTGGGAAGAAAAGTGGGTTATGGGCTTGAAAAAGTGGCTCAAATATCGGGACTGTTGGCACAGAACTAAGTATTTGGGGTTCTAGCCATTGGCATTGAGTGTTATCCATGTGGTTATATCCTTCTGACCACTTGCATGTAGTGCTACTCCTGTGGATATGGATTAAAGGGGTCAAAATGTCAGTGTTACCTAGGGGTAAGGGCCTTGAATGGTTGGGTTACCTCCAAGGGTTGTTGTGGTTGTTGTACAAGATCTGTAGGTTGATTTTCCATCAAGTCCACTTCCTTAAGGTACATAGGAGGTAATAATACATGTTGAAGTATGTTTAATAAGTTGAATGGTTTAGTAGCTTGGCATGTGGAAAATTTTACAGTTATTCCATATATGGAGATCACTATAGCTAGAGCTAAAACGACATGAATGAGTCAAAAACTAATTTGGCACTATGTGATATATTTGGTTGAATATTCCATACACATGGCTTCACCAAATTTGGATCTAAATGATCTTGAATGGATTGGAAGCATTTTGATACTCCCTTAAGGATTTATAGAAGTGTTAGCATTGATCCTTATTCATTATAAGAAAAAAACATAGAATTGTGTGTGTGCAACCAAGGGAGTATCTAGCATTGTTTTTTGTTATATTAAGGAATAAGAGTGAGAGGAGAGCTATGGGTTAATGTGATCAAATGAGAGTGGTCAAGAGAGCTTTTGGAACAAATAAGACCTGAATCTATCATGTATATTTTATGAGGGCTAAGTGCACTCATGTATTTCTTTTGCATGGGCTATGTATGAGTGTGATGCTGAAGAGTGGGCAGAATGATTTTATGATAGTGACATGGTAGAGGGCCATTGAAGAATTAAATGCCAAGATTAAATAGCTACTGAGGATAAAAGAAGGCCAAGAGTTGGATTATATAGACAGTTGAAACTAGGTTGAGTGAGAGCCAAAATAGAGACTAAGTATTTCCTTATGGATTGTAGGTCACTTCCTACAAAATAATAAGTTGGGGCTTCAATATGAGTGGGTGTTTGAAGATATCTTTGATATTGGTGCCTCTTTCAATTTTGTGCTTCTCATAGGTTGATAAGGTGTCTATAAAGAAGGGATTCGGGTCTCACTGGTAGTGGTTACTAGGCAAACATTCTAGAGAAATTTGGTGCGTCCTGTGAGTAGTGACTCACAAAAATTGATGTAACTAGAGTAGGAGCTAATATTTTACATCATAAAAAAAAAATGTCGGTGGTTTTCCCTTTTGGGTTTCCACATTAAATATATGTGTTCATTTTTGTATGTTTCTAATGGTGTTGTTGAGTATGTTCATGTCTTGAGTTAATTTGTTGTTTACATAATATGTTGGTGGTGTCTCACATAAATGCTTTATAATATTAAATATAGATATAATTTTTAATTAAAATAAAAATTAGCCTTAATATTGATTAATCCCCCCTATCAGTATTAACATTGTCTCCAACGAATACAATTTCTAAGTGTTACATTTCTTTAGGAAAAATAAACTTCACATGTTCCTCTTCCACAACCACTTCACTTTGTCAAATGTCAATATTGTGATCGATTTGGTGACATGAAAGAGAAGTGTTTTCATCTTCAGCCTTGTGAAAAATGTGGAAAACATACTCATCATTCATACAAATGTTCCAAACATAAGACTCTTGAATACCACTGACTCATCTTGGATGGATCACTTCTTGGAAATGTTCTTCAATAGCCAAGAATATATATTGGTTATACTGAATAGTTCTATCTCAATTATTGACAAATATTTTTATGGAGATATTTTCATCTTATCGCCTTGTTTATGAAATGGAGAGGAATTGATCATCAACTACCAAGTTCAAGGTGATGCTATCTAAGAATGAGCCACAACTTGAAATAGAGCCTTTAGCCAAAGCCTAGAGCTATAGTTAGCCAGTGGCATGGTCATAGCTATAGATAGAGATAGATTCATGTTCCATGAGCATGATTTGATTGATGGCCGACCTAAAACTACCATTGGTAGATGATTTTTCTTCTACTACCCATCTCATCATTTTGTGGTTATCTTCAAACCGTCATCAAGGTGAATTTCCTCTTTATAGAAATTTTCAACTTCAAACTAGATTCAAAATTGTTCCAAAAACAAATTTGAGCCAAGTTCCAAATTTGGTGGGCAACCTTAAATCACCACCACTAGAATACTTCTACTTCTACTACCTAATTTTCTTTGTTTTCTTTCTTAAACCACTATTTTAGAGAACATATTTAGCCATTGGCTTCTATCCACCTTTATCTTTTGGCTCTCTTCTTAGAATCATATCTACCCTTTCAGATTAAGTGGGGAAATGTTTGAAACATAATCCTCTTGAGTTAATCAAACTTGCCTCATTCACTTGAGAGGAATTTAAATAGCCTTAAGTGAATGAAAAAAGGCATGACAATTCCAAGAGACCTATTGGAAGATGAAAACCAAGGGTCACAAAAAATTTATTTATATGTATATCTCGTGAATAATATGCATTCTACACTTATCAAATTTGTCTTTAAATTTTTCATACTCTAATATAGAAAATTCAAAAATAACCTCAAGAAATGCATACATACTTCATAAATTCAAAGGAGAAAAATATTCTATGGGACCTGTAGACAAAAGCTAGTTACGACATAGTAGGATGCGTTGTATAAAATTTGATATTCTATTAAAACTCAGTAGATGTGCCAAGGAACTCAAGACCTATAGACACTATTTACAATCCATGTCAGCATGAAAAGGAAATGAATGTTAGTTTGAAAATAAATGAGTAGTAAACATCAATTCCAATTGAACTTGTACACACACACCTATTCGATCTAGGAAGAACAAAAACATTAAAAGGTGAGAGTTATTGTATGTTGATGATTACACAATAATTATATGGGTTACATTTCTTAAATAAAAATATGAAGAATTTGGTAAGCTTAAATATTTCAAATCCCTAGTTGAAATGAGGCTGATTTAAAAATCAAGTGCTTAAAATATGCTATATGATGTGAGTTTACATCTAATGAATTTAATGAATTCTATGAGAATCATGTAATTAAGAGACATTTTTCAATAGTAAGGAATCCATAGAAAAATATATTTGTAGAGAAGAAGATTAGAATTATACAATAAATGTCTAGAACAATGATAAATGAAGCCAAACTACGAGAGAAATTTTTGGGAGAAGCAGTTAGCACAAAAGTATACATTTGGAATAGAGAACAACCTAGAGTGAGTAGCTGCAATACACCTTATGAATTATGAAATGGTAGATCAGCTATAATAAATACTTTGAAATATTTGGGAGAAAATTTTATATAAATAAAAGCAAAGATAATTTAGGAAAGTTTGATTCCAAAACAAATGAAGGCATCTTTCTTTACTATGAATCTAGAAGCAAGGCCTTCAATGTTACAAAAAAATGTTGTGCAAGGTGGTAGAAAGTATTCATGTAAGAGAGGATGAAGCGACACCTAAGAAAGAAAAGTCACGAAAAAATGAAAATATGGAGAAGACAATCTACTTAGAATGAGAAAATGAAGAATAAGAGGAAGGAAAAAAAAAGAACAAGAAGAAATATAATTTCGCCATTAGAAGACACCATCCAAAATTATCGAAAATGGCCGTTCATAAAATCAATTTTTTGGTGATATAGATATATGATTTTATACTAGAAGGGATTTGTAGGTACACCAAAACAAGTAAATATTTCTTCATTATCTGATATAGAGCCCAAGAAAATTTATCAAACTAGTGAAGATATGCATTGGGTCAATTATATGGAAGAAGAATTGAATCAAATTGGAAAGAATGAGATATGGGAACTTGCTCCCAAACAAAATACAAAATTATGATTGGCACCAAATGGGTCTCTATAAATAGGTTGAATGAGGATGAACAAGTAGCAATAAATCAAGCAAGATTGGTTTCCAAGGACTATACTCAATTTGAGAGTATTTACTTTAAAAAAAACTAACCTCCAATTCCAAGATTAGAAGAAACTAGGATTTTTTTGCATTTATCTGTTTCAAGAACTTAAAAATATATCAAATGGATGTAAATTCAGCCATTATAAAAGGAAATATAGAAGAAGAAGTATATGTTGAACAATAAACAGGATTTCAATTGTTAGAAAATAAAGATCATGTTTGGAAACTAAATCAAGTAATCTATGGACTGAGGAAATATCATGGAGATTGGTATTCAAGACTTGAAAAATAAGTGAAACGACAAGGTCTAGAAAGAGGAGTTGTAGACAACAAACTCTACATCAAAATAGAAAATTATAATTTGTTAATAAATTCTATTTTATGTGGATGATATCAATTCTGGGAGTGCCTAATGAAACAACAAATCAAAATTTTGCATAATAAATGAAAAAAGAATTTGAGATATCCATTCTTTGAGAATTCTCATTCTTTCTCAGTTTTCATATTTCTCAATCCATTAATGCATATTCATTTCTCAAACAAAATAAATCAAGGAGATTTTGAAGCTAGCAACATGTCAGTACACCCATTATCACAGCATGTAAATTAAGAAAAGATGTTGAATCCCCCTAAGAAAATAAAACACTATATAGGTAAATGATTTTCAACCAGACTATGTGTGATATATCATCAATGCTAGAAATCATGAAAGCAATAGAATTGGTTGTAATATTTCAATCTACACTAAAGGAGAAACATGTGAAAGTAAAAAAAATAATATTCAAATATTTGAAGGGCACATTATACTTTGGTTTTTGGTATTCTAGAATTAAGTACTTTACTCTAAAAACATATAAATATTCATATTGAGCAAGGAGTGTTGATTAGAAGAAAAGTAGAAGTGGATAATTATTCTTTCTAGTCAACTGTCTAGTATCATGGTTGACCAAGAAGAAAAATTCAATCTCTATATCCATACAAAAATTTGAATTAATTGTAGTAGAAACATGTTGCACACAAGTTCCCTTGATGAAGTAGACACTAAAGGAATTCAAGGTAGCACAAGTAAAATATACATTTCAAAGAACCTTTTTATGAACTCAAATATAAATCATATTCCTATCATGTAACACTTCCTAAGATAATGAGTAGTTTAACAAAGTGTAAGGATGGAATACATTTCCATGAAGGAATAGGTTACATATATTTTTACCAAACTCCTTTATGTAGAAGAAATTAAATATATTTGGTAAAACTTGGGAGTGGTATCCCTCTCAAATTGTTAATAAATGGAAGAACAATCTCAAAGGGAGTAGCCATTTACCATTGATGTCAAGGGGGGATAATGTTCATATAGAGGAAGAATTACGAACACAAGGATACTTGTAGACATATGGAGTACTACAAAATTATTCCAAATTTACTAAGGGTTTCTATAAGTGAGAAAGGGGGGGATTGGAAATGATTTTCCCTTGATCTAAAAGGTAGGGGGTTACTACATATGTTTTAGATAAATTTTGAAAGATGAATATTGTTCAAACTATTGTCTCGATGCCAATTTTTTTATGCGTGGTTTGGATACCTTATTTTAAAGGTATTTTTATTTTGAATCCATAGCTCAAATGGGAGCATATAATATCTGATTGAAAATAATTTTTTGACACCTTTAAAATGGTATATTACTCGTTTTAAATCCATAGGAATTAGAACATATTAAATATTCTTTTAGGATAGCTCAACTAGAATCAGTCAAATTAACAATTCAGCACCATAAGTAAATGAAGAAACACTATAAATAAAGCATATAAGAGTGCATTTTAATGTCAACCAAGTATGAAGGTATTTGAAGTGCACAAGAAAAGATGGGGAATACATGTTTGGTTTTAAAGGTGGAGAAAAAATGTGAATTGTGGAGTGAATGAGTCATCTTGGCATTTTCGCTATAAATTTTCTTTTAGGATGTTTCAAATAATCAATTTTTGAGGAGATAGATATGATACCTTCATGTACATGTGGTAATAATTTTAGGAATTGGTAAGCTATACTTTCTAATATGTTCCTTATGGAATATAGGGTTTTAATTGATCCTGAAATTTACTTCAAATAAGTCATCTTGGAATTTTTTCTCTAAATTTTTTTCCAATATTAATCAAAATTATGAAATTTTGAGGGGATATAGGTGAGGTACTCATTTAATTATGGAAAAACATTTAGGGACTAGTTCACTACAAATTTTGTGATATTCCCTATGGATGTTACAATTTTTTATTAATCCTAAAATTTGCTTCAAATGCGACATCACTTTGGGATTTTCACCATAACTTAGGTTCAATGATGTTTCAAACCATGAAATTTGATGAAATAGAGGTGATATATCTCGGTACATTTTGTAAAATTTAAAATGTTGGTTCTTTATAATTTTAAATATATTCCATATATTATTTAGGGTTTCTGAAGAGTCGTAAAATCAATTTCAAATAAGTCAGTTTGGGCATTTTCCTATAGCTTATTTTCTAATATTTGTATACTGTGAAATTTTCAAATACCCATGGAGACATAGAAATACCTCAAGTAGATTTTTTGGAATTTAGCTCACTATACTTTCTTATATATGCATTATGGAAGTTACAGTTTCTGAATGATCCTAAAATTAATTTCAAATAGGTTAGCTTGGAATTTTTGTTATAGCATTTTTCTGGGACTTTTCGTAATATAAATTTTTAAAGATCTGAGTAGCCATATTAAATTTCCTTAGTTAAGAACTTCATAATAATATTTTATAAATTGGATAAATGGTATGGTGTACAATTTGATTCTTTGGAAGAGGCCAGAAACAAGAAGCTTTGGGATACCTAGACTTGATGAAGTAATAAGTAGCAAGAAGACTTGGTAAAGGTAGAATCAACTAGCAAACTTGGTGAAGGAATAAGTGGGAGGGAGAGTCAATGAAGTAGGTGTTTTCCTTCAAATATTTGCAACAATTGGGATTGGTATCTCTAGTAGGTTGGTTCCTCAAATATTTGTATCAATGAGTATTGGTGTCTCCAGTAGGTTGGTATGTATGAATAATTTTAGTAGTGTGGATTGGCATCTCCAGTAGGTTGGTGCCTAAAAGTATTTTTAATGGTGGGTTGGCACCTACAAAGAGCTATAAAAATATTTTTTGTGTTTTTCTAATAAAAGGGTTACCGTGTTAATATTTTTTTCAATGGTTTACAACTAATAAAGATTCTCATATGTGATTCTCTTCTAATGGTTATGAATGTTTAGATAATTATAAATATTCTCATATGTGATTCTCTTCTAATGGTTCTAAAAGTTTAAATAAGTAAAAATTATTGTGAACCAATTCAACCTCACCCCCCTAGTCGTATAAATGTGTGCTCAATAGTTGATAGTGGATAGAATTTTCATTAGAGGAGAAAAAAACTATTTACTGTATTAATATAATGATATATTAGAGGAACCATGCAACATAACCTTGAATGCTACTTCTCCATAATTTTATGGTAATTGAAGAGTTACATTTGTGAAGTGATGTATGAGCTTTAGGAAATTTTTACATTATCTTAGGTAATATGTTAAGTATAATAATAGGCATTAAAGTTTTCCTAATTATTATTTAATAAGTAAACAATTATATAAAAATATTACCATAGCACAAATTTCACAAACATGCACAATGTTAAAGGAACTCATATTATTTTTTTCCATTATACATATGTAGAGAAAAATTATTAAATGTATTAATTAAAATAATAATTAATTTTGATTTTAGGAAAACACATATCATTGTGTTAGGTAAAATTAAATTATTTCCTTACAACAATGGTATTTAGATATAAAAATAAGGTTTCCTTTTGAGAATGATATGATGGGCATTACATTTTCTACTGAAATGATCAAATGAAAACAATGTTGAATAATGTGTTTTCATTCATGTCAAAGCTAGGGGGAGACTGCTTTTTATATGTTGGCCCAACCAAGTTTATTATTCAACCCCTTAATCAAGTGAAAAATAATTATGAGTTAGGGCTATGTGAGCTCATTTGGGAGTTTGTGGGAAATGAGGAGTAGAGGACCGAGTATTAGAGGTGTGACGAAGAGAGGGAAGAGGAATTGAGAAACATAAAAGAATCTTAAGGTGTGGCAAGATGTCTGTGGTGTGAAAAGAAGCTTGAGACATGGTAAGATGTATGAGATGAAAAAAGAATCTTGAGGTGTAGGAAGATGTACGAGGTATAAATTCTTTGCAATATATAGTACATATCGAGAAAAAAAACTCTATATATATATATAATGAAAATATCACGAAAATATAATTTCACACTAGTACCAATCACTGAACAAACTTTATAAATAAAATTATTGTCACTAATCAATATACCTTCTACCAGATCCTTTATATACCAAAATTTGTTGTAGGGGAACATTCTAAGATCTTCCAATATCGTTATATTTTGATATCTAGTAAGAACTTGGTCATATCCCTTGGCTGTTGAGGTGCTTAGTTGTAGCACATGGGAGGTTAAGGTCCTCAAAAATATCTGATATTCGGACTTTTATAAAAGGGGTTTTTTTTCATTTATCTACTATTTCAATTTCTATTAAGCACTTAGTCATATCCCCTGGTAACTTAGATGATTAGTTTCAGTAATTGGGGCCTTAATATCCTTAGCAATATCGCATACCAAGATTTTTTTGAAAGGTGCATTTTCGAATTTCACTAGTATTTTGATATCTAGTCAGTGCTTGGTCATAGCATATGGATGTATAGGTGGTTATTTATAGCATCTATGGTTTAAGGTCCTCCACAATTTCACATATCAATACTTTTTTTAAAAGTGTGCTTTCTAATTTCAATAGTGTTCTGAAATATAGAAAATTCTTGGTCATAGTGATTGGTCACAAAGGTGGTTATTTATAACACTTAGGGACTTAATGTCCTCAACAATATCACATAGGAGGCGTTATCACTGCATTTTTTTCAAAAAAAAATCGAATTTTGGTTGTCCTTATAAAGTTTTGTCTTTGATCCTCTTTCGTCTCCTAACTCATGGTGAAGAACCATGAGGATTGAACTGTATGAGCCTTTGTTACTTTGTAATAAAATTCCAAAGGAGTTCTGAGTCGAAAATTATGTTTTTTTTATAACGTTGATAGGGTAAAGTCTCTTTGAAATAGTTTTTTTAACTACTTTTAGTGGTTGAAGTCATAGGTTTCCATCTGAAAAAAATTCTTATGCTTTCACCATCATTTCCTTTCTAAGGTTAGAGACATAGTGTTAAGATCATGAATTTTGTTAAGAATAAAAAAAGCATTAGTTTTTCTTTCCATGAAATACAACTATCATTTTCAAAAGCTATGGTTTTATAGAAAAGCAGCCTTCTTCAGAAAGGTAGTAATTTCCTACAAATTTCTATAAAGGAGGAGAGGAAAGTGTTAGGTGTTGCATATCCGGAAAGTATTCATTTTTAATTGAGAGGTGAATGAAAATTTCATCATTTCTATGCTAAGGTTATGCCACTATATTTCTACTTTCTAAAAGGTATGGGTGTCACAAGCGCAATACGAGTAGCAATAATGAAAATAGGTGATGGAGTTGGTGAAATAAGTGGCAGTGGTTTTAAATTATTCCCATGATTTGTGTCAACCTTGATTACTGAGTCATATGGCCTATATAACCTATTTTCATCTGCTCCTATGAAAAATGCATTGATATTTTTTTATTCTCCATTTTAAAAGAATTCGTTAAAAGTGCCAACAGGTAGCATTTCCTGGTGGATTACTCCTTGTTTTATAGTGTAATATCCCAAATTGGGGAATGTAGCAATATAAGACAGTTATGCAGAGAAATAACACAGACCATCTAAGACAAGAGGAGGAGGCCAATATGGAGACTCTTTATTTACATTTACATCAGCAAAATATGTGCACAATATATCCCATGATATGTGTAACAGGAAATAAAGACTCCAATAGAAGAAAATCCTCAAAAAGAGGTGTTGCAATCACATATATCGACTGAAACTGCTTGGAAAACGTTATTTTATTGAGAATACAGCAGCTAAAGATTAAAATTTAGATCTATATCAGATATTTTCATGAAAATTTATATCCCTATCAGATCCATACACTAGAAATCCTCTTCTTCAAAATCCCCTTGGGGTTTTCAGCAATAGATGAAGTACATGGAGTAGATCTGAGATCAAAAGCTGCAGATCTGTATAAATCTTTAGATATTCAGGAATGTTTAGATCTAATCTGATATATACAATATAATGATCCTCTCCAATGGATCTTAAATGTGAAGGGCAGATACCCAACACATGAAAATCACTCCTCCAAAATATATACCGAAGTGACCCTGTAACAGCACCTACATAAAAACGTATATCTAGAAGCAGTACTATGTTGTAGGATTTAAGATATGTTTGGCCACATGCCAAGATCTGTAAATTGTGCTTCAATGATCCAATACTCTCTTTACAATGGGATAGAATGCTTCCCCACTAAAACGGAGCACTAGAATGGTCTAGATCTGAGTATATCTAGCTTCTACTTGCTGTAGCTTTCAAAGACAACCAAACCCTTAATAGGATATGCATTGTAGTTGGAAGGAGAAGATTGGCCTCAAGCCAGATAGTGAGTTATGCAACATAAGACTCTCCCAAGAGCTACTCAATATGAAGAGGTGGGATTCCTGATCAGAAAAACCCAATGCTAAACAACATTTGCAATCTAGGCTAAACAGCCAAAGAAAGCTTGTATGTATAAATAGACAATACTTTAGAAATTTGATATCATTCAACGACCTTTTCATGCTACCACCCCCTTCCTTATATATATTAAGAGCTTGTAAACCCTAAACCACCTTCAATGAAATAGCTTATTTCACACAAGCCATCTCCATCTAAAAATGTGCTGTGCCTCATTGATGGCCATTCCTCCAATACAGCATTGTATATCTGGTCAAGGTTGACCTAGTCAAAATGTCCAGCCCCTTTCACACCTAAGTGTGCCTGATTTTGTAGCCAAGATTTAGCCTTTTTCACATTTGGCTATGATTTATACTTTATTAGGAGTTTTATGAACCTCCTTTACACTTTTATTCTTTAAACAAATAAATAAAACAAAATTTAATATTCCAATTAGCTTAGGACTAATTAGGAATATTACAGTCCTCCCCTCCCAAAGATTGCTTGTCCCCAAGCAACTATAAGGATAGAACTGAAGACGTGGGGAACCTTCATTCCCATATGGAGCTCCATTCTCTAAGCTATCATCCATACAAAATGAATCACCCTCCAAGTTTGAAATTCATATAAAAACTCCTCCCATGTGAGAGGCACCTCCCAAGTGCTCAAGTTACCCAAATGGCTCACCCCATAAAGAAACAAGAGGCCCAATGTAGCAATCATGGATTGTCCAATGCTTTCCCAAACATATGAAATATAAGAACCATGGAAAATATCTCTCCCAAAGAACACATCCAATCCTTTCATCCTCCCTCCAATCATCCCCATAAGAATTACAAGCACATCATCAATGTAGGGGACCAAAACAACATGGATACCAAAAAAATTTTGTGCATATGGAGGTGGGTCATAGTCCCACAAGTGGAACCAGCACAGTGCATCTCCTGACTGCATTAGATCAAGATGTGGTAAGGGGTTTCCCCATCACTTAATTTCTTCCCATATCATCTCACCATGGCTAAAAGTGTGAGATTTATTTTTTGCCTTAGGAATGCACCCATCATGATACAAAATCTCCCTTTGTCCACCAAGGGAGTGGCCATGTTCAGAAATAGTTTTGGCCCAAAGTTGGCCATGAGGTTTAAAAGGTACAAAAATCCTCCTTGGATTCATGGCTTGCATATACATGGTACAATAACACATAAAATCAGAAAATAAAACATGATTTACATAAGTATGCTCTTCACCAGTAATCCTCCTCAAACAAATGAAGTGGTGTTTAGATCTATCTCCTCTTTCAAAAGTAGAAAGAGAAGGTTGAATTAAGTCTCTCATAGAGTTATGTTGTTGCTCCATCTTTGACAATACTGATTTATTTATCCTTCAAAGCCCTCCCAATAGTAGCTCCTCATGATGATGTTGCTGAGCTTCATGGAATATGTGTGGCTGAAACAAAACTCTTCATAAGACATTTGTAGCAACTTCTCCTTGAGCTTGGAGGCTCTATACAAGAAGATCCTACCATGATCATAGATGAATACATCTTGGACTAAATATCCCTCATCATGTATCTGGTCATCAAGGATCATGCATGTGTGAAGATCCTTGGAATAATCCACCAACAGTTGGGATTTCCAATATGTATCTAGACTCCTCAATAATGACAGAGCTGATGATCTATCAACTGAAATGTCTATCATGTGGTTGCTCCTTTCATTGACATCTCCTATTGCAAAGGTATGTGTTGAAGTTCATCCCTTCCCCTCTTCTCCTCCTTGACATACCCCATGCCAAGTGTATATGATGGAAGGTTTCTATCCCCTCCTTGCTTCCCTTATTGTATATGCACATGCTCAAATGAAGATGGAAGTTTTTGGAAATTATTCTCCCATGCAAGACTATCATATATCCAAAACCCCCTTGGTCTTGCCAAAGTATACATGTGAGGCCACCATCTCCTACCATGTCTGGAAGATTTCTCTCCAAGTGAGATTATCTTTTAAGTCTTCATAGCCAAGGACTGCCCTCCTTGCCCCATGATGTTGTCTTTCTCCATTCTTGTAGCATCTTCTCTTAGCATAGTATGAGATGAGAGAGTGGACAATGATGATAAGGGGAAAATATTTCCCTCCTCCTTAAGCTTCCCCAACACTCTCAGTGTTGTAGTATGGTCTTCTAATGCTCCCTTCCTTCTTGGATCTATGAATGGAGCATCAAGGTGTGAGAATTATTTCACCAAATCTGAACCAAGTGGTGTCCCAGGTGGTTTCCCACAAGAAAATGATGTCTTGTGGATAATACCCATATGCATAACAGATGGGATCATCATATCCCTACTTATACTACACAAATTCACCTCCGTTTTTTCTGTGGAAGTTTCATGATGATGGGGTTTCACTCTTAAGGATGCAAGAGTGCTTTTGATTGGAGAACTTGCTCCATCCTTCCCTCCATGTAATAGTGGATCATATATTTCCATATCAGCACTGTCATCCCTCCTTTTTTCTTCTCCTCCTACCTTCTACAATATCTCACAATTTAAGGTGCTATCCTCAGATGTCATTAACCCATGTACACCCAACATCTCCTTGGTGTCAAGAGTTTTGATCACAAAGGAATGATCTAGCATAATGTGTGTCCCCAAGAATGTATAAAATGATAGAACACACTTCCTCCATTGTTTTTTATCATTTTCTATTATCATATACACATGCTTCTCATGCTCTTCATATGTAAGATCCCTTGGAGGCTAATCCCTTGGATCTTCTTGAAAATATACAAAAGCTCTTCTAGTGGAAGCAATTTCTTCACCTTCATCTCCAAATAAAAGTAGATCTCCTCCTGCTACCACAACGCTGGAGGATTTTTCCAACTCTTCCTCTTCCTTCTCTTCATCAATGGAGAATGCCTCATCATTAAGAGATATCTTTTATTGATCTCCTCTTGGAAAAGGAATCCTCATGTCTTCTTCTTGAGAATAAATCTCTTGCTGAAGTGGGGCCTTTTCCCTTGGAAAATAATGTAGCAGATATTTAACCCCCTCAACAATGTTCTAAAATGGAGTTGGCTTCATGGATCCTTCCAAATCATGCAAAGTTTTTGAATTCTTGGGCTTGCTTTTCTAACCCAAGGAAGCTTCATATTTTTTTAAATCAAATCTTTTCACTAACCTCCTAGTGAACTTTGCATAAGTAGAGATATTTACATTTTTCAATGAAGAAGATTAAAATAAATATTAGGCATAAGCCTTAAATTTAAGATGCAGCACTGCTAGTCTTATGGCTTCTTCCTCTTAAACTTGATGTAGCTGGAAATATGTGTCTAGCTTCCTTACCCAAGACATGGCTAAGTTCTCAGGTGATCCATCAAAAGTAGGAAGAAAGAATCTACCCAAAGTGTGTTGAATGCATCTTCTTCTTCTATTGTGTTTGCTGGATCTTATCTCCTCTTAAGTTGAAAAAAATATTTGAAGCTTAGATGCTCCCTAAATCTTCTAGACTAAGATTCATATTCTTGGAGATAGCCACCAAGAGTCTCTGCCTTTGGTGTTTCTCCTTCTGTTTCTTCTCTTGCTAATAATGTAGGCATGCTACAGTGCTATAGATATGATTGTGTGGCAGAATTCTCACACACAAAATATCAAGAACTAGGGCTTTATTTATGTGAAAATATTCTTGAGGGATCTGCATGTATTTCCCTCCTCATTCACCTGATTTCTCTTTTCAGCTCATGCATAGTTTGGAACAGAGTTGTTTAGAAATCTTTCCCTTTCATTATTGCAGATAAAGGGGTTTTACCCTTGTATTCTTTGTCTTCATTGTAATTAAACTTATTTTGTATTTCCATTTCTTGAAATACATATTGGCTTCTTAGAAATCATAGGTTGTGCCAAGATGATGCTCCAATACCACTGTAATATCCCAAATTGGGGAATGCAGCAATATAAGATAGTTATGCAAAGAAATAATGTCGATCATATAAGACAACAGTAGGAGGCTAATATGAAGACTCTTTATTTAAATTTACATCATAAAAATATGTGCACAAGATAGCCCATGAGATGTACAACAGGAAATAGTGAATCCAATAGAAGAAAACCCTCAAAAAGAGGTGTTGTACTCACATATATGGACTGAAACTACTTGGACATCGTTATTTTATTGAGAATACAATAGCTGAAGATTACACTTTAGATCTAAATCAGATATGTGCATGAAAATTTAGATCCATATCAGATCCATACACTATAAAGCCTCTTCTTCAAAATCCCCTTGGAGTTTTCAGCAATACATGAAGTACATGGAGTAGATCTGAGATCAAAAGTTGCAGATCTGCAGAAATATTTAGATATTCAGGAATGTTCAGATCTGATCTGATATATACAATATAATGATCCTCTCCAATGGATCTCAAATGTGAAGGGCATATCCCCAACACATGAAAATCACTCCTCCAAAATATGTGCCAAAGTGACCCTACAATAACACCTAAATAAAAACACAGATTTGGAAGCAATATTGTGTTGTAGGGTTTAAGATATGTTTGGCCACATGCCAAGATCTAAAAATGGTGCTCCAATCATCCAATAATTTATTGCCAATGGGATAGAAGTTGTTGAGTCATAAAAAGGTATCTTTTGAACACCTAATTAGGCTACATTGATTGTCAATCCGGGAGCGAATTTTTATTTCAAGAATGTACTCTATCTAAGGCTACAATTAACTAAGAGTAATGCTGTGAAGATGTAGTACATAATTCTTAATACAAGAATAAACAAATGCTTGTAAAGGAATCTAATTGCAGTAGCATAAATGGAAATACTCTGGAACCTTAATTAAATCAATCTGCAAAACATCGATCAGGGATACAGTAGCAGTAACTCCTTCCCTTAGAAATAGATGCAAGATAAAAAATCTAGGGACTTGGAAGCAATAACCAGTGTCCTATACAGTTGGTGATCTTAAAAAAATTGAAATGAAATCAAGCTCGAACTACTTGCTGATAAAGATAACTGAAAGGGGCTGCAAAGGCTAAAAAGGAACAGCAACTTGTAACTCCTATGCATACATAGAAACTATAACCAAACTATCCGCTAATTTAAGGCTATGAATCAGAAATGAGCGATAACTAGAAATGGAACAACAATATAAATTGAACAAAAATTACAAACTTAACTAATCTCAATACTTCAATCCTGTCACCGGCCAATACTACAGATCAATCAATCACAAAGAATCATAGACTAATAGAACAACAACTAGAATCGAATATAGAACAGTAAAGCTTTCACAACGATAGTAAGATAAATGAACAGCAAATGTACTTTTTGCAAAGAATCAAATAGCAATGTAATTCGTTAATAAATCTGTATTCAATCTAACAGCAGTCAATCAACTCTATAATAGAAATAAACAGTAAACACAACTTCACACAATAGTAAGAAAATATTAAGAATACAAACAGCAAGGTAATTCCACCAGAGCCAAGCCCTTAGCGCTAGTGAAATACTGTTGGGCTACTTCAGAACTTAAGAGATGAAACGAAACACGTGTTTGATATTAATCGAACATAAAGTATTACAGAGGCTATTCTCTCAAAGCCGAGACTCAATAAACATAATATTACAAAGGAAATGTCTGAATATAAGAACTTTCGACCCCGTGATCACTAAAGGACATTTCTTTATATATTAGACCCTGACGGACAAGACAAGGAATAAGATGTGTTTTAATAGTGATCCCTCGGGATCAAAGGATCCAGAGGGATTCGCTCTTCATTTTTTTATCATATTGTTTACTTTGACCAAGGCAGAGCTGTCCCCTGCCTCTTTCTATCAATTTTTTCAGATCTCCTTGTCTTTGGCTAGATGTGGTTCAACGCTGATGGAGCAGGAGTTACATTGATCTCAGCCTCGCCTTTTGTACAACTGTTCGCTTCGTCCAATTCTTGTTTTATCAACAAAAAGCAACCTTTATTCATCTTTTTACAATGAACATAAACCTTTCCAATTCCATCATAATTCTTATAATAAATTACCTTCCCAAGGTAAACAAGAATATGTCTATAGTAAAAGAATGAGAAAATACATAGTAATTTCATACCTTTTTCACTGCCCAACATACCCCCCTGCTTAATATTTTTCATGTCCTCATGAAAACTATAGTTCACATGGAGAGCAGTCAAAGAGTAAGTCGGATAAGGTTTGTCATAAAAAAGCCTAAAACCATGTAGTGCAATTAATTTCTCAAAAACATGCTCTGTCTGTCCTTTGGGGAGTTCGTAAATGGCTTTGTAGTCTGAAGCAGGATACCATGCAATAGGGCTTCGGAACCTACACCCTAGCCAGAATGGTCCTTCTTTTAAAATAATATGACTATAGGAAACCAAGCGGTCTACAGCTAGCCCAAAGTTTTTATAATTAAATGGTTCTCTGTTTTGCACATTCTGATTGGAAATTCTCCACCAGACCTTAACTGCTATATAAGCTTGGTTTCTAATGGATAAGAAATAATCTGTTCCATTCAAGATAATCGATTTGTGGATAGGCCCCAATGCTTGGATAACGCCTTCCTTTGTCATCAAACTTTTCTGCCTAGCCCAAAATTGGGATGGGTTCTGAGGTTCACTCCTAACCCACAAATCTAATTCATTTTCTTGCCTTTGGAAAGCATTATAGGCTTTAAGCCATTTTAATTGATTTACAGCAAAGGAAATAAATGTCTGATCTTGGACATCTCCCACAAAAGGGCTAGGATTTGAATCACAATCATTTTCAAGTATTAGATTATGTAAATAAAATTCACACAAAAGGCGTTGTAATTTGATCCCATAAAGTCATCTATAGTTTTTAGCTCTATGGATTTCCCTGCCCTAAATGCCTTAATCTTTAGCTATAAATATCTTTCTAGTAAAAATAAAGCATAGTTTTTAGCAGGGCATCTACAGGCTGAGACATCAGTGTACAAGGAGCAGAGAGTGTCCATTTGATTGTAGGCTAGTTTTAATTGGTTCATTAACTTGTAATCCTTTTCCTTTGCTCTTCGACACTTTTCGTGAGCTTCAGCTCTGCTTCATGAATACTCTACATCTATTGCTGCAACTCCTGATATCTCTTCCTTAGGATAGTGTCTTCTTCCAACCTTTTCCTTTCTATTCGGGCCTGTGCCAACTCCTCTTGGAGTCTGGCTAGTGTCGGATCACTAAAAGTATGCTGACTACTAGATTGCATGTTTTCTCTTGAAACGGGTCCCTCTGGAACAACTTGTGTTGTAACAGCTGTTTGTTGTTCCGTATCTCCATAATTGGGCTCAGGCATGGCTTCTTCAACTTGGGGGTTCCTCTTAGTGGCCACTTTTCTCTTTTTCAAAGCTTGCTTAGTAGCTATGCTTCTTCTCTTAGGGGCTCGCTTAGGCATTTGTTTCATTCTCAGAACCCTAATGGTTTGCCTAAGCTATTCTATGAGTTTATGAAGGTTCATTCGTTCCCTGTTAAGCTTTTCAATCTCAGTTACTTTCCTCCTCTTTTTTAATGGAACAATTGTTCCTTTATCTGAACCTGTTTGCTCAACAAGGTGTTGGTCCATGTCAGTAGTGCCTTCAGTTAAGTTCTCTTCTTGGTCTTCTGCTTGGGGTTCCTCTTCCACATTCATGTGCCCTTGGCTAAATTCTTTGGGAATCATATCCTCGGTTAACTCTGAAATCTCCTGAGGGCTTCCAAGTTGGGATATTGCTTCGGTGTTCTCTTTTTCTTGTTCATGCCTTTCAGGGGAAGCAACCCTAGCTTTGTTAGGGTTTGTTGTTTCATCCAAAATTTCTTCAGCTGTATCTTTATTGACTGCAGAGTGCTTCTGTAACTGATTAATATCAATGTTAAGATCCAAAGGGCTATGAGGTTGCACATAGTCACTCATATTGGCTAGAATTTGGGCCAATTGGTCTTCTTGGAAATGGCTTACGGTAGGATTATCGGGAGGCTCTGATCCCTCATTTCCGCTATTATTTTTTTCTTCGTCCTCCTCACAGGTATGATAGCTTCCTTCTTCCTCATCCGAATATCGAATTTCTCCTTCAATTTCTTCTTCCTCAGTATTTCCTTCCTCTACACTGGATTGTTTTTCACCACTGGTGTGGTGACTTATTTCTTCTTCGTCCGAGTAGTGAATTTATCCTTCCATTTCCTCTTCTTTATCAGTATGAGGGATTGCTCCCTCCAATTGTGGAGGGTGTTCATCCTTTGAGCTGTGCAATTCCAGGGGCTGGCTACTGTTGGCCGGAAGTCCTTCCATCATCCACCTACTTCGTTTTGAACAGAGGGACTGTCTATGAGTTGATGGCTTAGCTATTGAGCCAGCCATTCTCTTGCGTTTCGGGGCAGGTAAGGCTAACCCTCCATCAATGGAGAATATCAACTCTTCCCAGCTGGTCTGTTTCTAGGCGAGGCTACGACTTACTATTAGTCGAATTAAGCAATGGTGGCTGACCACCATATATGTGTGCTAAGATTTTCTTATGTTACGGGAAATATCATATAACATGGAATTTAAAAATGCAGTCAAATTGACAGTGCATTTATGTTTTAATACAACCAGTAGCTTAAGGTGCTGAGGTCTTACCACATATTTCCTTTTGTCACACGTTATATAGGCTTGCACAATCTTGGCCAATTCCATCCATGATTCTCCCAATGATGCTGGCTGAAATCCTTTTCCTTTGACAACCAATTTCTGTCCATCATCCTGAAAGATCTTCATGGCTTCTTGAATCCTAAGCTTCTTCTGTGTCCATATGGTTCGTTGTGCTGGTATGCCCGAGACTTCTACAATTATTTCATTAGATACAGCTATCTGTCTTCCTCTAACGATGGAGAACCCTTCTTGCAAGTTCTATAAGAATTTGGTGGCCACTGCTTCGTGAGGTTGTTGCATCCTCATGAAATATGTAATCCATCCTATTCTTTCCAAAATCTCTCGTGCAGCAATAGAAATGACTAGCACCTGTGGCTCACTATGAATTTTTCGTCCTCCCATCATCTCTGCACCCTGTTAGTTCTTTCCAAACACACAGTGATCACAATGGAACAGCACAACACGTTAAATTGGAATGATGTCGTTAAAAAAATTTTGTTATTTCCTAAAATTTAGGGATTTAATTTTCATACAGGTAAATAAATAACGGGATTTGATCTACATGCAGACATCCACGCCCCCCTTGCTTGATGATAGGTCACCCTCGACCGTCAATTGAGAGAGGCAACATGGCACAACAGTAGTACAGCAGGAAAAAGTAGGCATAATTATTATACATTCAATCAAATTATAGAAATTACTGAAATCAATGCGTGTGATAAATCGGTAATAGATAAAAAATCGTTTTGTAATGATTCAAATATGGGGAGAAGGGATAGCTTAGGATAAACATAAGTACAAATGCATTTATTACCACTTCAAACTAATATGATCGATTTGTAATGATATTCATGTATAATAGGTTCGAAATGAAAGGTTAAGGATTCATACTTTCATTTGATATTTAAATAGAGATATAGGAAAAAGGGTTAAATATGACTATTGATGTGCATAAATGTGACTCCAATACCATCAGCAGAGCTCTGTTTCCCACAGGTGTCCATAACCTTGACAGAGTTGCTTTCTCACCCTTAGAACCATTGTCCTTTATTTATGCTGAGGAAGTGCTTGTTAAATGTCATAATGGAGGCCATTGTGCTGGCTTGGTGACCAGATAAATCACAATGCCATTCACCGGGAAGAAGTGAAAAGTGGGCAGGTCGGCTCGTGATGAGACCTCCTATTCCAAGGACTTCCTTAATTTTTTCAATTGTCCATTGGACCATATCCCTGGTTTGGTGGCCATGATGGGAATGCCACTTCACTGACTTCCTTATGATCATGTTAGGCTGGCTCTTTAATGAGACCCCCTATCCTCCATCTGCCAAATCATAAAATTATTAGTGGAACATATAAATATTTTTCTTTTTCATATAGCACTTTCGTAGTTATTCATAAAGGATGGCTCAGCATTCCTTAAGAGTAGGGATGGTGGAAGAAGTCTGAACATCTCAATAGAAAAGAGTATGCCCTTATTCCTACTCCAAAATTAAAAATCAAAGAAAGGTATAAAATATGGGAAAGAACCAATCATGATAAGGATAATCGATCAGATTAATTCAATGGTAATAAAACAGGAAAATTATGTTATTGATTATGTCCCTTTTTCCTGTTTTGTTATCATTACTAAACAATTTTCTTAAAAATGACGATTTCTTTTGATTTGATGATTACAGTAAGCTTTAATTTGTATGATTGTATATAAATAATATGTTTTCCTTTAGAATAGTCATCAGAATTTCTCAAAATGCTAATCTAAAACAAAAAATAATCCACTGAAAAGGTGTTGTTCCTTTAAAAAGAACAACAGAAACAATCTGCAGAACTACTGTTCCTTTCGAAAGGAACAACAAAAAAGTGCGAAATTGCTATTCCTTTTGAAAGGAACAACAAAAATCTGCGGAACTAATGTTCCTTTTGAAAGGAATAGCAGAAGTGTTGTTCCTTTATAAAGGAACAACAAAACTCAAAACAAGCGAAATGAACAGAGTTTTTGAAGAAAACTGAATTTTATGAAACAGACAGCGAAAACTGAAAGAAGCAGAGATTTGAAAAAAAAAATGAATTCCCTAAAACAAATAATCCAAATAAATAAACAATATTTATGTACAAAATTTTAAAAAAATAAATGATTTAATGAACTGGTGCTGAGGAGGAGTTATCCCCTTCAGCAAGAATTTCCATGGTAGAATCTTCCCGTAACTATTGGTAAAAGGATTCCCGGGTAAACGGTTTATGATACAATCGTACTCGATGACCATTTACCTTAAAGGAATGCCCAGATCCATCAATGGTAGCTAATGTAATAGTGCCATTATCATGAACTTTTTGTATTTCATAGCGTCCGAGCCATCGTGTCTGGAGTTTCCCTGGAAAATCCTGAAACCTAGAATCATATAGGAGTGCCCAGTCTCCTTCGTGGAAGATATTTTCTTTGATCAGGGCATCATGCCATTTTGCTCTCTGTTGTTGAATTAATGCTGTGTGCTAAAGAGCAGAGAGCCTAATTTCATCTAACTCATTAATTTGCTGCAGTCTTTTGGCTTGGGCTTCATTTAAATCTAGACCCACCTTCTGAGCTGTTCTTAGTGTCTGAATTTCAAACTCTATTGGAAAGACGAGTTCTTTTCCAAATACCAATTGATATGGTGAATACCACATAGTGGGTCTCCACATTGTTCGATACGCCCACAATGCTTCTGGAAATCTGTAGGCCCAATCACGTCTGTGTGAGGCAATGGTTTTTGTTAATATAGATTCAATCACTTTGTTCATGCTCTCAACTTGGACATTGGCCTGTGGGTGGTATGGGGTTGTAATCTTGTGATGAATGTGATAGTTTTGTAGTGTTTCAACTAATTTATTACCTACAAACTGTGGTCCTCCATCTGTGATTATGTCCCTAGGGAGGCCATATCGCACAAAGATTTAGAAAAGAAACTGTATTATCGAGTCCTCTGTAGCTTTTGAAAGAGCCTCTGCTTCAACCCATTTGGTGACATACTCAGTTGCAACTAGAATGTATGTTTTTTGGTTTGATGGGGGGCTAATAGGACCAACAAAGTCAAGGGCCTAGCGTTCAAATGGTTCAATCACTAGTTGAGGGTTCAAAGGCATCTCATCAGACTGCCTAGGGCGACCTGCCCTTTGGTAGCTATTACAGGCCTGCACAATATTTTTTGCATCTTTAAAGATATTAGGCCAATAATAGCCTATTCGTAAAACTTTATGGGCAGTTCTACGATCTGCAAAATTCTCGCCACACTGTCCATCATGGCATGATTTCAAAATGTCAAATACCTCATCCTCCCGGACGCATCTTCCTATTTTCATATCTGTACCTGTGTGAAATAGGTAGCCCCCAATCCAAGAGAATCGGGTACTACGTTGTATTATCTGTTTTCGTTCATTAAGGGATAAATGTTTAGGTAATTTACCTATTGCCAAATAGTTTTCTATATCAGCATACCATGGGGTTCTGACAGTAACAGCGAAGAGATGTTCATCTGGGAAGTGGTCTTCAACTGCTTCTGTATCTGTTGGCTTTGGCATTCTTGACAGAAATTCAACTATAGGGTTCTCTTTCCCAGGTCGATCTTTGATTGTAATGTCAAATTCCTACAATAAAATCAACCATCTTGTCACTCTTCCATTTGTAACAGGTTTATTTGCTAAAAAATTAATGGCAGAGTGATCACTATATAGTAGTACAGGATACCCAGTTATATAATGTCTAAACTTATTTATAGCATGTACTACAGCTAAAAATTCCTTCTCAGTCACAGTATAATTTAATTCAGCAAGGGATAGATTTTTGCTAATATAATAGATTGCATATGGCTTCTTGTCTTCCTCCTGCCCAAGTACTGCTCTAATTGCTGCGTCTGAGGCATCAGATGAAATTTGGAATGGAAAATTCCAATTTGGGCCCCTCAGAACTGGGGCTGTTGAAACAAGATTCTTCATATCATTAAAGGCATTGTCACATTTATCTGTCTAGATGAAATCAACATTTCCAGTTAGTGCATATAAAGGTGTAGCTATTCGAGAATAATGTTCTATAAAACTTCTATAGTAACCAGAAAATCCAAGAAAGCTACGTACCTCTGTCTGTGCGGTGGGTGTGGGTATTAACAAGATTATTTGAATTTTAGCTGGGTCCACCTGAATTCCAACTGCTGAAATATAATGGCCTAAGATAACTCCTTCGGTCATCATCATATGACATTTTTAATTGCTTAAACAAAGCCTAGTGTGAATACATCTTTGCAATACCTTTTCTAAATTTTCCAATGTTGGCTCAAAGTCATCCCCATAAGGTGTGAAGTCATCCATATATACTTCGAGAACTTCATTTATTAAGTCTGCAAAGATGTTGAGAATGGCCCTTTGGAAAGTATCAGGGGCATTGCATAGGCCAAAAGGTAAGACTCGGTAGGAAAATGTCCCCCATGGACAGGTAAAAGTAGTTTTGTCTTGGTCTTCAGGGGCAGTCTGAATTTGATTGTATCCACTCAAGCCATCAAGGAAATAAAAGAATTTATTTCCTGCCAATGTGTCTAATACCTGGTCAATGAAAGGAAGGGGAAAGTGGTCCTTTTGTGTTGCTCTTTTAAGTTCACGGTAATCTACACATATTCTCCACTTTCCGTTCTTTTTTGGTACCACTACTAATGGAGAGACCCACTTGCTATCAGATATTGGGTAGATGAAATTAACATCCAATAGTTTTTGTAGTTCAGCTTTCACAATATCTTTAAGATGAGGGTTTAGTATTATTTGGGGTTAGCGAATGGGTCTCGCATATTTTTCAATATAGATGTGGTGTGTGCACAATTGAAGATCAATTCCTTTCATATCGAGGTAATCCCATGCAAAGGCTGCTTTGTATTTCCGCAATAGTTGGACCAACTTCTCTTCTTGTTCAGCAGTCAGATTTTTATTAATGTTTAAAGTTTTTCCCAGCTCAATTTCCACAATCTTGCTATTGTACACAGAAGTAGTAGGTATTACTTGATCAGGAATGTCTTTCAAAGGATATTATTTTTCTTTATTATCAAATGTTTCCTTGATCATGTGACATTGAAAATGAGATCTGATTTGTGGTTGATTAATAAAATTATTAATGATATCATCCTCTGTTTGATCTTTAAAATCAAGAGCATTTTCTATAGTTAGAGGTGGTCTCATATTTTCCATAAGATATCATACAGGTTTTTTTCTTGTTTTGATTATTGATAGACTTGGCTGGGCTGGGGGGTATAAGGCTAAATTATTGACATATTTTCCCCTTTTTATTGTCATGTTGCCTTGTCGGCATCCAATATAAGCATCGGCAGTTGCCAACCAAGGTCTACCTAAGATTAACGGGTGTCCATCTAGCCGGTTCTTTGGATTGATAACCAGGAAGTCAGCAGGGTATTCCCAGGAATCTACAGATACCATTACATCTTGTAGTGTACCTTCTGATTTGACTACCAATCAGCCAGCCAATTCCAATAAGGTTGTTGTTGGTTCTAGCGATGTAATGCCAAGTTTTTGGTAGGTAGTAGTTGTTAGGATATTGATTGCTGCTACCAAATCAACTAAGGCATTTGGAAATGATTGCCCATTGATTTTCACCGTCACTATAGGATTTCCTGAGTCTTCATATTTGATATGTGTTTCCACCCCTGATAATAAGTCAGATAAAGTACCGACTATTTGGACAGTTGGATTGGTGGTTTTTATCCTCTTTGGCTTCTTTATGCATAATTCATTTATGGTTCTTGCATATATAGGAATGTCTTGAATAGCTTGGATGAGAGGGATTTTTATACACAAATTTTTTAATTCTCCCAGAAGATCAAAATTAGGATGTTCTAATGGGCTTGGTATGATTAATCATTCTGGGAATGGTGGAGAGGAAGTTGTTACTTGTTGTTGATCTTCCTTTTCTTTCTATAATGTTTTTTCTACAGGTAAAGGATCTTCAACATGAACATCGTTGTTTCTCTCTGTTTCTACTATTCACCCAGACCTTAATTGAAGGTCATTGCACTCCCTCAGTTCATTTTCTAATTCTGGGGGTTCCATTATTTAGACAGACTGAACTGGCCTATTTTTTGGGTTTGGGTTGGGCTGGGCTCGGAGTTGTGGTCTTAAGTTGGTCTGGGGGTTTGTATAGGGAGTTAGCAGTGTAGGTTGAGAGAGAGGGATTGTTGCAACTAGCTGATTTGTAGGTCTTTGCCAGTTTGACTACCAGGCCTGACTCTGCGAAGTAGAGAGGGACCATTGTGTTGGATAGTTATTTTTTTTCCAAAACGGTGGGCAGAAAGGAAAGCTAGGCCAATTATTTTTATTTTTTTTATTTGGCCAAGATGTTGTAGGGAATGGCTGTTGTGATCAATTGTGGAAAGGTGGTTAATTTTTCCACATTCCACTATATTGCTGAGCATTGTATTGAGGAGGCTAAAAAGAAGAAAATGGATCAGTTGGCATACCTGATTGTCGTGGCTGCCATTGTCGGCATTGATTAAGCAGACATACCACTTTTGATTCTTCTTCTGCCTCCTTATAAAGTGCTTTTAAGCTAGGAAGTGAGGGACATCCTTCTGTAGGGTGATCTTTTGTGCAAATGGCACATAACATAATTACATCCAATGGACATTCTTTGTGGCTGTGTTTCTTCCTGCATCTAGGACAGAATACTACCAAATTTTGCTCTGCTTATGCTTGCTTTTGTTTGACTTGCATAATGTCAAACTACGTTGTTAGAGTCCCAAGTATATCTGTCTTAAAATCTTCCAACAGGTTTCCAATCTCTGCACGAGTCACACCTTCATTACAGATCTTGTTGTCTCTTGTAATCATATCGCGTTCTGCTGATTTTAACCTTGTGTTGCCCCTTGAACTCCTAATACACAAATCAATGATGTCAGCATAACTTTCCTGATATATATCACCTTTTCCCACAATATTCAATGTTTCAACCCACTGATCTTTCATTCCCCTAATTAATGTAGTTTTCAACAGATTATCAGGTAAGGGTAAGGATGCATAGGGAGATCTTTGAAGATTGTATTGAAACTGTTCCACGTATTCTTCCAAGGTTTCATTTGGTTTTGTTGTCATTTGGAATATTTCATATTTTAGTTCCCGAGACCTACAATAATCTTGATATTTATTTAAAAACACATCTTTCATCTGATCCCAATCAGTTATGACACCCCCACCTAATCCCATAAACCATCATAAGGTTTCCCCTTTTAATGTAGAAGGGAATAGTTTTAGTTTTTGGGGATCAGTGGTATAATCATATCCCCTACATAACACATCAAATTCAAACAAAAATGCATCTAGATCTTCTGATGTTAATCCATGAAATGTGGGAATATGTTGAAGAGGAATGGCCTTCATAGGCGCATTGACTGCAGTATCTACTATATGATATTGCAGTGTAGAGGTTCGCTGGGGTGTCTGCTGATTCTGATTTTGGTTCTAGGCCATTTCGTAAAAAATGTGCCAATATCCTTCTGGGATCTCCAAGGAATTTCTAGGCTGACTAGCAGGGACAGGAATGGCTTTGACAGCACTTCCCTTGTCTAGAATAATGAGTATTCCTTGAGGTGTTTCAGGACCTTGATTTTGACTGAGTTTAACAGCACTTCCTTTAGCTGGACTGCTTACTGTTTGGACTATTTCAATAGGAGATTTTGGTTCTCCTATTTCTCCTGTTTCCCCTTCTCCTTCATAGAGATTACTAGAGTTCCCTTCTTGAGGGGAAAATATGGAAGGATTCTCAATTTCTTGGGAATCTTTCTTAATTCCCTCTGTTTGAATGTGTATCTTAGCAAAGGCTTCAGAAGGTGACTTTGTATCCTGAAGGGAACTATTAGGATGTCTAGAAATCGCTTATCTAAATCCTACTGATGGCTGAGATTCAATTCTTTTAAGGATTTTTTCAATAAAATTTGTCCGCCCAAGGGTCACCGGTCCCTTAGGTTTTTCAATTTTAGGAGGAATTTTGTTTTTCTTAGTTGGTCTATTCATTCAAAAAAACAAACCTTCATTCCTACCCAAAGAAAGAAGCTTACCTACTTCTGCTGTGAAGCGAGCTGTGAGCAAGTGTGTTTCTTGCCCAGTGCGCAGGTTCTTACCTTCCATCTTTAATACCCAATTCTTCGCAAGCAGAAGAAAATCAGTTGTGCATCACTCTTTTAAAATGGCATACACTCTCCCCGGAAATGGTGCCAAAATGTTAAGTCATAAAAAGGTATCTTTTGAACACCTAATTAGGCTACATTAATTGTCAATCGGGGAGCGACTTTTTATTTCAAGAGTGTACTCTATCTGAGGCTGCAATTAACTAGGAGTAATGTTGTGAATATGTAGTATAGAATTCTGAATACAAGAATAAACAAATGCTTGTAAAGGAATCTAATTGCAGTAACATAAATGGAAATAATTTGGAACCTTAATTAAATCAATTTGCAAAACATCGATCAGGGATACAGTAGCAGTAACTCCTTCCCTTAGAAATCAATGCAAGATAACCAATCTGGGGACTTGGAAGCAATAACCAGTGTCCTCTACAGTTGGTGATCTTATAACAATCGAAATGAAATCAAGCTCGAACTACTTGCTGACAAAGATAACTGAAAGGGACTACAAAGGCTGAAAAGGAACAACAACTTGTAACTCCTATGCATACACAGCAACTGTAACCAAACTATCCGCTAATTTAAAATGAGCAATAACTAGAAATGGAATAGCAATATAAATTGAACAGCAATTACAAACTTAACTAATATCAATACTTCAATCCTATCGCCGGCCAATACTACAGATCAATCAATCACAAAGAATCATAGACTAATAGAACAACAACTAGAATCGAATACATAAAAGCAAATATTTCACAACGATAGCAAGATAAATGAATAGAAAATGTACTTCTTGCAAAGAGTCAAATAGCAATGTAACTCGTTAATGAATCTGTATTCATTCTAAGAACAGTCAATCAACTCTGTAATTGAAATAAACAATAAACACAACTTCACACAACAGTAAGAAAATATTAAGAATACAAACAGTAAGGTAATTCCACCAGATCTAGGCCCTTAGCACCAGTGAAATACTATTGGGCTACTTCAGAACTTCAGAGATGAAACGAAACGTGTGTTTGATATTAATCAAACATAAAGTATTACAGAGGCTATTCTCTCAAAGCCGAGAGTCAATAAACATAATATTATAGAGGAAATGTCTGAATATAATAATTTTCAACCCCGTGATCACTAAAGGACATTGCTTTATATATTAGACCTTGACGAACAAGACAAGGAATAAGATGATTTTGAATAGCGATCCCTCGGGATCGAAGGATCTTGAGGGATTTTCTCCTCTTCATTTTTTTAACATCTTGTTTACTTTGACCGAGGTCAAGCTATCCCCTACCTCTTTTTAGCAATTCGTTCAGATCTCCTTGTCTTTGGCTGGATGTGGTTCAACATTGATGGAGCAGTAGTTACATTAATCTCAGCCTCGCCTTTGGTACAGTTGTTTGCTTCGTCTAATTCCTGTTTTATCAACAAAAATAAACCTTTAGTCATCTTTTTACAATGAACATAAACCTTTCCAATTCCATCATAATTCTTATAATAAATTACCTTCCCAAGGTAAAAAGGAGTATGTCTATAGTAAAAGAATGAGAAAATACATAGTAATTTCATACCTTTTTCACTGCCCAACAGAAAAGGAGCCCTAGAATGGTCTAGATCTGAGTAGATCTATCCTCCACTTGCTGCATCTTTCAAAGACAACCAAACCCTCAATATGATCTACATTGTAGTTGGAAGGAGAAGCTTGGCCTCAAGCCAAATAGTGGACTATGCAATACAAGACTCTCCCAAGAGTTGCACAAAGGGAAGAGGTGGGATTCCCGATCAGGAACACCCAATGCTAAATAACATTTTCAATCTAGGCTAAACAGCTAAAGAAACCTTGTATGTCTAAAAAAATAATACTCCAGAAATCCGATATCATTAAAAAACCTTTTCATGTTGCCATCAACTTCCTTATATATATTAAGAGCTTGTAAACCCTAAACCACCTTCAATGAAATATCTTCTTTCAGACAAGCCATATCCATCTAAAACTGCATTCTGCCTCATTGATGGCCACTCCTCCAAGACAATGCTATAGCTTTGTTCAAGGTTGACCCAGTCAAAACGCCAACCCCTTTCACCTAAGGGTGCTTGATTTTGCAGCCAAGATTTAGCCTTTCTCACATTTGGCTCTGATTTATTCTTTATTGGGAGTTTTATGAACCTCCTTTACACTTTTATTCTTTAAAAAAAGAAAGAAAACAAAATTGAATAATCCAATTAGCTTAGGACTAATTAGGAATATTACATACATCTGTAATAGAGGTTACGGTTAACAGGTTCCAAAAGGTATGGTTTTGGAGGTTAATCCTCGTTTTACAATTGTGTTGGAGGTTGGAGTTAACAAGTGCAATATGGGAAAAGGAGGTAAGGAAAATAGGTTTGAGCCAGCAAACAACCACTTTGTGGATAGTCAAGCTAAGGCCGAGTTCAAGGCAGTTGGTTCGTACAAATTCTTAAAGAAATTCTCTGGTGCCAAATGTGGTCGTCACTCAAGATTTTACAGAGCCCTTTGATGGTGAGAAGGTTAATATTGGGTCTCAAACATTCAACATTATAGAAACCGTCATTGCCAGATTAACTCAGACTTCTACAACAGGTGAGTCTTGGCATAAAAAAATAAAAATCTTCTTAAATTTGATAAAAATGTCTATTTGAAACCTGAACATGAGAACATTTAATGGACTCCCACCCTACACATTTCTTACTTCAAACCTGAATGGAAACATGTTATCACTATTGTCCAATGCTACATAACTTGTGAAGGAATATTTTCAACTGTTCATAAATACCAAATGAGGTTTTTATTCCACATTTCAGGTGCCAGACCCATGAAATTACCCTTTTTTCTCCATATATCCTTGTTTTCAATGTCTCAGAGGTTATATAAGACCCCAGGTTACTCATTACACAACCTATGTCATAGAGGCATGATTAAGATATTGATATCTTATCACTTGAGAAGGAAGAGGACTACCTGGGAGAAGTTTATAACGGAGGAGGGATTTAACACTGCTTATTCTAGAAGAAGAGTAGGGAAACCTAGAAAACTAAAAGACACATAAAAACAGTAGCCAAACCCTACTCATTCATCAATCCCCTCACAAGATTCCCCATCCTCCATATCATCTAGAAGGCAGACTAGAAGCTTGACCAAGAAGGCTAGAAACCCTACATCTACGCCAAAAACACAACCAACTAATGAAGTACATATCAGTATTTCACCAACAAGTAGTTCACCCAAGGAACCTCAAACCCTAACGTCATTCATGGAGTAATGTAAAAAGAAATTGAAGTAAGGAGATACACTATTTCATAAAAATATTGTGTCAAAAACTAAGGAGGAGACAGCTTCCTCTTTGAGAGGAAAACCTAGGAAAAGGTTCATCATGATAGAATAATTTCTAGAGGAAGTAAACCCTAAAGTTGTAACTTCCAATCCTGTTCTTCCTTCAAAGGAATTCAACCCTGGAGCAATGAGATCAAACCATGTTTTTAAAACTACTCAGGAGACTCAACAATGCAATGATATTTAATTCAGAAAATATACTCTCTCACAAGTCTTGTTATCACTTAAGAAAGGAAAAAATAAAGTGTCAGGGGATATTACAAAGGAATATCCTACCTTAGCTCAACTATTCCCATCCATTGGTTCTTCAACCAATAAGAGGAAGAATATTGTAATACATTCAAGCTCATCTTAGGAAGGTAGAAGTGATACTGAATACATTAAATCATAGTTTGAGAAGGGAGATTCTAAAAGGTTCATACATGGAAGAAAAATGCCTAAGTATATTCCAAATCCCTACCTCTAGAGACCTCACACCAAGCCTAAAAAAAAACTCAGATTAACCAACAAGTTGATTTCTAACACTGCATTGAGAGATGAGATCATAAATTTTGATGATAGTCGAGAAGATAAAACCAAGAAAAAGGCTCAGCTAAAAGGTCAAAAACAGAAAAGGAGGTCAAAAAAAAGAGTGACCAAAGTTGAGGCAATCATAATTTTTTCCTCTATATTGGACCTCTAAATAATGAAGATTCAGAGCCTTGAAGTTAAAATAATCTTTTCATTTTGGTTTTATTTTCTATATTTTGGGATATAACTACTCTACTTCAGTAAGGGTAGCTATTATTTTAGAATATTAGTATATGGTGAAGAGAAGCTACTTTTTGGTTTATTTCCACAAGGATGACACTAAGATGGATGAAATGAATGTGATTTTTTTTGTGATGAGTTTTTCCAGGTGTCAGATAAACTTCCAAGTGGTTAATCATTCCTATATTTCATCAGATATGCAAACAGATGTTCATAGGTACTCCTTTTAGCTGTTGGATTCCACCTTTTTTAGAGACATTTTTGATGAGCTATGAGGGTACTCAACCACATTTATTCATCCATATTTAGCTCCATGATGCCACACCTTATTTCATTTCTATTTTCAGTTTTTCCTTTAATGTTTTAGATGAACTCTACCTTACGTAGAGAGTTGTAATAAATTCCTAAAACGGAGTTCTACTATTATGGGAGACTTCTACATAAAGCTCATATTTTTTGTATAAATATGGTGTAAAACAAAGACAAATTAGTTCTATGATTGTATCTTGTTGAAATATTGTGTTAAACATTTTGAATATATAATATATCAACATCACTCTTGAGGACTTATGACAACTTGTTATGTGTATTGTTTTCTTATCTCATGTGTCTTCATACCTAAATTCTTCAGTTCCATATTGTGATTTTATCTTTGTTCCATGTTTTTATCAGTCTCATGTTATATCTATACATAATTATCATTTTTTTTCAATATTTATTGGCAAGCTTTCTTGATGAAATATGTGTGGTAAATTAAATATGATCATTCCTTGTAATATATATTTTTAAATTGTACACTGAGATTCTTGTAAGACTTCTAGGAGATTTCTTTCATTGATACATTATCAATCTGAACTCTGTGTTCTTTTTCTATCTAAACAGTGGATTTCTATCTTATAGACCCACTATCCTTCTACATATCCTCCTAAGCCTCAGTTTACTAATTTAATCTTGCTACGATATCAAGCCTTAGTACCCTCATATGTGTAAGAGATAGTTATATATTTGAAACCTTTTTAGAAGATGTAATATTTAGTCACTTTTCACAATCCAATCCAAATCATAAAATAGCCCTTGAGCTTAAGATGTTTCTGTTCAGGCACTTTTCACAATCGAAATGTTGATTCTAGCGCTAACATCTTTTGGTGCATCTGCTGGGAGATGAAGAATTTGAATTTTTTATTCTCCTAAAATCATTGCATGAATGCTTAGTATTAATTTTTAAAGGTGAATAAAAACTATTCACTTTTCTGATTGTAGTTAGTTCACCTGGAAACTCCACAAAGAGGACAAGGGGTTTCAAGACTACCTACCAAAAGAAGAATTCATAGATTGCCTCATGTGATTCCAATTTCTAATCCATAGAAGATAATAAAGGTTGCTAGAGGGAAATAGAAATCAACTGAAGCTGCACCACATTTAGTGAAAAAATTTCTTGAAAAATACATTCCAAAAGAAAATGTACCACCATCTTCTTTACAACCTAGAGAAATTTTAGTTTCAAATCAATCTCCTGAAAGTTGAAACTACTTTGAGTGAGCGCAAAGTAGATGATGATAGTTTAGGTTGTGCTAAAAATATCTCTCAATCATCACTCAGTAAATCAGGAAAAATTATCATTCCAGTGAAACAAGAAGTTTTAGGTATCAGTGAAGAAAATCAGAAACTTTTGTAGTGAAATAATGGGAATTAGAAAAAGTGTTGGAAATTTCACCCTTTTTAGATAGAGCTATTCTAACTGAGAATTTTGATTTTTCTCCAAACTTATCCTGAATATCAGTCTTCATTTATTCCAAAACAATAACACTTTTCTTTGTCTCAAAACCCAGTTGTTGATTCATCTTCTTCTCATAAAAAAGGAGACACCCTCCCTGAAAATTTTAAATTTAGCCTTTCTGAATTTTTAGTGCAACAAAATAGACTTTAAGATGCCCCAATCCTTCAAGAATAAACATCTAAAACTTATTCTCTTGGAGAAGTTGAAATAAAACCTTTTTTGTCCATGTCTTTCAAAATCCATTATTTTCATCTCCACAAACTAAAATTTCCAGCAGTCAAACATCTGTGTCAGCAAGTTTATCATTTGTACCTCAACAAGTCATGGCTCATCTTGTTCCTACAAGGATGCATCAGATTGTTGCTACAATATATGCATCAGTCATCCTTCCTCAACCTATGCACCCTCTTCCTCAAGGGGATTATCTAAAATATTTTCCCAAATACACAGGATAGGGAGAAGGAGTGTCTGTTGAAGAACACCTTGTTTCCTTATACAGTTATGTTGATAACCAAAACGTTGAAAATGAAGATTTTTGGTCTAGAAATTTTGTGCAAATAATAGATGGTGAAGCTAGGAAGTGGTTCAGAAATTTTCCACCCAATTCAATAACACGAATAGATGACTTCGAAAAAGTGTTTATAAAATAATGGGGTGACAAGAAAGATTACTTGTATTATCTCACATAATTTGGGGCCATAAAGAAACATATTGATGAGTTATTGGCAGATTTCGTAATGAGATTCAATAAATTCTATCAAAATATTCCTGTAGAGGTTAAACCCCTGAAACCACAACCATGATTACCTTTTCTAATGTCTTAGATTCCAATTTTTCACTATGGTTGAGATCTGAAAAGCCACAAACATTGGTGGGTATGCAGGAGGCTGCTATTGGAGTGCAATACAATCTTATGGCCTCAAACAAGCTGAAATTTGAAGAAGGGAAGGAGGAAAAAGATAAAATGAAAATGAGAGAGGAGAAACCATATTCCTCGTCTAAAACTTTCACAGCTGAAGAGAAGCTATATTAGATTTCTAACTTGATTAAAGATATTGCTTCCAAAATGAAAAAAACTAGAGTTGGAAAATAGGCGTGTTGTTAGGCGTATCCAAAATGAAGGAAACAAAAATCAGGCTCCTTTCAGGAGACATTTTAAGCCCCAACAAATTTTAAAATGCCCAAGGATAAATCCTGATGATTAAAATTTTCAGCCTCCATCAAACAATTTTTTTGAAGAAAATTAGCAAGAAGAAGAAGTGGAGGATGAAGAAATAAATCTAATTGGAGATACATCACATTCAACTTGTTTGAATTTACAGGAATATGAAGAATACTAAAGGATAAATATATTTTTAGATGATCGGGAAGGTCATATTGATGCTCAGAATGACAAAAAACAATATGAAAATCATACGAGAAATTATCCTTTGAGGTCAAAAGGGGTTGTCCAACAGCCTCAACAGAAACAAGATGTTGAAAAAATTGCTTCCAGGAAATAGTCAAAGGTGAATGATATTCCTTCGTCATATAACCTTGATCCAATCATCAAAACAACTGTTGAAAACAAAGATTCAACCCTTCTCAATTTCAGTTTTAAATTTGAATTTAATAAGATCAAGAATCTAGTCCCACTCTTAGAATTTTTAAAAATTCCAGCTTACAGAGAATCATTCAAAAGTATGCTTCAACCATCCATTTCTCCTGACTCTGTCAATCTTGAAGATGAACATCCTAATATTTTTAGGCAGCCATGTCCAAGATCTGAATAACGATAACTCTCCACCTTTTTATCTTTCTCTCAACATTCAGAACAAATTGGTGCATAATTGCCTATTAGATTGTGAGGCTTCTCATATTATGATGCCTAAGAAAGTGATGGATGAATTAGGACTGGAAATTACTAAAAAATATCATCAACCTTATACTTTTGACTCCAAAAGGGTCAAATGTTTTAGGGTAATCAAAGACTTGGTAATTTCTCTTACCCAGCTTACTATGAAGATTCTAGTGATGGACATAGTAGTTGCTGATATACCATCAATATTTGGAATTCTCCTTTCCAGATCTTGGTCCAAAAAGTTGTGATGCACTCTTCAAATGGATATGATATACGCCACTATCCAATTTTTTGGAGGAGAATTTAGGAGTTTGTATAGAGTGTTAGAGCCCTGTAATTTATAGTTTTATCACTCAAAAAAAATGAAACATCATTTGACAAAGTCCTAGAGGTTCATGTGTCAAAGGTAGAGTCATAGAATTCATTTTTCATTACTTGGTTAAGGAAAATTTTAAATTTTTCTTATTATCTTATCCTAAAGTACAAAACTCACCCTCATCTAAATATTTTCATGTCACATCAGTCATTATTTTCTAACATTTTTCATTTCCGAAGTTTATAACACTGATAAATTCATTTTAGCCAAGAATCCCTACTTTCGTAGCAAAATACACTGAGAAAATGCACTTTTCGCTACGAAAATGCTAATACTTTTGTAGCGCAACTTCCCAGAAATACAATAGGTGCGCTAGGAAAGTAAGGATTCATTTCTGTCTTGTCAAAACAGCTGCTAGGTTTTAGTAAATGATTGAAAGAGATAGGGTAGATTCCATTCGAGTCATTTAGGGTTAAGATCAAGGTACAATGATCATGGATGAAGTCATTATCACCATTTTAAGCATGTATGAGTCATCATTATGTCATGAGCTGTCATCAAACTTCAAAATATTTCCAAATTAAGTCATTTGTCATTCTGCATTCCCTCTTTGTGTTTTATTGAGCTCTGGAGAGCTATTTCACTAAGACCAAGTTGTGGCTGGTATTTTCAAAGGTTTGCAGGTATCAGTGATCAAGCGAGGCAGAGAAGAAATTAAAGCACCATGGCTGCAAAGAGAAAGACCAATAAAGGTGGCCACTATATCAGATATAAGCCATCAGACATGAACTTGATAAATGAAGACCCAGCAGGTTCAGAAGTTTTCAAAAGAATAGGGTGTTTGCAGTTTTGTCAAAGATTGCAAGGATGACATGTACAGGTTTCTAAATAATTTGCCCTAAATTTCAATTGAACAGCTACAAAAGTGGGAATGTTGAACCTCACTATAACACTAGAGACCATTGCAACAACAACAGGGATTCCAAGAGGACAAGAAAGCTGGTTCAAAGGTTTCAAATTCAACATGGAGGAATGTAAAGAATTTATTAAGCCAGAAAATAGTGATGTTGACCTTGAAAATTCCATTCCAAGGAGCTGCATGAAAGATAATTTCTCAAAGCTACTGTTTATCATTCAGAAGTATTTCACTTGTGAAGGGAGATATCATAAATTTTATTCTTACCACTTCAAGCTTCCTCTACATTTTTATTTACATAGAAGCTTAGCAAAAATGGAAAATAAATTTCAAGCTAAATCTGAAGGAAGTGAAACCTCACTTTTTCATCATGGTTTAATAAAATTTCCAGTTTTAGATGATTTACAAAGACTAGGCAGAGACTGGTCTTCTTTTCTATTTGTTAGTGGTTTTGAAATGGATACCATTACCCCTAAAATAATTCCTAAACCTAGAGGTATAGCATCACCTTTAGTGGCAGAACAAAGTGAACCATTAGGGGTAGAGAAAAGTGAACCAGTGATCATGGAAATAGAGAAATTGTAGAAATTTGATACACCTATTGTTTCATCTGCAAAAAAAAAGTCAATAATGAGCAAACCTGTAAAACAAGAGCCAAATGTGAGTAAGCATGGCAACAAAATGATTACAAGGAGCCAAATAGTGGCTAAAGGAAATTTAGAAGATATTCTACATGCTATTGATATTGAAGAGACCCCAATAGTCCAAGCTAAGGATATAGATGAGGGAGGAAAGAAACTAAAGAAAGCTAAATCAACAAAGAAGTTAGAGTTTGAAGGTGAGGATGCAGGTTTTATGTTTCATGCTAGGAAATCCATGATAAGACATGCTAGAAAACTTTTGGAAAGCAGTAAAGAAGTTCATCTAGCCACTGACACTATCCAGCCACCACAAAGTATTATTGACCTTTCATCACTTGTGAAAGAAGATCCAGTCATCAAGCAAAGGAAAGGAAAGGAGAAAATTATTGAAAAAATAGAGATTGAGGTCTTAAAGGAATAGTTGAAGATAAAAAATCATGAAACAACAATCATGAAGAAAGAGGCAAGGAAGCATAATGTCCAAAAAGTGCAGTTTGAGAAGATGAATACACAATTTGATTGTGTATCAAAGACTTTATATGATACACAACAATTAATCAAATGGACTATGCCATTGAGGAAAGAAGTGAAGCATGTTAGAATAATGAACCTGCACTTGAAATATACCAACAGAAAGTTGAAGGACCAATTTAAAGACCTCCAATAGCAATTATAATTGATCCATGAGGAGCTAGATAAGAAGGGTTTAAAGATGATTGTAGTTGAGGAACCCATAGCTCAACTCATCATTAATGAAGAAGAAAAAACTCAAGGCTCTTAAGTTGAGTTTGTTTATGTTTTGAGAGGTCAAGGGAATTTTGAAAATCAAATTTGTACAGCTTGAAGGTACCTTTTTTAAACAAAGTCAAAATCTGGAAATTGCACAGCTTTCCACAGTTTCGTAGCGTTTCCTAGGCTTGAAGCCAGGAAATTGCTATGAAAATTTCTGTAGCTTTCTTTTTGCCAATAAAACCAATTTTTGCAGCTTTTATGGAGAGGAAATGGTATTAATGATATGTCAGGACATGATGAACACCATGCAAGAGAAAAAAAGTAGAAATTTTAATTGTAAAAGTCAGTTTTTGTATGCTACGAAACTTCCATGATTTCGTAGCAAGTTGTTTTGAATGTTTTTGATCAGGTTTAAGAGAAGTTTTGGACAAGTGCAAATATTCAACAAGTCAAGGGACCTTTCAAACAATCATCCATGACTTAAATACCATGAAAGGGAGACAGCTTATCAGTTGAAGACTTCGTTGAAGATAGAGCCCTATTTTCCTAAAAAATAGGGTTTGTTTCCATATGTTGAGGAGAGTATTTAAAATTTCAAGTAGTGATGAGTTCTATCAAAGCCTATTCGAACATGTGAATAATTAGCTATCATTTTCTCATTAAAGCACATGTTTTCCTGTTATGCAAGGTGTCATAGTAAGAGTTTGATGAATCTAGCCAAGAGGTAAATCATCACCGATGTAAGAAAGTCTATTAAAGGGGAAAATATCGAATTTGTAAAGGGTTGGAGATTTTTTGCACTACTGCAGCTTTATGGAATTTGACTAGTATCAGTAATACAAAGGATTTTTTCTTGACAGACCTTACATTCTCATGGAGTTTTACTGCTTTTCTAATCTATATTTTTATGTGTACTACTTACAGTGGATTTCATCTTTATTACTCAGAATTCATATGTGTATGCTCTGACTTCCTTTATTGACGAAATGGATGTGTTATTCCATGTTCCATGTGTGATTTTCCTTTGCTAAAAACTCTTACCTGCTTCAGCTTCCATGTCAAGAGACCTTACCATTGAACTTACTGATTTGTTGACTCCATAAGCCCAATGGTTGCAGACCTGCACTCTTTTCAACCTACACACATCACAATAAAGTTATTTTCCAAATAGATTTAGCCATGTAGTTTCATCAGTATTCCCTTTGAGAGAGCCCTCTCTGACAGAAGAGGCTAAGCTTTAGTCACAAGCTGTTTTGAAATAGTTACATAAATTTGTCTGATTAGCAGCCAATCAAGTGCAATTTTGTGATAACATACAGTATCACAAGGTGACTGTGTATTTTGTACTTGAAAATTTTCATATTGTACGTATATTTAAATATTCAAAGCATTTCCAAATAATATTAAAAGAAACAAAAAGAAGAATAAAATAGGATGTAAAAAGGAAAAGAAAACCCCTAAAAAAATGAATAGTCTAAAAGTGCTGCAAATCAAAATGCCACTAATTTTTGGAAAGGTTTGTTCAATCATACAGCTTAAGCATGATTGTACAATTTTGAATTTTCTGTTGATAGGTTATAAAATGAGGATGTGCCAAACTATTTGATCTTGGCTTATCAGTAGATAGGTATAAAATGACATTGTTTCAACGGCTTAATCTGAGCCAATAGGAGAAATAATGGATAGGTGTTAAGGTAGAATTTCAAAAGAAAAAGGTTTCAGGGTCTACAAGTATAAATGCACCCTAGAAAGAAGAAAAAATGTTAGATTGGTAGTTTGGGTAGGTATAAAGGTCAAGGATAAAGAATGAAAGGAAAATTTGAATTTAATCCACCAGGTACAGCATCAAGAATCTCATGTTTCCTGTGATGGAAGAAGGTCAAAATAGAGGGTTTGCATACACTCAAAATATTGGAAAAAATGATTATGCTTTAAGGTTTAGGGACTGAATTAGTATTTAAAAATCATTTTAGGCATACCTTATGTCTAAATTTTATCCTAAGTCGTATAGAAGTCCCACCAAGTCCCAAAATCGCAAATATTCTTTCTCTTTTCGACTTCAGCCTATCACAAATATTCCTTTCCATTTCGCAACGAAATTTCACAAATATTCCTTGCCAATCCATTTTCTATTTTCACAAATCTCTCGATGTGATACTAAAAGGACCCGCCTTTTCCTTGCCATGTCATCTCTGCTCTTCACACTTCGCACTACGTAAGGTTTAATGTTTACCTCCCCACTGCTCATAACAAAATTTGCGATCTGCGGGCTGCGGGTAGGCCCACCTCATTGCCATGTCACCTCCGGCCCCACCATCCAATCACACCCCGCTAACTATCCCTCACCTCTCCATCACCCCGGTGCACCGTCCCATAACCAATGGTCTGTAATTTTTTTCACCCCCACCCCCACTCCCCGCCCCCTCATCCTTTGACCATTAACCATAGGGGGGGGGGTCTGAACTGGGCGATATCCACTACTGCTGACTCAGCTACATGGTGCCCCCATAATAGATCGCACCCCCCCCCCTTTCCAATACTACTCACTGCTCTCAACCCCCTCCAAAAAGCTGTTTTTGTTCTCCACCAAACAACCACACATTTTTTCCATTGCTTGTGCAGTTGGGGCCACGTCCTCTCTCGCCTACCCACTTCACCCAATCACATCACCACCGATCAAGAGGTCGTTGTGCCATGAATGACCAGACTATCATTAAATGGGCCTACGCCTACCAACGGTAACCAAATCATCATTTAAAGCTCAGATTCAATATAATATCATGGTTTACTTTTTTACTACTATCAATTTGTTGGAGGTTTCGAAGCCGCAGTAAAATTACGGAGATTTTACTTTTTTATTACTATCAACTTGTTGTAGGTTTTGAATCTGTAGTAAAATTATGGAGAAACACAGCTAAAGAAGAGATTTTATCCACCAAAGAGAAACTAACAGTTTTATGTAATTTGATAGCATGGTTTTCTCTTAACTCTGCTCATAGTCCCTTTCAATTGTATCTCCTCCCTGGTACTGATTTGTGAGAAAGTCCCCCTCTTTGTTCCCTTATTCTTTCATCCCATTCTTCACTACACAGAGAAGAAACAAACTCCAAAAGACAGAAATTCCTCCAAATCTAGAGCAATGGCCTTTTAATCCTATGGTCTACCCACAGGTGGACCTGGATCACTTGGCTCTAGCGGACAAAGACTATAAAATCCATGAAATAGAGTCAAACTCTGATTTACTCGATGTCTACTGCTGGCTTGAGGACAAATTTATCGATGCAGATGATGAAATTGGCCTATGAGACACTAAACTACCTTAGTACATCTTCCCCAAGAACCATAGTTTCCCACAGTTCATTAGAAAGTGCAATTCCTGCTACGACATTAGTCAAAGGACCATAGTCACCCCAACAGGAGAAATATTGTTCAACATCAATGCTGAATCCATCCAGTAGATGATGTAGGCCCTCACTCCTAAGAAAGTAGTTCCTTTCTCATATGAAGCCCTTAAGGAATTTTATCAGAAGCTCGACTCTGCCAGCAGAGAAAAAACTTTGCAACTTTTCATGGCCCCTGATGCCCCAATCCCTACAAATAAACCTCCTTACCCCTCATATATCTTTCCTGATGGGACCAAGCACATTGTAATTATTTTATCTTATTTATTGGGATATCACACTGATCAGTGGGTAGATGAAGCTATTATAGGAATTTTTTCCATTATTTTCTCAGACTCTAAACCCACAATCATGTCCAAATATGCTCAGTCTCTTACAGAGGCCATTCATGAATATTTTTTAAAGTTTAATATAGAGGAGGTTTACAAATACACCTATGTGTTGGTGTATATGTTTTTCTATTTTCAATCTAGAAGATTTCAATTTCAAATGACCAAAGTAAATGAGGATGTCGAGCCTCATTCGGTCATTTTATGGACCACTTTTCTATTAAAGGATCAGAAGAATTATACATACAAGGATTTTGTGGATTTGTTTGTGCAACCAACCATCAACACACTCAGTAGTACAGTAGAGCCTAGGATAAGTGAAAAAATCAGGAAAACCATGCAGCTAACAAAGCAAGTGAAGACAACAGATTAGTACTTGTACCAAAATTACATAGATATTCGAGTCTATGGGAATGAGCTAGCCCCTTACAAATTTCCAAAGTTCCTCTCCATGAGGGTCTTTTCACTAGAGTATAAGGAAAATGGTACATTAAAATGAGCTCCACTTTGTTTCTGCAAAGAAGAAGGCTCAGTTCATAATCAAGACACAAATTAGGCCTTTCATCTATAAATATAGAACACCAGGAGAGGAGGCAGAGAAGATACTGAAGGGGATGGGTTTGAGCCACAGTTTCACTTGGTCTTATGACCATGCAGGGATTATCTCCAAGAAAAGGGTGGAAAACAAATCCACACCCTACGTTCACACACATAGGCCTTCAATTGAGTACTATGTCAATCAAACAGAATGGGTGACCAACACCCTAGAGGAAAATGTGGATCAAGTGATCTCCACCTCAGGCATCCAAAATCGAACCCTACAAGAAGGAAAGGGGTTGAAGATAAAGAGATAGGGAGAAAGAGGCCAAGAAAGGATCAGTCACCTTTAGTGACTAATACCTCTAGTAAATAATTCAAACTAAGATATAGGAAGAGGGCCAGAATTCACATGGATATTGATCAAGGAGGAGAATCGGAGCAACAAACAATGATTCATATTGCAGACACCCCTAGGTCATCTCTAGTGGGTCGTAAAACAATGGCCTCCCCTAAATCTTCAGCCACAATCTCTCTGGATCAATAGGGTCTGCAGACATCTACTTCTAGGCTTGCCATAGAAGGCTAAGAAAAATCATTTTATGACACATACAATCAATTCTGGAAGCAAACTCCAAGTTCACAAAGTAGGCTTCTATCTTCTATTGACACTGAGAAAGGAAGGATGCAGATGGAATTTTTAGAAGCCTTGGTCCCAAGATCACAAGGAGTAGGAGACTACAATAAGGCATCATTCGATTTCGATACCAAGTACATCCATACGATTGACCAAATGTAATCACACAAGAAAACTAGAGAGATGGTGGCATCCACCTTGAAATGTACTGCTATGAGCTTATCAAAACTTTGGGTATCCTTAGCCAATACCCAATCACAGCTCAAAATGGAGAAAATCTCTGAAATGGCTAAGGACTCAAGGATCAAAACTTTGGAAGATTTGGTAGTGAAGATGGGGTATGACCCAACCAATGTTCAAGATGCGGAGGATACTTTGAAGAAAAATAATGTTGACATAGTAGCTCTCAGAAAACAACTTAAAATGTCAGCAACAGAAGACCCCTTGGCTAAAGGCATTGAGTAATATGAGTCACAGAAGGAAGAGTTAATGAAGCTAGTCATGGAGAAATCTACCCAAACTAAACATATGGAGATCGAGATGGAGAATATATTGAATGAAAAAGAAGAAGCAACTCGATTGGCACCCATCCCACTAGAAGTTGTCCCCATTTCATTAATTCCATCAATTGTTCCAACAACTATTGGAGCGTCCACTGAGATAGATCAGTTATCCCTGGGCATGGAAATTATGACCCTCCAATCACAATAGATCAAGAAGTTGGAGGCACATATAAGCATCTTAAAGGACCAAAAGGCAAGATCTGAAACTGCCCATGAGATAGCCAAAAAGAATATTGAGAGGTTGGATAAGGCAGAGAAGGAATTTCTGGCCAACAGCATTCTGTGCCAAATGAGGTTGATAATTTGAGGTAGTATCATAGAGTCAGTTGATGAAATTTTTCACTCCATCCACATTATTTTTTAGCAGAAAGAGTTGATTGACAACTGCACAGTGGCTATTGAAAAATAAAAAAGGAAATTTATAGGAAATATGCCAATCACAGCCCCTAAAATCATAAAATTCCTTAACCCCAAAACCAACTATGAGCTTGAAGAGTTGGATGTATAGGACAACACATCAACCATATTAGAGGTGAAAAGGGTCTTCATTAAGAGGAATTTAGTGAGGCAGTAGGAGAAGAAGTGTCATGAGTTTGACATGGCCATCAGCATATTTTTGAACAAGATTGAACCCCTTATGGAAAAATGGTTTCCCTCACTGTAATTGTCCAAAAGGGAGATTATATGACCAATCTTAGGGAAACAGTTAAGGATACCACCAAAATTTCAAACATTAAAGGGAACGTTAGCGGGAAAGTCGTCTTGGATCTCTTGAGCACTGATATCTTTATTCAACATGAGCTAAAAAATGTTTTCCTCACCAGGCCCACTTTCAGCAAATACACAGAGATAGATGAACTATACCGATAGATCATAGGTAAGAGAATTCCATGAAATAAGGAGTGGGGGGAATTATGCATGTACCAATATTGAAAAGACATGGTGGACACATCAGCATGGCCACCGATAGATTAGAAGTACAACCTCGAATCATCTTTAATGATCCAACAGACGTGATCCAAAAGAAGAGACAGATGTCATAGCCACCCATCGTTGCTTCTTCGTGACCACCTCGGCCACCTTCAAAGCCTAATTTTTGGATTCAGGAAGAGCTGCCGAAGATTTTGAATTCACGAAGAGCTACCTAAATTAATTCTACAGGCAGTGTTTTGTTAGAGATTTTTCTTGTTCAGACCTTGCATGGACACACCTGTACACTTTTAGTTTAATTTTAATTAATGAAGGTTGCTGAAGTATATTAGGGAAATCGACGTAGATTTTAGTTAAATACTACATACATTTACAATATCAAGGGTTGGACATTGTTAGACCCTGCATTATAAGAACTATTGTATAGGAGCACTATAATTTTGGATCTGGGCATCAAAAATCAAAGACCATTTACAAGATACTTGAGATGTGTTAAATGGTGATGTGCTATTTCTCTGTGTTAAATGTTTCCATTGTTTTCCTTACTATGCATCTATTCATCTTATTGTAAAACATAAATTTTAGATTGATATTTTTTTTCGAAGCACCTTAATTATGTCTACATTTACAATCTAAATGTTTTTTTCATTGAATTTTGATTAAATAATTCTTAACTACTCTTTAGTCACTACTGAAACTTCTATTTATTCCACCTCACAATTCATACTGCTCTAAAGATCCATTTAGCACAGTTAGATTGCCCTGTGATGCTCTTGAAATTTGATGCACCAATCCAGCATTTTGACTCCATAGCCCAATGTATTAGTCCCTGCATAACTTCTCATCCAACCAACAAATCACTCAAAACAACCAATACCACCATCACTGTAACTAGCCAAAAATTAGCATTCATAATATTAAGGAAAAATTAAATAAGAAATAGAGAGAGCCCTCTCTGATTCTAGGAAGGCTAGGTCCTATATTCCAAAGCAGTTTGATGTTGTCCTCTATCATTTATTCTTTCCAAACTTATAAATTATAGGGCCACAACATAATGGCGACCATACTGGTGACTTATTGAAAAAGCTTAATATTTCATTAGAGCTCAGAAACCCCAGTCAAAACAGTGTGTGATTCAAGTATTTTCCAAAGATTTTCTTTTCATATTTTTGTAAAATATTCATCTGTGTTGTGCTTTGGGTCTAAATTTTGGCTCCTAGTATAATTTTCACCAGATATCATCCTGACCCAAACTCTCCTGCAATAGTTGACAATCTAGAGAAAATTCTGAGAAAAACCCCCATAGCTGAGAGTCAAACTGTTAGAAAACCCCTTCATAGAGCAAGTTCCCTTCCTAAAAACCTTGTAACCTTGCAAGATATCCATTTTGATTTACATTTTGAACAAAGCTTATTCATGACCAAATCCCATAATTGGACAGCCCAGACAGTTTTTGACCCCACTATCCTGCAACAAAGTCTTGTTGGGGAAGCCTCCGCATCCACCCAAGTTGACCTTCATCTTCTCCAACACATTAACTCCCTTCAAGATCTAGTAGCAGAACTCACCTCAGCTATTGATGATTCCCACCTTCAGCAATCTGTAGAATTATCTTATTTGACTAACACAACTCCCTTTTTTATTTCCATATCCTTTCATCATCAATAAACCCATCTAGGTGTATTTGCAGCTCCTACCATTTCCTTGAACATTTCCCACCAGAGTGCCCAAGCCTCCACTCATACACCCACTTTCCACCTTCCTCAATTTCATCGTCCACCTCCCTTGGTCAAACATCCTCTTTTTAATCCCGCTTGGGTTCCCCCACCACCAATTGTGGTAGCCTGGTATGCTCCATTGGTGCTACCACTACCTACGGTGCCTATGCCATAGGATTATCATTCCAAAATCCCACAATTTGATAGAACTGGTCCTGCAAATTCTCAACAACATGTGGATAAAATGAATTATTTTTTTTACCTTCAAGAGATAGCTGATGAATGTGTCAAGTTGAGGGTGTTTGCTCAAATTTTGGGGGGAGAAGTAAGAAAATGGTTTAAAGGCTTGACTTTGAAGAGTGTCCATGACCTCGTGGCCCTTCACTAGCTATTCATAAATAGATGGGAAGTTAAGAAAAACCATCTTCAAATCTTGTCAGAATATGAAAACATCAAGAGGAGTGTTGGAGAGAGTTTCTGAGACTACTGTGCCAGGTTTAACAGTGTATACAACACACTCCCCGCTCACATGAAACCCCCAAAAGGTTTAGCCCTAATGAAATTCCAAAATGGTTTTGATCTAGAGATGGATTATCAGCTTAGAGAAATAGATCCTACTACATTAGAAGAAATGCATATGGATGCAGTAAGTGTAGAAGCCGACCTACTTGCAAAGAGAGCTAGAATGTGAAATGAGAAGAGAGACACTATTAGGGAAGAGCATGCAACCTCCACATTTGATGCTAAGATTGATAACCTGTTTAGAACTATGGAGAGAATGATGGAGAGGATTATCCTAAATGAGAGAGCTATCCCTAGGGATAATCAGCGAGCTCATCAAAATAGAAACCAAAACCTTAGAAGAAACCCCCCTCAAATAAGATAGAGAGAACATAGAGGCCCTGACCAGAAAATTAGGCCTCCATTCCAAGAGAATTACACTGATGAAGAAGGAGTGGTAGAAGAATTAGAAGAAATTCATATTCATCTAATGGGATTTAATGAAGAAGATTTTGTTTTCCTTACTGAAGAAGATCAAGTTTTATTTTCTCTGACTCAAACTGAAGTAGAATTTGAAGAGTATGAGGATTATAAACAAGGGTTTTAGAATACGATCATGGAGGTACATAGAAAATATAACCTTAGAAGCAAGAAGAACACTGATAACTCCAAGAAAAAAGAATTCTAAAAATTCTGCTAAAAAATCCCCAGAAACTGAGCCCAAGAAAATAGCACAAAGTTCAAAGAAAAATGCTAACATCCTAGGAAAAAATGATATAGAAAGCAGCACTAGTAAACCAGCTATCAAGCCTGCCAAAACCGTTCAGCTAATACCCCTACCACAAGTCAACAATCTAAGATTGTTGTAAAAATAGTGCCTGAGAAGACTAATTATTCAAATCTGCCAAAAATTCAGACACCATTCAGCATTGAGAAAAAAATTGATAAGATAAAAATCTCAGTTCCTCTCACTGAATTGGTAAAAAAGGATCTATATTGGTCCCAGGTCCTAAAGATACTGAACATAGGAGAAATTATAGACATTGTCAATCTGAATGATGATAAACTTGAACTTCTGTTTGGGCCAGAAGTAGATGGTAAATCCTAGGGGGGAGGTGTTCCTCCATTTTATATCAGTCTGAATATTCATGATAAAATCCTCCATAATGCCATGTTAGATTCAGGTGCATCACATAATCTTATGCCAAAGGTTGTTATGGAGAAACTTGGCCTTAAGGTAATTAGACCCTACAAATATTTATACTCATTTGACTCCAGCAAGGTCAAATGTCTAGGTCTCATCAAAGATTTTTGTATTAATTTAGCTTAGATACCAGCAAAGAGTCTAGTGATGGATATAGTGGTGGCTGACATCCCTCCTAAGTATGGCATGATTCCATCATGCTCATGGGGAGGCAAGCTGTAGGAGACCCTCCAAATGGACATGACCTATGCTACTATACCAGTGTTTGGCCCGCAAAGAATACTGTACATGGAAATTTGAATGAAATACATGGTGAGCAATCAAGAAAAACCACATAACTACCCCATTTACTCTGTTCATTCTGATCTTGAGTCATTCATTCTTTACAATGATGAAGACAATGAAGCACTAGTGGCTAAAGAAGAAAAGGGCCAGGATGGAGAACAAGCAGACCAAATGGAAATTGTACAACACAAGTATGAATCTGAACCTTTTTGGAACTTGAGTTTTGATAGCTCTTGCGGAAAACTAGGCTCAGGAGCAGGGGTGTGGGTCTGAAATACTAGAAATAACCACGCAGAAGGTCATATTACAAAATAAAATTTCAATTCACCAACAATATAGCAGAATACGAGGCCCTCTTTTTGGGCTTACAATTATTGAAAAAGATTAAGAGCCAAGAGAATTTTTGTTCATGGGGATTCTAAGCTGGTTATTAGAAAAATCAAGGGAGAATAGTCAGGAAAACATCCTAGATTGAGAGCATATAGGAATGATGTCCTTGACCTCCTAAAAACATTTGAGGGATATAACCTTGTTGTAGTTCCATGAAATAAAAATATCCTTGCCAATGGTTTAGCATTTTTAGCCAGCACTTGTCAATTACCTCATCCCAGCAAGAATTATACAGTGCAGATTAAGCACTGCCCAACAATCCCTAATAACATGAGATATTGGAAAGTATTTGGTAATGACAAATAGATTGAGAATTTCCTATAGGCTAAAGGAGATTTTGAAGATTCCAACTTGGACCTATATTGTGAAGAAGATTGTCCCATTGAAGAACAAATGAGAATGGGTGAACCACCTCACGATTTTGATATCAAGGTTTTAGAAATTGAAGATTCACATATGAAAAAGATTCATAAAGACCCAGAAAAAGAGGAGTTTGAAGTACTCCAATTCAAAGATAACATCCTTCCTAGAGGGCTTTTCCCTTTATAGGAACTATTTGACTTCAAGGATATAGCCAGAAAACCAAAAAATGGAACCTACATAAGCAAACATTGAGGAATGCAATTTGGGTAGTGAACAAGATCCCAAGATGATAAAGTTATTAAATACACTGCCAGTGACTACAAAACAGAAGTACATTTCTCTGTTTAAGGAGTTCATTGATGTGTTTTATTGGAGCTATGAGGACGTGAAATATTATTATACTAGTATTTTACATCACAAGATTCCAATCAAGGAAGACCAAAAACCTTTCAAATAGAAACTGTGCAGGATAAATCCTATTATAATGCCCTTGGTTGAGGAGATCAAGAAGATGTATCATGCAAATATCATAGTTCCAATCAGGTACTCTGAGTGGGTATCCAACATAGTGCCTACAAGAAAGAAAATGGGTGAAGTCAGACTTCGCGTTGACTTTGGAAATCTAAACAAAGTGTCACTTAAAGACAACTACCCTCTACCAAAGATGGACCACATATTGCAAAGGGTAGTGGGCTCCAGAAGGATTTCTTTCTAGATGGTTTTTTAGGGTATAACCAAGTGTTGGTGCATCCTGATGATCAACAAAAAATAGATTTTACTACTCCTTGGAGGACCTTCAAGTATGTAAAAATTCCTTCTGGATTAATTAATGTTGGTGCCACGTTCCAAACAGAAATGGAAATTGATTTTTTAGAGGAGATCGACCTTTTCATTGTGATCTACCTTGAAGATATTACAGTATATTCAAGAACCGATGAAGAACATTTGGCCCATTTGAGAAGAGTTTTGAGAAATGTAGAAGGTTTGGACTGTCCCTGAACCACAAGAAATCCTTATTTGGTCTCGAAGAAGGGAAGCTTCTAGGCCACATTATATATGAAGAGGGAATCAAAATTGATCCCAGCAGGATTGACAGCATACTTCAAATAATTCATCCCAAGAACATCAAAGAGCTCCACTCTTTCATTGGTAAGATAATTTTTTTGAGAAGGTTTATAACAAACCTTCCTGAACTATTGATAAATATCACCAACATTCTCAAGAGAGATTGAGGATTTAAATGGAGCATAGAGGCAAAATGGTCCTTTCACTTGGTAAAGTAGGCACTCACTAAAGCACCAGTTCTGATCAGCCCTGATTTCACTAAGAATTTCATCATTTTTTACTTTGCATTAGAACACACTATTGTTGATGTATTTCTACATAAAAAAAAGGAAGGAGAAGAGCAACCCATAGCTTTTTTCAGCCAAGATTTGAGAGATGCACCTTTAAATCAAAATACCATGGGAAATTAGGCCTTTGCTTTGGTCAAAGCACTGAAGGATTTCAGGGTTTATGTCCTACATTCACATATCATTTCCTTTGTTCCCAACACAGTTATCAAAGTGTAATGTTCCTACTTATCCATGGCTAAGAGGAATATTCAATTTTGTTTTAATTTATGTTGCATGAATAAATGAATAAAGGAGGACATGTAAAACTCCTGAAAAGGCTAAATAAATCAATGCCCATGTGAACAAAGATAAATTAGGGCCATGTAAATAATCACTTGTAGGTGTGAAAGAGGTTTGAGCTGAAGACTGGGTCAACCTTAACCAAATCAACAGCGTTGTCTAGGTTCATTGCATCTCCAAAAGGGACAGCGCAGTTCTAGAAGAAGGCCTCTCATGTGAAAGGGGCTAACTAATCAAGGTGGTTTATGGTTTTCAAAGGCTTTTCATCTTATAAAAGGATAAGGAGGGAAGGAAGAGAAGGTTTTTGATTGATCATATTTCTGAGTATTTTTCTGCTTAGACAATTACCATTCTTTGTTGTTTAGTGGAGGATTGTGCTTGGAATTCCTATGCAGGGATTTCACTTCTTCATTTGAGGATTCTTGCGGGAGTATTTTATGAATTGATCCACTATTAGGCTTGAGGCCAAGCTCTAATTTCATTAGCATCACAGATCTAGTGAAGGTTTGTCTACTTTTTCAAGGTACAGCAAGTGGAGTTTTAGATTTGCAGAGATCCAGTGTGTTTTGGGAGCCTCTTCTCATGGAGTGTGTCTTTTAACCTCCTGGAAGAGTGTATCTTCTCTCTATACTTTAGATCTGAAATTTTGCAGTGGTTATCTATGTCATTTGATCTATAGCGCTGTTCCTATTTATCGACTGCATTATTTTGGTATGAGGGTCTTCATGGTGTTTTGCTCATAGTTTAGATCAGAAATCTCTAGTGCTGGGCCTTGCCTTCCACTTGGTGATCCATGGATTAGCTTGCTGATCCATGTTCTATTTAGATCTGATCCATTGTAATGAAATTTTATATTCATAATTTATTGTAGCAATTTCCAGATCTGCAACTTGTTTCTCAAATCTACTCTTATTTATGCATGAGTTGGTCAAAACCCCAAGGGGATCTTGTAGAGACAACCATCTAGTTTCTAGATCTGATATAGATCTGATGTTTCATCCACATATCTATGATAGATCTGAGTTGTAATTTACAGCTTATACATCTCATGAAAATAATGTTGTTGAGCCTTTTCTGTTGATATATCTATGTTGCAGCTCTCTTTTCTGAAGCTATCTTTCTCTATTATCTCATATAACTTATTGTATATTGAAAGAACTCCACTTTAATTCTAGTTTTATATTGTACATTCATTTATTTATTATATTTGATGGCCTCCAGCTTATATTATCAAAGACTACATTATTTCTGAAGCTGATTATTTTCCATAGTTGTAGCCCCTCTTGTAGGGTGTTTTCCAACTAGAGTAGGTTGTGGGAGGCCTGTTTACCACACCTAGTTTGATTTTTTTTTGCTCCCATTTTGGATTTAGACTCTAGATCTACTAATCCAGGGGATCCAAGGGCTGCAAACTAAATTTTGTGCATGAATCTCCCATGGATTTCGTTATTTTCAAAGCTTGTTGTGCAATCCCCAATTTGGGAACATTACAGTGGTATCAGAGCTCCTTTCTTGGCACAGCTTATGCTTGCCTTGGAGCACCAGTCATGCTACATTCAGAATAATATGATCCTCTTACTCAGAGGGAGAAGAGGTACCAAATTAGAAGTCATAAAATTTATGACTACACCACTGATGATCCTGATAAGGGTCAAGACAAGGGGAAAGCCCCTAAAGATGTGAAGGATAGAGAAGTAGAGGAGTTTGCAAAAAATATTTTGGAGACCATAAAATATCTTTCCAAGGATATCAAGGAGATGAGGGTGGAAAAAATGAGGGAATCTCTTAGGATATTTCATCAAGGAGAAAGCTCTGACATGTCTCATCATGGGACTGGTCAACCTATGAACCTGCCAGTAGCTCCAAAAGTCTCACAATGCTCCATTATGCCTACCTTCTTGGCTATGGAGAATGAAGGACCACAAGAGAAAGCCTCTCTTGAGGGTTAATTTGTGGAGTATGACTATCAGAGCCAGAGATTAAAGGATAACTTGAGTTTCCAATACTTTTTTCATCTCAAGGACCAAAGGAGACCATGGTAGCAGTATAGATATGGTGGTTTCTTTCATGGTAGACACCACACTATGGATAGATTCTTTTTGCCCAAGTTTGATGGATCATCCTCTAGTTCTGCCAAGGCATGGGTAGAAAATTTGGATATCTATTTCCAGTTGAACAAAGTCCCTGAAGTTGAGGCCATCAAGATTGCAGCGCTGCACTTTGAAGGTGAATCACACAATTGGTGGTTCCATGGATTGTCTACATTAGGACACAACAATTTGACTACCTATGTTGTGTTCACTAGAATACTGGTGGAGAGGTTTGATAGGAAGGATCATGAAGCACCCTTCATAAGCTTGGAAAAGTTGAAGCAGCCAAGAGATGCAGAGACTTATATCTCTGAGTTTCTGAGATTATCAGTCATCGTTCCTGATCTATCTATAGCAAGGAGATTCTACATGCTCATTGATGGCCTAGAGGAACCTTTGCATGGGTTGGCTAAATCTACCAAACCCATCACTTTGCATAATGCCATTGAGAGAGCTAGAGATCTCCAAGATGCCTTGCCAAAAGCAAAGGCAACCTTCCAAGGCAAGGCCCCTCACTCTTCTAAGGGGAAGGAAGGAAAAAATTCTCCTCCCAAGGAAAGCTCTCTGAGGAAAAAACTTGATATAGATCTCAGGATATAATTGAGGAAAAAGAAACTGTGTTTCACCTGCCAAGAGTCATGGGTACTGGGACATAGATGTGCTGCTGGAAGGGCACACTACATAGAATTCTTCTCAGATTTTAAGGAGGAAGATGAAGATGATGGACCTAGGAGGGGTCACAGCGCTGATGATGATGAGGAATATCAAACACCATCCAGAGATGGGAAGGAAACCTTTGCTCCAACTAGTGGGACTCTTGCTTCTTTGAGAGGAGTGCCTAAGTACTTGACCCTAAGAGTGCAAGGTTCAGTCATGAATCAGAGAGTATCTATACTGATTGATAGTGGGACAACCCACAACTTCATTGATGCTCATATTTTGCAAAGGAAAGGAATCCCCACTGATACTTTTGAGGGATTTTCTATCTTGGTCCCATGGGATAGGACCATGCAATGCATGCAATATGTCCCATCACTCTCTGTCACTATGGGATCCTACAATTTGGTGGATCACTTCTTTGTAGTTGACATTCCAGACACCAACATCATTTTGGGTGTCTAGTGGTTAATTACTCTGGGCAAGGTTACAACTGATTGGAAAGCCTTGCAAATGGAGTGGGTGGGCTTGAAGAATGGGAAACCACAAATGATTCAAGGCATGAACACTTATCCTTCACCTAATTTTTGCACACAAACAACAGATATGGATTTGCGCAGTGGAAGCAGGGATCTCACAGTTCCTTCTCTCATGTTCATGAGGATGCTGCAAGGGACATTATTATCTCATGGAAAGCCACTTGGAATTCCATTAGATGTAGATCTTGTGGGGGAAGCCTCACAAAGTGTTGCTCCAGATCTATGTGCAGGAAGGATTGGAGCAATGAAGGATCAAGCTACAATGCTATGGGAATAGGAGAATGGGAGGATCAGCTTTCCAACAAACAATTTTGGCATGTGTAATGTCAAAGATTCAATCAGCAACAATACAAGCACTCCCATGGATGTATCAGCAACACTGTTTTTGTTGAGCAGTGTGGATCTTTATTGTTAATTTGAACTGCTTGTAGAGTATTCCAAAGATCTCCACAAAGGATTGATACTAGATGTCATGCATCAAGAAGAGGGCTACTTAGTCCAAGGAGGAGTCATCTATTATCATGGTAAGGTATTCTTGGCTGGAGCCTCCAAGCTCAAGAAGAAGATCCTACATGGAGCATATGAAGAATTCTCCCTCAGCCATATGTATTCAATGAATATCTATTCCCTAATCATGAAGAGTTTTGATTGGGAAGGCATGAGAGAGGACTTACATTAGCACTTTCAAGAGTGCAATAGCCATGGAGGATTGGGGCAGCCAATGGACTCTTTGCAAGAGCCAACTCAGCCAACTCTCCCTTTGCTTGAGAGGAAGGGAATGTTCATGCACAACTCCATGTGTGTGAAGAAATATGATGGTAAAGGATTTGATCATGATAAGCAAGTTGTATTTTCTGATCTATTACATTCCTTTGCCATGTTTTTGCAGGATGAGACTCCTAGAGGGAGTGAGCGATCATGTGGATCTCATGGGTTGTTGGGGGTCAAGGGAAGTTTTGAGCTTGGCCACTCCCTTCATGTGCAAATGGAGATTCCTTTCCATGATGGGTGCTTCCCAAATGCACCAAACTTATGTAGCAGTTTTAGCCATATTAAGGTGGCTCATGTAGCAGAAGTGTGGTGGGGATGCTACTTGCCACACCTGGATATCATGAAGGCAAGTGTTGCACTATGTTGGCATCACATGTGAAATTTTGACCCACCCCCACATGTTCATATTTCAGCTTGCATTTATGTATTATTGCTTCCATACATAGATGACATATTGGTATTTTTTATGAGGTTGTTTGGTCAAAGGATGAGAAATCTGTATGTACCCCATGGCATAGAACTCCAACTTGTGCTTCATGATACATGTTTTAGATATAGCATTGCTCCAACTATGCTTATTTCTGTTGAGTTCCTCACTCCTGGAGGGTTGGACTATGCACATATTATGTTAGCTTTAGAGGAGCAATTTTTGATGTATTGTCTTAATGAGCACTTGGCTCATGATGAAAACTTGATCCTTGATGGTGACATAAATGGAGAAGGAGAAGAACTACAACTCTTACCCTATCAGTTGCTTGAGGACAAGTAATATTTTGGAGGGGAGGAATGTGATGTTCCTACTTAGCCATGGCTAAGAGGAATATTCAATTTTGTTTTAATTTCTGTTGCATGAATAAATGAATAAAGGAGGACATGTAAAACTCCTGAAAAGGCTGAAAAAATCAAATGCCCATGTGAATAAAGATAAATCAGGGCCATGTAAATAATCACTTGTAGGTGTGAAAGAGTTTTGAGATGAATACTGGGTCAACCTTGACCAAATCAACAGCGTTGTCTAGGTTCATTGCATCTCCAAAAGGGACAGTGCAGTTCTAGAAGAAGGCCTCTCATGTGAAAGGGGCTAACTCATCAAGGTTGTTTAGGGTTTTCAAAGGATTTTCATCTTATAAAAGGAGAGGGAGGGTAGCAAGATAAGGTTTTTGATTGATGATATTTATGAGTATTTTTTTGCTTAGACAAATACCATTCTCTGTTGTTTAGTGGCGGATTGTGCTTGGAATTCCTATGCACGGATTTCACCTCTTCCTTTGAGGATTATTGGGGGAGTATTTGATGAATTGATCCACTATTAGGCTTGAGGCCAAGCTCTACTTTCATTAGCAGCATATATCTAGTGAGGGTTTCTCTACTTTGCAAGCTGCAGCAAGTGGAGTTTTAGATCTACAGAGATCTAGTGTGTTTTGGGAGCCTCTTCTCATGGAGTGTGTCTTTTAACCTCCTGGAAGAGTGTCTCTTCTCTCTATACTTCAGATGTACAATTTTTCAGAGGTTATCTATTTCATTTGAGCTACAACGATGTTCCTCTTGATGGACTGCGTTATTTTGGTATCAGGCTCTTCATAGTGTTTTGCTCATAGTTTAGATCAGAGATCTCTAGTGTTGGGCCTTGCCTTCCACTTGGTGATCCATGGATTAGCTTTCTAATCCATGTTCTATTTAAATCTGATTCATTGTAATGAAATTTTATATTCAGAAATTTACTGCAGCAATTTCCAGATATGCAACTTGTTTCTCAGATCTACTCGTATTTATGCATGATTTGTTCAAAACCCCAAGGGGATCTTGTAGAGAAAACCATATAGTTTCCAGATCTGATATAGATATGATGTTTCATCCACAGATCTGTCCTAGATCTAAGTTGTAATTTTCAGCTACTACAGATCATGAAAATAACGTTGTTGAGCCTTTTCTGTTGATATATCTATGTTGTAGCTCTCTTTTCTAAATCTATCCCGCTCTCTTGTCTCATGTAACTTACTGTATATTGAAAGAGCTCCACCTTACTTCTGATTTTCCATTTTACATTCATTTATTGATTATATTTGATGGACTCCTAATTATATTATAAAAGACTACGTTAATTCTGAAGCTTCTTGTTGTGCATAGCTGTAGCCCCTCTTGTAGGGTGTTTTCCAGCTAGACTAGGTTGTGGGACACATGTTTACCACTCCTAGTTTGATTTTTTTTTATCCCCTTTTGTATTTAGACTCCATATCTGCTGATCTAAGGGATCCAAGGGCTGAAAAATCAATTTTGTACATCAATCTCCCAAGGAGTGCATTATTTTCCAAGCTTGTTGTGCAATCCCCAATTTGGGAGCATTACACAAAGACATCCTAATGCAGAATCCTGATGGAAAAAGAGGAAAATGGACTGTTGTTATCCTATAATATGATTTAGAGATAAGGCTCACCAAGCTGATCAAGGGACAAGGTTAAGCCAAATTGATGGCTGAAAACAATTTTCAATTACTAGATATCAACATGATCCATTCACTGGATGAAAAAGAGGAGCTGGCGACTCTTCCTATTAAGGAATCATTCCTGAATTCTCTCTGGTATGCAGATATATTATATGTTCTATTTAATTTAAATTCTCCTCTTGGTTTGTCGAAAACAAAAGCTAGATTCTTGAAATTGAAGGCTGTAAAATTTTGGATCTTAGAAAATGTCTTGTACTAGAAATATTCTGGGGTAATATTTCTTAAATGTTTCCTTAAGGAAGATGTAGATAGGTTTATGAAAGAATTAAATGAAGGGAATTGTGGAGGCCATATCTATTGGAAAACCATTGCTAACAATATCCTTAGAGTTGGTTTCTATTGGACTAATATTTTCCCAGATATCCAAAAAACAGTAGACACCTATCGCAAATGTCAAATTTTTGAAAGGAAAAGAATGTTGTTTCCTTTTCCCTTACAGCCAATTTCTGTTGAGGCTCCTTTTCAACAATGGGGTTTAGATTTCATTGGAGAAATCCACCCCTCATCCTCTGCCCAACATAAATTGATCCTTACTTCAAAAAACTAATTTACCAAATGCGTAGAATGCATCCCTTCTAGAACTGCTACTGACTCAGTGGTTATCAAATTCCTTGAAGCCAATATATTGTATAGATTTGATTGTCCTAGAAAAATAATCACAGATAATGTTGTTGCTTTTAATTCAAGAAGATGGTGGATTTTTTTCATAAGTATCACATCTCCTTAGGACATTCAACAACCTATTACCCTCAGGGTAATGGATTGGCCGAATCCTCCAACGAGGTTTTGGTTAATATCATCAAGACGCTGCTAGAAGACAATAACAAATCTTGGCATAACAAATTGGTGCATGCATTGTGGGTTGATAGAATGACAACTAAAAAAAAAATTGGCATGTTACCATACCAGTTGGTCTATGGGATGGATGCATTTTTCCCAACATCATTAGGATTGTTAGCCATGAAAATCATTCAAGAGGTACATGCTGAAGAGAATGATGAAAATAAACAAATAAACTAGACTATTCAGCTACAACAGTCCAGAGAAGAAGTTTACAACAGGACTCAGGTTGTGCAAGAAAATATAAAGAAGATCTTTAACAAAAGAACAAAGGAAAATGATTTCAACATTGGAGATAAAGTACTCAGATGGGATTCTAGAAGAGAAGATAAAGGTAAACATGGAAATTTTGACATCTGTGGAAGGGCCCATACATTGTTCATTATTTCAGGGGGGATAATGCATTTTTTCTGCAAGATATGGTTGGAATAGAGCTACCTCGAGGTCTTGTCAATGGAAGTATGTTGAAGAATTACTTCTCCTAAATACAGATAAATTTCCCACTCCATTCTAAATACCACAATTTTTGGTTCATATCCTTTTTGAAGGTTACCTTTTCGTGCTGAAAAAATAGCAAGAAAAAAAAGTTATAAAAACAACAAGAGAAGATTCATGGAAATCATTACAGAGAAGAAGTATGCAAGGCTACTGGTCTTGATTCTATTAACACTTCCCTAAGAAGAAGTGCCAACCCCAGCTGGATCCACTATTAGAGTCCTGTAATTTACAGTATCACAAGGTGATTGTGTATTTCTTACTTGCAAATTTTCATATTGTACATATATTTCAATATTCAAATCATTTCCAAAGAAGATAAAAAAAAACAAAAAGAAGAAGAAAAGAGGGTGTAAAAAGGAAAATAAACCCCCACAAAAAATGAATAGTTCTGAAAGTGTTGCAAATCAAAATGCCACTACTTTTTATAAAGGTTTATTCAATCATACAGCTTAAGCATGATTGTACAGTTTTGAATTTTCTGTTAATAGGTTAGAAAATGAGGATTCGCCAAACTATTTAATATTGGCTTATCAATAGATAGGTATAAAATGACATTGGTTCAACCACTTAATCTAAGCCAATAGGAGAAATAAGGGATAGGTGTTAGGGTACAATTTCAAAAGAAAAATGTTTCAGGGTTTGCAAGTCTAAATGCACCATAAAAATAAGAAAAAATGTTAGATTGGTAGTTTGGATATGTAGAAAGGTCAAGGAGAAAGAATGAAAAGGAAAAGGTGAATTTAGTCCACCAAGCACAACATCAGAAATCTCATGTTTCCTGTGATGGAAGAAGGTCAAAATAGAGGGTGTGCATACACTCAAAATATTGCAAAAAAAAGGGTTATGATCTAAGGTTTAGGGACTGAATTAGTATTTCAAAATCATTTGAGGCATACCTTATGTCTAATTTTTATCTTAAGTCCTATACAAGTCCCGCCAAGTCCCAAAATCTCAAATATTCCTTGCCTTTTCGCATCGGCCTATCGCAAATATTCCTTTCCTCTTCACAACGACATTTCAAAAATATTTCTTGCCAATCCATTTATCCATTATCTTCAACTCAGCTATGTGGAACCCCCACAATACTTCACACCCCCCTATTCTGATACAGCTCACCACTCTCAACCCCCTCTGAAAAGGTTTTTTTGCTATCCACCAAACTGCCACGCCTTTCTTCCATTGTCTGTATTGTTGGCGCCACATCTGCTCTTTCCTGCCCACTTCACTTAATCACATCACCACCCGTCAAGAATCTGTTGTGCCATGAATGACTAGACCGTCATTAAACAGGCTTGTGCCTAATCAATGGCTACAAAATCATTATTTAAAGCTCAAATTTGGCATAATAACATGGTTTATTTTGTTACGACTGTCAATTTGTCACAGGTTTCGAAGCCATAATAAAATTACAGATATTTTACTTTGCTATTACTTTCAATTAGTTGAAGGTTTCGAATCCACCGTAAAATTATGGGGAAACAGAGTTAAAGAAGAGATTATATCCATCAGAGAGAAACTATCAATTCTCTGCAATTTGATAGCAGGGTTCTCTCTCAACTTTTCTCACAGTTCCTTTCAATTATATCCCCTCCCTGGTATTGAACTATGACAAAGTACCCCTCTTTGTGACCTTATTCTTTCATCCCACTCTTCACTTCACAGAGAAGAAACAAGCTACAAAATATAGAAATGCCTCCAATTCTAGAACAACAGCCTTTTAATCTTATGTTCTACCCACAAGTGGACCTCAATCCCTTGGCTCTAGCGGATAGAAACTATAAAACCCATAAAACAGAATTATAATTCAATGTATTCGATGTCTACCGCTTGCTCGAGGACTAATTTATTGATACCGTTGATCACATTGGCCTATGGGACACTAAACTACCTTACTACATCTTCCCCAAAGACCCATAGCTGCCCAGATTTCATTAGAAAGTGAAAATCTTGCTACGACATTAATCAGAGGACCATATTCACCCCAATAGGAGAAATATTGTTTGCCATCAATGCCCAATGCATCCAGCAGATGATGTAGGTGCTCACTCCTGAACAAATAACTCTTTCTCGTATGAAGCCCTTAAGAAATTTTATCAGAAGCTTGACTTTGCCAGCAGAGCCCAAACTTTGCAACTTTTCATGGCCCCTGATGCCCCAGTGCCTACAAAGAACCCTCCTTATCGCTCATCTATCTTTCCTGATAGGACCAAGCACATTGTAATTGTTTTATCTTATTTATTGGGGTATCACATTGATCAATGAGTAAATGAAGTTGTGATAGGATTTTCGTCCATTCTTTCCTCATATACTAAACCCATGGTTATGTTCAACTATGCTCACTCTCTTCTAGAGGTCATTCATGAATATTTTTTAAAGTTTAATACATATGAGCTTTTCAAATACACCTCTGTGTTGGTATATATGTTTGTATATTTCCAGTCCATAAGGTTTCAATTTCAAATTACCAAAGTAAATGAAGATGTTGAGCCTCGATCAGTCATTTTCTGGACCACTCTGCTATTAAAGGATCAGAATAATTATACATACAAGGATTTTTTGGATTTTTTTTGCACCCATTCATCAGCACACTCAGTAGTATAGTAGAGCCCAGGATAAGTGAAGAAATCAGGAAAACCATGCAGCTAACAGAGAAAGTGAAGATAGTAGATTGGTACTTGTACCAAAATTACACAGAGATTCGAGTCTATGGGAATGAGCTAGCCCCTTACAAATTTCCAAAGTTCCTCTCCATGAGGGTCTTTGCACTAGAGTACAAAAGGAAAATGATACATGCACATGAGCTCCACTATGTTTCTACAAATAAGAATTCTCAGTTCATAATCAAATCACAAATTGGGCCTTTCATATGTAACATTGGAGCAGGAGAGAAGGTAGAGAAGATACTTCAGGGGATGGGTTTGAGCCACAATTTCACTTGGTCTTATGACCCTGCAGGGATTATCTCCAAGAAAAGAGTGTAAAATAGATCCACACCCTATGTTCACATGCACAGGCCTGCAATTGAGCAATATGCCAAACAAACAGAATGGGTGAACAACACCCTACAAAAAGATGAGGAGCAGGTGATCTCCACCTTGGGCATCCAAACCCCAATGCCACAAGAAAGGAAAGGGGTTAAAGTAAAGAGATAGGGAGCAAGAGCCTAAGAGAGGAACAGTCACCTTCGATGACTGATACCTCTAGTAAATAATTCAAAATAATATATAGGAAGAGGGAAAAAATTGACATGGATATTGATTAAGGAGGAGAATCGAAGCATCAAATAATGATTCATATTGCAGACACCCCTAGGTCATCTCCAGATGATTCATATTGCAGACACCCCTAGGTCATCTCCAGTAGGTGGTCAAGCAATGGCCTCCCCTATATCTTCAGCCACAATGTCTCTGTATAGACAGGGCTTGCAGACATCAACTTCTAGGCTTGCCATAGAAAGCCAAGAAAAATTATCTTATGACACATTCAGGGAGATAAATTTGAGGAATGAGGTGTTGAAGACTAACACATACAATCAATTCTGAAAGTAGACCCCAAGTTCAAAATGCAAGCCTATGCCTACTTTTTACACTAAGAAAGGAAGGGTTTAGAAGGAATTTTTAGAAGCCTTGGTCCCACGACCCCAAGGTGCAGGAGACTACAAGAAGGCATCATTTGAGTTCAATACCAAGGACATCCATCTGATTGACCAAATGGAATTACACAAGCAGACTGGAGAGATGGTAGCCTCCACCTTGACAAGTACTGATATGATCTTGTCAAAACTGTGAGTATCCTAAGCCAATACCCAATCACAACTCAAAATGGAGAAAATATCTTTCATGGCTAAGGACTCAAGGATTAAATATTTGGAGCAATTGGTAGTGAAGATGAGGTATGACCCAACCAATTTTCAAGTTGTGGAGGATATTTTGAAGAAAAATAATGCTAACATAGTAGCTCTCAGAAAACAACTTAAAATGTCAGCAACAGAAGACCCCTTTGCTAAAGGCATTGAGGAACATGAGTCACAGAAGGTAGAGTTAATGAAGCTAGTCATGGAGAAATATTCCCAAATAAAACAAATGGAGACCAATATGGAGAAGTTGTTGAAGGGAAAATAAGAATCATCTCGAATGGCACCCATCCCACTAGAATTTGTCCCCATTTCATCAATTATGTCAGCTGTTCCAGCAACTATTGGAGCATCTAGTGGGACAGACCAGTTTTCCTAGGCCATGGAAAGTATGACCCTCCATCAAAAGAGATCAAGAATTTGGAGGCACAGATAGGCATCTTAAAGGACCAAAAGGCAAGATCTGAAATTGCCCATGAGATAGCCAAAAAGTAGATTGAGAGGTTGGAGAAGGCAGAGAAGAAATTTCCAGCTAGAACCATTCTGGGAAAAATGAAGTTGATAATTTGGGGCAGTATCATAGAGTCAGTGGATGAAATTTGGCACTCCATCCACATTATTTTTTAGCAGAAAGAGTTTATTGACAAATGCACAGTGGCTATTGAAAAAGAAAATTGGGAATTAGGAAATATGCCAATCACAGCCCCTAAAATCATAAAATTCCTGAACTCCAATACCAACTATGATCTTGAAGATTTGGATGTAAAGGATAGGAAAAAAACCATATTAGAGGTGAAAAGGGTCCTCACTAAGAGGAATTTAGTGAGGCGGTTGGAGGAGAAGTTTCATGAATTGGACATGGCCATCAACAGATTTTTGAACAATATTGAACCCCTGATGGCAAAAGGGTCACCATCACTGTATGTAATTAATAACAAGTTGATCCAAAAGGGATATTATATGACCAAGCTCAGGGAAACAGCTAAGGATACCACCAAATTTTCCAACATCAAAGGGAACGTGACCAAGAAAGTTGTAATATTCAAAACTTTGCTCACAACAATTTGGAATATTAGATTTTGCTACTTTCACCTAGGAAAGGAATAAATGGTTAAGGAAGCCCATGAACAATAAAAATATGAATAATTCCACCTTAGTAAGGAATGAGATCACCTTAGGAGCTGGTTTTACACTTCCAAGTGTGAACAGGGGCAAATTAGATGGGGACATAGTCAAGTTTGACTAAGTCAACATGCTTCTTGAGGAGGAAAAAATCACTCAAGTAAACTAGCTCAATGTGAATAAGGATCAGCCTAGACACACTTATGAGAACTGGATTGAAGATCCCTTAGTGTGGAAAGAGGCATTGCAGGTGGATTAGTTCCAGTTGACCAAGTCAACAGCGCTACTATAAAGAGGAGGGAAGCCAGCTAGGGCAGCGCAGTTTTGAAAAAGGAAGCTTCACTAGGAAGTCACCTCAACATTGTGTGGGGCTCGGGGTGAGGAGGCTCACCAAAGATAAAAAAGAAGCCATAGAATCAAAGAGATCATTCATGTATTCAGCTATATTTTGTCTTGTGACTATTTACATGCTTCAGCTGTTTATCCGAAGTTACTGCACTGCTTAGTGCAAATAATTCTCGTGCGGGAATTCCATCCTCTCTTTGGATCATCTTGCTTAAGGGATCAAGAGGGAAGGATTTGAGCTTCATTTCATCATTTGGCTTGGGGCCATTCATCCATATTCATCCATAGCGTAGTTCCCTTTAGAAAACATCGTCTTTTTCTGCAGGGGCATTGTTGATGGGTTAAACATTGTTGTTTTGTCCTAGTATTTGAGGAGGAGGTGTTTATTTCCCACCGGGAATTCTAATAAGAAGGGCCTTTGCCATTTATGGTATTATTCATCTCTTGTATGTCATATTTAGTAATTTTTAATATAGTGTTGCAGTAAACTACATTATTTTCTGTAGTCCTGCTTTTTGTACATGTATATTGCCGAAAACCCTTTACAGGTGTCTTTTTCCTTGTGTAAGAGAGGTTAAACCTCCATTTCTCAATTGTTTGATTAATATCAGCTTAATATTAGTCTTCTCTCATTATTTTCTACATAAACCCTCATTATAATAATTCATTCCTTGCTCCAGTACTCCCTGCATGAGCTAGGCTATGGGGTTTAGGCTTATTTGAGGCATATTGACTTGGGGAGATCTATTTATATGAGCTAGAGTGATTTGTTTCACCTATAATTCTGCATGTGGGTTGCATATCATGTCTTCTAAGGGATCCAAGTCCCACTTCTCACTTGTATATATTTATTTTCTGAAGACAGCTATTTTATGCTCTATATTGCTCCATTTCCCCACCCAGGAAGCAGAATATAGATCATCTTGTTGATGAGGTTATTCCATCTATTTTTATGATGTTATTTTACATCTAATGAGCTGCTCTACATTTCCATGCTCATGATTTTCTGAAGCTCCACATTGGTAATAACTCAAATTATTCCCAATAGAGTAGTTGTTCCCATTTTGGGATGTTACAATGGTATCGGAGCTACCATCTTGGCTCAGCCTGTGGATTTTAGATCCAATCATAAGATAATAATGAGAGGAGAGAAAAATTATGGAGAGGATGAGATTACTCTCATCCATTTTCAGATCTAAGAAGAAAGAAGAAGAGAAATGCATTGAAACTCCAAGAGGGTTTCAAGGAGGAGAGAGCTGTCGTGAGACATATAGAAGGTTTCAGGAGGCAGAAGAATACGCATGCACTTCTTTTTCTCATAGAGGAAGTGGAGAACAAGGGGACCACTTAGAGCATGAAATCCTGAGTGGGTATTTGGCAAAATACAAGTGCCAACCTAGGGCTTTCAAAGAGACCCTAGATTTTCCTCAGTTCATTCAACTGAGAGAAGAGAGAAGACCTTGTATCCAAGGGGAAATTAAAGGCAATAGATTCCTATTGTCTAAATTTGATGGGTCAACTACAGCAAGAGCTTGGGCAATGAAGCTTGAGGAATTCTTCCTACTTCATCCAGTGGTAGAGAAGGAGGCAGCAGAAGTTGTAGCGCTGCACCTGGAGGGTTAAGCCAATGTTTGGTGGTGCGGTCACTTAAGCCACACAAGAGTGAATTTTTTCTCTGAGTTCACTCAAGAGCTTATCACAACCTCTGATGGAGAAATATCAGAGGATAGGGGGTCCACACCACCATGTGGAGAGACTTGTACCACCACTGCCACAGCCTTGCGAGCGCAGCCTTCTACATCAGCAGTTGGGGCAGCCATTATAGTGGAGGGAGGAGCCCTTGTAGCTCTACAAGAGGTTCCCACATCTCACCAAGGTATGGGAAGATTTCCACTTTTACTTATTGCAGCAAATATTTCTAAAAATGGTAGAAATATGCTTTCATATGGCCCAGGATCAAGCATTTTTGCTAAGGCAGAGTAGCAGGATTGCACTGTGCTGTGTAAACATGAATGGTTCAAGAAACAAATGAACCATCATTCTCATGGGCCCTTGTTGAGTTTCACAAAACCCTTGAGGTTGGAGTGTGAATTCTTGGAGGATGGAGTGAACTTTGCTCCAAAAACATTCATGCAGAATCAAATGTTCATTCGGGAAGTGAGATATGAGATAGCCAAAGCACCCTGGAGGAGGGTTACAGTGATGTCAAGAGGTAGCAGCAAGAGGAAAAACTTCATTGGCTACTATTGAGAGAGTTTTCCATCATGAGACATATCTTTTTTTCAAGGGTATGTGGGAGGAGAGAACTTGGCAAGGTACTTGCATCATGGGGCAACAAGGAGTGTGGATGCATTATGATGATTCAATCATTATGTTTTCACCACATGAGTTGTATGATGGAGGTATGATGGGGCAGAAAAGACATTTGTTGCTTTGGAGGATTAAGAAAGAGCAAGGGCAGAATTGCTCTCACATTTTGCATGATGTTGCAATGGGAGGAGATGGCAACATTATGAGAGGAGTCTTTGACATTGAACATGTTAGAGGATGGATTTATGAGTTGGCAGGAGCATATTTGCATAGGCCAACAATGTTGTCACTTTGGAGCATGAGCTTGTTGATGGGGAGTTCCCAGGATCACTTCATATTTGAAGCACTTGGTGGGCATAGAGGAGGTGATATTGGTAGAGTGGTGGATGGACTCATTGGTTATTGTGGTATGTTCTCCTTGACTTGGATTTCCAAGCATAAGAAGGAGGATTTTCATGGAGCATGTGGTTAATTCCTCTTCATATGGGTATGTCATATCACTATGTAGGATTCATCTATGGATATTGTCACCATATTTCTTTCATCACATGGTAAGAATTCTATCTTTACATTTATTGATTGTTCCACACAATATTTGCATACTCTTACCATTTTCTTGCAGTGCATTCCTCTCCAAAGGGGAAAATTTCTCTTTAGGCTCCATGGACCATTTTTGGCTAGCTATTATGATGGAGACAACCATATACTATATTATCTGGGGCAAGTATGTGGTTACTTCTTGTGTGCTCAGTTGACATATTCAGCCATCTACTATTTACTAGTGGGTGTGATGACTTATACAGCAAGCCATTTGTCAAGAGACAACTTGCCATGCTATTATCTGAAGCTCCAGTGGGGAAGACTGTGATGTGACCATTTGGGAGACTTTTGGTACCTTCCAACACCATATGAAACCTTCAGTATTTCTTTCATTATGATGCTGACCATGATCCTATTTGCTAATGTTGTTCTTACCTTTATGGGGAGCATGGTTGGAGGAGGGACATTTTGGGTGGATGTGTTCTTGGGGGAGGAGGATCCCCAAACTTTATGCATTACATGTTCTAAGGGGAGCATGGGAAGAGACATGGCCTCTACAGCAAAGTATTTGTTTCTGTATGAGGAGGGCCATGAGATGAATGGGATGCTTTATGATGATGATTTCTTATCCCCCATGTGTGAGATGGTTTGGGCCAGCTTGATTCACAGCGCTAGAAGAGGGACCTCTGGAGGTCTATCTTCCATATTTCCATTTGAGGGAAACATGATGGCAGCCCAAGATCAAGAAATTATCTATAGTTATATTAAGTGGAGAGGAACAGATTGTGGGGTAGGCTCTCTTTCCTGCCATATTCAGATTTTTAGCCCACCCATTCTGCATGAGCTCAAGGTGGAAGAGATCCTTCATGAGTTGCCAACCTGGAGGGTGACTCATTTTGTTTGGTTGATAACTTGGGGATGAAAGGTTCAAAAGGGGATGATGAATCCCAACTTATGTCAGCCCTCATGCCTCAAGAGGACCTTCAAACAGCCCATTGTTGCCTCCATGGATGTTTCACTATCACATAATGTCAGCTATTTGGGATTTTCCCCAGTAGATGGTTTGCACACTTGGGAGGGGAAACTTGAAGATATATTGATGATGTATCACCTTCATCTTTGGAGGATTTCATCTTATGAGGTTGCTACAGGGGAGAAGAGGATGTTCTTCAGTCCTAAAATTGCAATTGCTTGAGGACAAGCAACATTTGGGAGGGGAGGACTGTAATATTCCAAAATGTTCACACAACAATTTGGAATATTAGATTTTGCTACTTTCACCTAGGAAAGGAATAAATGCGTAAGGAATCCCATGAACAATAAAAATATGAATAAATTCCACCTTAGTAAGGAAGGAGATCACCTTAGGAGGTGGTTTTACACTTCCAAGTGTGAACAAGGGAAAATTAGAAGGGGACATAGTCAATTTTGACTAAGTCAACATGCATTCTTGAGGAGGAAGAAATCACTCAAGTAAACTAGCTCAATGTGAACAAGGATTAGAGTAGACACACTTATGAGAACTAGATTGAAGATCCCTTAGTGTGAAAAGATGAATTTCAAGTGGATTAGTTGCAGTTGACCAAATCAACAGCATTGCTACAAAGAGGAGGGAAGCCAGCTAGGGCAGCGCAGTTTTGAAAGAGGAAGCTTCACTAGGAAGTCACCTCAAAATTATGTGGGGCCCATGGTGAGGAGGCTCACCAAAGATAAAAAGGAAGGCATAGCATCAAAGAGATCATTGATTTATTCAGCTATATTTGGTTTTGTGACTATTTTCATGCTTTAGCTGTTTAGCTGGAGTTGTTGCACTGCTTACTGCAAAGAATTCCCGTGCAGGAATTTCATCCTCTCTTTGGATCAGCTTGCTTAAGGGATCAAGAGGGAAGGATATGAGCTTCATTTTAGCATTTGGATTGGGTCCATTCATTCATATTCAGCCACAACACAGTTCCCTTTAGAAAACTGCGTCTTTTTCTGTAGCGGCATTGTTTCTGGGTTAAACATTGTTGTTTTGTCCTGTTATTTGAGGAGGAGGTGTTTATTTCCCTCCGAGAGTTCTAATAAGAAAGGCCTTGGCCATTTCCTGTATTATTCAGATCTTGTATGTTATATTCAGTCATTTTTAATGCAATTTTGTAGTAAACTACATTATTTTCTGCAGTCCTGCTTTTTGTACATGTATATTGCCGGAAACCCTTACCAAGTGTATTTTTCCTTGTGTAAGAGAGGTTAAACCTCCATTTATGTATTGTTTTATTAATATTAGCTTCATTTCAATCTTATCTCATTATTTTCTGTATAAAATCTCATTATAATAATGCAGTACTTGCTCCAGTACTCCCTGCATGAGCTAGGCTATGGGGTTTGGGCTCATTTGAGGCATATTGACTTGGGGAGATCTATTTATATGATCTAGAGTGATTGTTTTCACCTCTAATTATGCATGTGGGTTTTATATCATGTCTTTTAAGGGATCCAAGTCCCACTTCTCACTTTTATACTGTTATTTTCTGAATACAACTGTTTTATGCTCTATATTGCTGCATTTCCCCACCCGGGAAGGAGAATATAGATAATATTTTTGCTGAGGTTCATCCATCTGCTGGTATGATGTTATTTTACATCTAATGAGCTGCTCTAAATTTCCATGATCATTAGTGATATCTTTATTCAACATAAGCTAAAGCATGTTTTCCTCACTAGGCCTTCTTTCATAAAATACACAGAGGTGGATGAAGTGTACCGATAGGTCATAGGTAAGATAATTCTAAGTAATAAGGGGTGGGGGGGATTTTTCATGTACGAAGATTGAAAAGGCACGGTGGACACATCAGCACAGCCACCGATTCATTAGAAGTACAAACCTTGCATCATCTTTAATGATCCAACAGAGGTGGCCCAAAAGCAGAGCCAAATTTCAGAACCACCCATATTTTCCTCTTCGTGACCACCTGTACCACCTTCAATTCCTACTTTTTTTATTCACAAATAGCTTCCAAAGTTTTTGAATTCACAAATATTTACCTAAATTAATTCTACAGTCGGTGTTTTGTTAGATATTATTTTTTTTTTAGCCTTGCGTGGCCACGCCAATCTAATTTTAGTTTAATTTTAATTAATGAAGGTTTCCAAAGTAGATTAGGGTAACCAACGTAGTTGTTAGGTAAATACTGCATACAGTTATAGTATCAAGGGTTAGACGTTGTTAAACCCTGCATTGTAAGAACTACTTTATTGGAGCACTGTAATTTTAGAGCTGGGCATCAAAAATCGAAGACCGTTTATAGGATACTTGATTTGTGTTAAATGGTGATTTTCTATTTCTCTGTGTTAAATGTTTCCATTGTTTTCCTTTATGTGCATATATTCATTTGATTGTAAAACATAAATTTTATATTAAGATTTGTTGTGAGAGCACCTTAATTCTATCTACATTTACAATCTGAATGTTTTCTGCTGAATTTTGATTAAATAATTCTTAACTGCTCTTTAGTCACTACTGAAACTTACTATTTCTTCCACCTCATAATTCATATTGCTCTAAAGATCCATTTAGCATAGTTATCTTTCCCTATGATGCTCTTGAAATTTGATGCACCAATCCAGCCTTTTGACTCCATAGCCCAATTGATTAGTCCATGCAGACTTGCTCATCCAACCAACAAAATCACTCAAAACAACCAATACCACCATCACTATAACTAGCCTAACATTAGCATTCAAAATATTAAGGAAAAATTAAATCAGAAATAGGGAGATCCCTCTCTAAGTCTAGGAAGGCCAAGTCCTAGATCCGAAAGTGGTTTGATATTTTCCTCTATCGTTTATTCTTGCCAATATTATAAATTATGGGGCCACAACATAGAGAAAAACATATGGACTATATCATAAGTGATCAGCAAAATCCATCAAATCATCTTATATATGCGGAAGAGAAGGAGTTAATATCATCTATTTTGCATCTTGCTGCTAATGACAGTCATTTTCAGCCTGAAATTAATAAAAAACAACAGCTACTCACCTCAAAACAATGAGATTCAGAAGTTCGAAAAATATGTAAATTTCATTTTGATGAAGCCTTGTTAAGAGAAGGATAAAGAGCTGGCATAGTTCTTATTTCTCCCACTCAGCAGGTAGTAACTTTATCATACAATTTCAGTTTTTCACTACTAATAATATTGTTGAATATGAAGCGCTAATCCTGGGAATCAAGGCAGCAAAATATTTCGGAGCTGAGCAGTTTATTGTTTTTGGTGAATCGGATTTGGTGGTACAACAGGTGAGAGATAACTATCAAGTAAAAAATTCAAAGCTGAATAATTACATAAATGAAGTCTGGGATTTGATTGAACATTATATTTCAGCATTCAATTTGAATTTTGTTTCCAGAGAGTAAAATGAAATGTTAGATTCATTGGCCATTGTTGCAAGTAATTTTAAGGTCCCTCTTGATGTCAAAGCTACTTATGATATTTAGATTAAAATCATACCCTCCATTCCTGATAATATCAAACATTGGCAAGTGTTTGAATATGATAAAGAAATTCAGAAATTTTTGGAATGCATGGAGGAGTTTTTAGATATTTAAATTGATAATGAACAAGACATAACTAAAGGTCAGGAAAGCAAGCCATTCAAAAAGAATTTGGCTATAAAATACATTATTGAGCTAAAAAAAAACTTCATTCCTAAATTCTTAGTCCCTTTAGAAAGGTTGTTTGATAATAACGATGTATTTTTTAAGCCTGACAGCAAGATGGGTGGAGAAACTACAGTTGATTGCAACATTGGTACTGAAAATGAACCTAAAGATGTCAAAGTTTCTAAATTTATTCCTGAAGAATCTAGAATAAAATATTCCAAGTTGTTGAAGCAGTATGCAGATATTTTTTCTTGGTCATACAATGATTTGAAAACATATGACAGAAGCATAATGGAGCACAAAATCCCTTTCAAATCAGAATCTAAACCTGTGGCACAGAAGATAAGGCACCTCAACCTTATGTTGCTCCCTATTATTGAGAAATACATCAGAAAAATGTGGGAAGCTAACATAATTATGCCTTTAAGATTTTCCATTTGTGTAGCTAATATAGTCCCGGTTTGAAAGAATAATGGCAAAATTAGAATTTGTGTTGATTTTCGCAATCTGAGCCGGTGTTCACTAAAGTATCATTATCCTTTACCCAAAATGGATCATATTTTTTATAAAGTTGTAGGTCCAAAAACAATGTCAATGATAGATGGCTTTTCAGGATATAATCATATTTTAGTTGACAAGGAGGACATGGATAAAACAACCTTTACTACACCCTGGGGAACTTTCATGTACAATAAGATGGATTTCAATTTGATGAATGCAGGTGCAACATTTTAGTGGGCAATGGATATTGTCTTTGCAAGAGAAAATGAAATTTTTTTTGTCATTTATTTAGATGATATAACAGTATTTTCAAAATCTGATCATGACCATTTAAAACACTTGCATCAAGTATTCGATAAGTGCAGAAAATTGGTTTATCTTTAAACACAAAGAAATCATTCTTTGATTTCCAGGAAGGAAGATTATTCGGGAATGTAGTAAAAAAAAATGGTATTTGCATTGACCCAGCGAGAGTTGAAGCCATTCAGAAAATTGATTTGTCCAAAAATAAGAAAGAGTTGCAATCATTCTTGGAAAATGTTGGAACGAGGCTCCCTAAAGCTATGAATTTTGTATATTTTTGTATTAATTAGTCTAACGCAGAGTTTTGGGGTTGGTCAAAGCCCCAAACTCATTGTAATGTGTCAAAGGGTAAACCTAGAGTCCGTAAACCACGGTTTGCAGACCATAGAATAAAGTAGGCTAAGTTGATATAAATAGATGATTAGTTTGAAGTCTAGAGGTAGGCATAGATTGGATTGATGCTACGTGTGAACTGTTAGGTATGTTTTGGGTTGTTTTGGGTAAGGACTCCTGCTGGCTTTGTGCGTGAAGATCCCCAGTCCTGCTATGTGCAGATTGTGTTGGTTGTGTGCGTAGACTGTGTTTTGGGTTGTAACTAGGTTTGAATGTTAATATATGCGGATGTAGCTAAAGTATCTCTATGTTATTTGGATATATCATGTACTTTTGATGCAAATCCTTGGAATCTGTCTGGTACTACGAATACATCTATCTTTTTACTCTGCAAATATCTCTATGTTATGATATATGTGATATACTATAGATGCGTTTATGATATTATGTGTTGTTAATTTCTAGTACACATGTGGATGTGGAGGTGTTGACTATATCTGTGCATGGTAATAGCTCTGTTGTGGTTAGTCATAAATTATACTATTAACGAACCTATGAATATATCTGTTATGTGCAATTCTGAAAGGTTGTGAACATCGATTTTCCTTGATTACCCACTCTCTCCCAGGGTGTGGAAACCTATTTCTAGCACCCTCCCATACTGCTTCGGGTGAGACTTTGTCCTGGGAAATTAGGTCACTATCGAAAGGGCCAGTAGTATAGGGGTTTGTTGACAAACCTTAGCCTCTGAACTTGGGTCAAGATCCCTCAAGTACACAAATGGTTCCATTGCCGGGACTGGGAGCATTTTGAGAGAGATCGGGTAATGCCATGAGGACATTGGAGACCCGAGAAGGCGAAAATTGAAGAGCAGTTCAAAAAAAAGATTCAGGAATTTGCTGTGAAAGAGAATCATAGCACAAAGCCAAAAATTGAGAAGTGGAAAAATAAGTACATTTTTACTGAGGTATATGAAATTTTCTTTGTAACCTTTGCACACAAGTTGTAGGAGTGGCTAGCTAGGCTCGTATATTTCTATACATGTTGGAAGGATGAGTGAGTCACGCAGTGGACTCCAAAGATGATCTAGTAGTTGGAAAGAATTAACAATAGCATCACCCATACGGTCAATCACTCGATGGATAGTATGCCAGGGGAATTTGTGTCAGAATTCACAGTTCTTCAATTCATATCCTATTCTGAAGCATAGCATAGGTTCTTCAAAGAGTTCCGAGGTAAGTTTTTGAAAACATTGCCATTGTTGATTAAAAAATTACTGTGCGAAAAGGGTATTCTATGTAGCCACATAGAGTGAATGAGCTCTGACCATAGCGAGGGTACAACTCGAAGTGGTAAGTACTACAAATTTAATCAAGAAGGGGACAGATCCATTTACAATCCATTAAGGGAACCAATTGCGCATGCAGGAAATAGCCCTCTTATGGCACCACCTTCAAGTCCACATAAGGGCAAGAACTCCCCCACACCTCTGCCACCGCCACCTCCCCCTAAAGAAGATATTGCCACGCACATGAAGCTACCCACATTCAAGGGTGTAGGAGATGAAGATATGGACCAATTATGGTTCGTTGTAGAGTGGGTATGAACTGCGCAAAATGTGGCCAACAATGCTGTAAAAAGGGCACATCTATCCCTCACCTTCGAAGGAAGAGTCCTGGACTGGTATATGGGATACGTAGCTCAGCATGTGAATGCGACCATTCAAGAGTCAAGGATGCCCTAAAACAACAATTTCAAAAGCCTAAGTCTTATTCTCAAATAGTGAATGACCTAAAAGATTTCAAACAAGGGTCCTTTAAGTCTGTATAGGAGGCTGACCAGCAACTAAAGAAGGTGATCAGAGAAGAGGAATTTTTGTATGATGACAGATAGCACAAGGAATTGTTCATCGCTATTTTACTACCTCACCTATGCAGACCTATGGGTCAGCAAGCCATTGACTCGCAAGAAAAATCCTTGGAGATTTCTATGAAGTTGGAATCTGCACCGAGAGATGATACTCAATTTGGGGTAGAACAGATCCAAGGGAAGCTGCAAGAAATTCATCTTGAAATCTAGAACCTACGCAAGGAGTGGGGGAAAGAAGCCAGCCCTGACGTATGGCGCATAAGATGTAGGATGTCTAGGCACACCAAGGATAAATTCCATATATTGGTAGATTACATGTAGGCTGGGGGGCCCAGCCCATTACATCCTAGGGAAGGTGCGGGACCAAGCAGTCCGACCTTATGGTGCGTTGAATATCACGTAACAGTATTGCATGATACCAACCACTGCCCCCATCTTGCCGTTTATGCACCAGAGTTGAAGCAACAATGGTGTCTATTTTTCTCATTTGTGGGACATGACGAACAAAAATTTTAGATATACGACTTAATGATGGACCGAGGAAACCTATATAGGATGCAGGCTGACCCCTTGTCACATATGTCTCCCTCAAGTAGAGGATGCTCCCAAGCTAGGGGAAGAGGAGGGGGGAGGGCTGGAGGCACAAGTTGGGGAAGAGGACAACTAATCTGTTATAACTATGGAGAAGTAGGGTACTTTGCAAGGGACTTCCCGAACCCTGCGAGACAATCTCACATGTATTATAGACAGTTGGACCATGTGATTGAAGACTGTTCAATTCTGATAGAAAAAATTCAAGAGAAGCAGGAGACACCTACGCAGAATATACATAGGGTTAAGGTTGAACCACGTGACGAAGGCCCAAGCATTAATGTCATAACACACAGTGGCATGGCTACTGGGGGATCTGAGGAGAAAGTTGCGACTGAACCTCTTATCTGAAAGGAAGCTGTCAAACAAGGAGGTTTGGACCTTTAGAAAGAAAGGGAAACCTTTCTTGTAGCTCGCAAAGATTTTACTAAGAATGAGGCACCTACTTCTCAGGACCTCACAAACCTAAAACTAGATGACGAGGTCAAACCATTTTTGCAGGCATGTATGAAGTTGTTGTGCAACCAGAAGTCAGTAGAAAATATTCAAGTTCTAATAGATAGTTGCACAAAAAAAGCTAAACCCGTCACATAAGCTAAGGATGTGAACAAACTCTACAAACATAAGAAACACACTAGTTGAGAGATGAGACTTACTACGTAGATTGGTGACTATGAGATGGATCAAGTCATCTTAGAACTAGGATAAGATGTGAATGTCCTGCCTAAGTAGACATGCCAACAGATGGGAGAATCGAAGCTCGAATTGTCCACTATACAGCTGCACATGGCGAACCAACAGAAGATCATACCATTGGGAAGGTTGTCGAAAATTATGGTAGACATTATTGGAGTTAAGGTACGCGCTGAATTTGAAGTAATATAGATTGTGGATGATGTATACCCTTACCCTATGCTTCTAGGGCTCGATTGGGCTATAGATATGGGAGGTATTATCAACCCAAAGAAAATAAGCATGGTATTTGAGAATGAAGGTACCCGAGTGATTTTCTCGCTAGATAATGTGGAAGGAGAGTGGCATACAAAACCAGTATGAAAAGAAGAGGATGTGGATCACATCTATAGATTAACCTCTCGGGACGAATACTGGATCAATTCTACAACTGAGGGTGTTCTCTACTGGGAGTAAGATAGAAAATGTTTCTCTGACTCTGATGGGGAGGTAGAAAATTAGCAGAATAGGTTACATGATGTCTCTACATTGCACTGTCTTAGAATCACCAAGAACTTCTGGTGTATTTCCTCAGAGGTAAGATACTTTCCCTACTTTGATGGTTCTGGTAGCATTAAGGAGTTCTTGCGAACCTTTTAAGCTAAAGTTCCAAGAGAACACAGGCTATGGGTCCTTAATCTCACCATGCGGGCCACTCCTGCAAGGTGGTGGGACGCGCATAAGGGATCATTCCAGGATTGGGAAGAATGTCGCGACATGATGATCTTACAGTAAAAACCTCTAGCTCACCTACACATAAAGACTTTCTTGGGGCCAGGGGACCGCACGAGCAGTTGTCCACATGGATGACAGAATGGGGCAACAGAACTACAGAATAATGGGACCATATGCTCATTCATGCCTTGGGGCCAATCCCGACCGCATGGTATCTAGATTCAGAGCTACACCAGTGTACCCGCCACTAGGACACCCTGAAGGATGAGTTTATAGGGACATTTGAATTTATAGGAGGAACAGAGGCACTCGATGAAGCTTTGCAGGACATTGATACCTTGGTTTTTGATGAATCCAGCCCATGGGCAGCACAGGGGGCCCCAACATGGAAAATGCAAATGCAGGACATAGTAAATTGTCACAATCTATCGATAGAGGAATGTGATGAGGGCCCAAGGAATATTTCTATCCCAGAATCAGAGGGGAAGCGTGCAGTTCCTGGACCTCCGCTACATACCATTGATGTCACTAAGCCTTTGAAGCTACAAGAAGTCAACATTGGAACAAAGGCGCAACCCAAGTTAGCCAAGATTGGGGACTATTGGGATGATGATACTATGGGAAATGTTGCAGAACTCCTCACAAGATACCAAGACATTTCCCCACGAAATTTTCAGAGCTCAAGGGGATCACAAGGGACCTAGGAGTCATGCGTATCACTTTAAAACTAGATGTGCGCCCAGTAAATCAGCGCCCTTATCGATTGAACCCCAAGTATAAACAGAAATGCAAGGAAGAAATTGAAAATATGCTTACCACTGGAGTCATTGAACCGGTCGAACAGTCAGACTAGGTAAGTCTGATGGTGGTTCAGGAGAAAAATACTAAGGGTGAGATATGAATCTGTGTTGACTTGCGCAAATTAAATGATGCTTGCTTACATGATCCCTTTCCTACACCATTCTCCGATGAAATCCTTGATAGCGTAGGGGGGTAGGAGGCATATTCGTTCACTGGTGGATTCTCGAGATATTATCAGATTAGGATCGCACCTAAAGATCACAACAAAAATACATTCGCTACAGAATGGGGTTCATTTTAGGACACTGTTATGCCATTTGGACTCAAGAATGCCCCTGCCATCTTTTCGCAGGTGGTAGTTGCAGTATTTAAAGAATTTATCCACAAGTTCTTAGAAGTATATTTTAATGATTGGACTGTATTTGGGGTAGTAAAGAGTCATGTCTCGAACATGTGTCTGATGCTGGATGCCTGTAGAAAGCACCAAATCTCCCTAAATATAAAGAAGTGCATATTCTATGTACCATTTGGGATATTATTAGGTCACATAGTTTGTCGACAAGGGCTGATGGTTGACCCTGCCAAGTTGGTGCTTATCATCAACCTAGAATTTCCTACAACTGAGAAGAAGTTATGCTCGATCCTTGGACACACGTGCTACTACAGGAATTTTATTCAAGGGTACGCACTAATCACAGCACCTATGGAAAAATTTCTAAAAATGGAGGTATCATTCCGTTGGGATGATGAATGTCAGAAAAGCTTTGAGTTACTCAAGGAGAAGATGGTATCTGCACCTATCCTCATATTTCCTAACTAGGCTAAGGTGTTTCATGTCCATGTCGACGCTTCAGGAATCACCCTAGGAGTTGTCCTGTCATAGCCAGGGGATGGGGACATTGACCATCCAATTGTGTTTTCCAGTAGAAATCTCTCTAGTGCAGAGCGTAACTACTCCACTACTAAGCATGAAGGGCTAGCCATGGTGTACACCCTACAGAAATATTGGCATTACTTATTGGGTGGTCATTTCAAGATGTTCACCGATCACTCAGCTTTGAAGCACCTAGTGAATAAGCCTATGTTGGGGGGGTGGGAAATATGCCGATGGCTTTTGTTGTTTCAAGAATATGACTTTGAGATCATCGTAAAGTCGTGAAAGTTGAATGGCCAGATCACCTATCCCGGATCGAGAATGGCGAAGAACCAACCAACCTAGAGGAAGGACTGTCGGATTCGCAGTTGTTCGCCATTGGGGTAGTGGATTCGCACTTTGCTAACATCATTCACGTCTTGAATACAGGAATAACACCTGCAGAATATTTGGTACAATAGAAGAAAGAGTTAGTAACTCGGGCAACAAATTTTACCATTATTGCAGGTCACCTATATAATCTAGGAGTTGATGAAGTGCTGCGAAGATACGTCTTGGAGCATGAGCAGCATGCCATCTTAGTAGACACTCACGGGGTGTAGTAGGAGGTCACTACACTGGAAAGGCGACAACACAAAATATCCTAAGAGCCAAGTTATGGTGGCCTATGCTGCATAATGACTCCCATGATTATTACAAAGCCTACAATACATGTCATAGGACGGGAATACCCTCGCATAGGGACGAAATGCCCCTACAACTCTAGATGGCCCTGCAAGCATTTGACAAATGGGCCATCGACTTCGTCAGGCCCATCAACTCGCCAGGAAAAAAGACAGGTGCATGCTACATCATCACTGCCACTGATTATGTGACTCAATGGGTTGAAGCACAAGTTGTGAAGGATTGCACAGCAGATACAATTGTGCACTTTATATTTGAACATATGTTGACTAGGATTGGCTACCCGAAGATCTTGATGAGAAAAAGAGGTACGCATTTTGTTAATGAAACAATAGAGGCGTTGACTAAAGAGTTTCAGATCCACCACGCGAAAAGTACCCCATATCATCCATAGGAAAATGGAGCAGTAGAAGCTTTCAATAAAATCTTGGAGTAGGCATTGACTAAAGTCTTTAATGCCGATCGCAGTGACTAGGACATGCATGTCCCGTCAGTCCTTTGGGCCTATCGCACAACGTGCAAGAAGCTACCAGGGAAAACACCATTTTTGATGGTTTATGGGAAGGAGGCCATCATGCCCATGGAATATATTGTTCCTAGCCTATGCATCGTAGCCTTTACAAACATGGAGGAGCCTGATATCATGGAAGAGAGCTTAGTGCAGCTCTTTGCCTTGGAATAATATTGATTTGTCACTAAATTCCATTAGCAAATTCAGAAAACCCAAGAAAAAGCATGGCATGACAAGCATAGTCAGAAAAATAGCTTTTCGGAGGAAGAATTGGTCTTGCTCTATGATAGCCAATTCGCAAAACACTAGGGAAAGTTCCATCATCACTGGTTAGGCCCCTACATTGTAAAGGAAATCACTAATGGGGGATTTGTCCGATTATCCACGCTGCGGGGTGATATGATACCAGGATATATCAATTACATCCAGCTAAAGCCATACCACATCAAATAACTATATGGCTAGAGTAGCTGGGACACGTACAGTAGGCAAAGGATCGGTGCGGGGGTGCATAGTGCCGATGCATAGGGGAGGATCTCCTTGCACTGGGGGATCGCACGATAGAAAAATTTAATCATTGAAACCAGACAAGCACTTTGGGAACCGTGCCTCCCACTTGGGGAAGTAGGTTACAGACAATTAATATGGAAATTTACGAGGACTGAGTACCATTCCCACATTAATGAAGGATGATTAAGGTGCTATGTGTTGGCTTCCCCTCAGAATGGCTATATATTGGGGACTATTCATACCATGGTGTTTATGACCTGGCTTAATATCTTTTATCTTCGGGTTGTACGCATGAATTTTGAAGCCACCCCATCTAATGGTAGCTCCACTGAATTCCCCTCGAACTCGAAAAACCCCCATGAAAAAGCCGAAGAATAAATCGTCGGTGGCCCCTCTGAACCCCTCCCCTCCGAATCCCATGGCCCTATCAACAGAAGGTCTATAGGCGACCCCGCTAACATGGTTTCCCCCATATGTTCATCCATGCATATTAGCAACACGCATGCCCAACGTAGATGGTGTTCGCTCCTGTCTTTGGACGACATTGGTCCCTCAGGATGTGCCTCAGCTGGGGGATATGGTTGGCCACATCCCCCACATCACGTTCGATGATCGTGATTTGGGTAACCTAGACACTTTCCCTATGCTAGCTCCATACCTATATTTACAAAAGTTCATTGAAGATGGTGTACCCAAGGTCGAGCCACTGGTTTGGGCTAGGGGGCTAGCTGGGGCCGAAATCCTGAATTTACTACATCTTCCTCACTTTGGTTGCTACAATATTACTAGCCTGATTGTGCACCAATTACTGGCACTGGTTCATGACAGCTATTTTTGGCTCCAAGGCGGCATACCAATAGATGGTGCTCTCATTCAGTGCATTACCACCCTTTCGATGCATGGGCCTAGTCTATGGGATGGCATAGGCAAGAAATATGAGCATCACCTCACTAAAACCATCTGAGCTGCATACGGGGTCAAGTGTAACAAAAGGGGCTTCCAAATTGATACAATTTCAGACCATGATGCCCGCTTGGGCACTCAGATCCTCGGCTGCAAGATGATGTGGAAATTTCAGGCCACCTCCACCCCTGCTCATGTCATTCAAGTTGTGGGTCATTGTGCGAAGGACGTCTGTTATAACTGGTCCCAGTATCTGGTAGAATAATTCCTTGAAAATGTGCTTGAGGCTTAGGAACGAGGCAAAGCAGTATACTACTCGTGGCTGATATTTTTTATTGTGTTAGTTTCTTGGGAACTCTCAGAATATGTGCTCTTTCCTCCCCTAGAGCACAACATGTGTGAAGGAGTGTGATTTTCTAATCTTTGGGATTCCAAGGACCCCCAGTGCATTGAAGAAAATAAGACCTTCTAGCTACTTTATGAGGGCAGTATCTCCACAACCATTGATTCCCAACCACGCCTCTCCCCGGCAGTCTACGACAGGTACAGAGACATTGTGGCCTTCTAGGTTACAATGCATGAGGTGCAAATCTAGGCTCATAGGGCACATACTTGGCTTAATATGCCATACATAATGACCGAGGTTGAAATTCAATGGGTTATCGATACTTGGTCGGCAGAATGGCAGGTAGCCACCCCACCTCCCACTGTCAATGCAGCAGGTATGTTCGACACCCCTATAGTACCCAAGCCCTCCGTTCCACTCCACTCAACAACAGCACCAGAAATTCCACCGTGAATGACTCCTAGAAGTACTACTATGAAGCTGGCACCGGACTCCCAGCTAGACCAGACCATCACTAATGAAGAATTGGCAGATACATCGATGCCCATGAATCTCAAATGCACTTGCAAATCATCCCAAGGACCTCGCAAGAAGCGCAAGGCCAATAAGGCTTGTACCAACGTGGATAGTACCTTGAAATAGGATGAGCTGGATAAGATTGTTGATGATGTCACCACCATGGCTACTTATCAATGGCATACTTGGGAAGAAAAAAACAAGACTGCGTTGGACAAATTGCAGATAGAGATGCAAGCCTTTCGGTTCACAACAGAAAGCCTTCAAGTGAGCGTTGATCAAGCGAGGTAGACTCTAGTGAGCAGTGAGGAAGAGAGGTAGAATTCAGTTAGTAAGAATCACGCAGGGTCGTTGGGCCAGCAGGGCCCCATTACTGCATTACTAGACATTATGGATAGTTGGCCCTGCCAACTCCCTGGTGCCGCCCTTACAATGGAACCCGCCGACCTCTACTGCTATGTCCATGGATATCCAGTCGCCCTTAATGTTATTCGGCCACCCAACGAGCAGTTGCGTGAGCTCCTTATAACCCTCATTGGTGAAGTACAACACCGAGAACTCCGCGTAAAATAACAACTCAGCATAGCTGAGCAGGATGTTGTGACCCATGCTACTAAAGCTGCTGTTAGCCACCTATAAAAAATTGTCATACCAAATGGTGGCTAAATATTTTTAGGCCTTCAAGAAACAATTTCATGTCCAAATTGTGAGTTCTTGAAGTCTTACGATGATAATTACCCTTTGAGTTAATCTTCACTGCTGTTTCACTGTTAGTCCTAAAGTACCTGTTGTTTACTAAGGGAAAAAACTTCTCATGAGGCTCCATTTTTCATCATTTTACTCCCCGTTTTACTCATAAACAATCCCATATTCATCCTTATTTCCTTCATAAAATCCCTCCATTAACCTTCATTTTAACATTCAAAGCGTCAAAACCCTCTTAAAACCTTATATTTCCCCCTTATTTGGCTTTAAATTCCCTTCTTTCATCTATCAGAACCCCCATTTGGCCTTTAAAATCCTTGTTTTAAGCTTAAAAATGGTCTTTGGTACTATTAAGGTGTTAAGCCCCCGTGATCCTATAACCTTAAGCCCTTCCCTCATATGACCTAAAGCCCTGCAATCAGGCCCTAAAAGGCCTAACAACCCCGTCATAACCTTATCCTCCATTTAAATCCTCATTCCCGACATTGTGGTTCAAAATGAATATGGACCATTGATCTAAAAAGATCAACGGCCATCGGGCCCCAATCTTTCCGCCCATTCACCTGCCTTTTCCTTTATCACTTTCAAAACCTCTGCATTCTCCCTTAATCCTGACCGTCCATCAAAAATATCTGAGGACTGTAATTAAACCCGATAACCCAGTTCCGCCGGGGCCTACCATCCACCATATACCAAGCCCAACCAATATAATTACGGCACCTGGCCCCCACTACATTCTTCGTCTGCGCAACTTTCCCATCGCACTCATTCTGCATAGTTGGATCTGGCACCTCTGATCCAATGGTTGATGTTGCATATCGCAAAAATTCTGCACCCAAATTTTAACGCTTAATTTTTTTTCGAAATAGGTGGTATTTAAAATCAATGTGTCGACCGATGTATCATATCGCACTCCATTCGCAAAATACCGCCTACCCCACAAATGCAATGCAAAAATCGCTGTCATTTTCCTGAAACCGCTCTTCTCCAATTTCACGCCAAACTCAAAATTAATCTTGGTTAGCTGTTTCTGCTAGTATTTCATCCTTCACTGCTGCATCTCATCCATCCTCAAGCATTTCCACCGACTCCATTTAACCTTCCAAAGCATTTTAAACCAATAAATCACAGGATTTAAATAATGTTGTGTGTTTTTTATGCAGGTCTAATATGATTAAGGTTAAAACCCTCCCAAAGATGATTACAGTGTATGGGCAGAGGATGACGATCCTCATGGCCCTTGATACAATTTCAAAGGGTTTGTTAGTTCTAATTACATGTTTTCAGGGAATCGATAAGTTATGATTGTCGGTTTCCTGAACAAAAATTCCAACAAACCCTCTGCACACCTACAACAACAAACACAGTTAGATTTAATTAAATGAAGGAATATCAGTGACAAGAGAAAGATCAGAGCATAATCAAATGTTTAAAGATATAATCAAAGCTTAAAGGATCAAGGCATAAACTCTAGATTCAAAGCCTAATCCACAAATCAAATCTAGAAGACCTCGAATGCCACATCAAAGGGGCTAATTCAATCCTCAGCTACCAAAATTGCCACCTGCAACCTCTTTGCCTCAGAGGAATACCCGGATCAAATCTCAATCAGTAACATTAAGGCTAAAGACTGCTAACAGTTATTATAAGCAAATCAAATATTTCACACTGACAGCAAAGTTATTGTAAAAGATAAAAAAAAAGCCTTAAAGTCAATCTTTTCACCCACTAAGCCTAAAAAGTAGAAAACAGAGTTAATGAAACAAAGTTGTAAATCGAATGCTTTCCTTCCTTATGCCTTACATGGTTTTCAAGGCTAGGAGTTGCATTTAGTATAGAATTAATGATACTCAACCCTATAACTCTTCCACCTCCTCATTTCTTCTATAAATACTTCTGAAGAAGATGAGAAGTTGTTGATTGGTTGGTCACTAGTTGTAACACTGGAACTCTCTAAAATAATACATAGTCTGTTTAAGTTGAAGAAGAAATTGAAATCTTGGAAGCTGGATTATGTTTTGAAATGCTTGTTCATGAGAAGGCTCTATCATTGGATCCCTGAGCCTGGCTATTGGTGATGTATTCTGAACTGTCTATTGTTTTTCTTGTTTTCATTATGTTTCATAAATTCTTACTGCAGTAGGATGAAAAGTTTGGGCTAAGAAATGACTCCTGGAAGCACCATAGACCTGTTTATACTTCATTGTTTTATGTTTTCTTCTGCTAAGGCATTTTAGAGTCTTTAATAATTCTCTTGAACCCTTATGCTTGTTTATTTCTCAAACAGTTCAAATAGTTGGTTCTAGCATGATTTATGGTTTTCCCTGCTTGTCTGCTGCCACTTGAAAACTGTTTTTGAAGTCTCCCTTTGAAGTATCATTGTTTATAGTTAGCCAAGGAGGTCTGTTTCAATCATGCCCTTTGTCCCTACTCAAACAATTGTTTTAAAGGTCTTTATAGATGTGATCATAAATGTGTTAGGTGTTCCCTCTTCTATGACAACAATTATCAGTGAATCTTTCATGTTTTCTAATTCCTTTGAAATAAAACCTTTGAGGAAATAGGGTGTTCCCCGAATCTTAGATTTCATTTCAAAAGTTGTCTTGAAACCATTATTTGCTTAAAGTGTGTTTTTTAGAATCCATGGTTAGCCCTGTCTATAAAATACCTCTTTATGTTCAAGTTATGTTTTTAAGTTCCCTTTTTTGAGAATTCAAACTCTCTTTCAAATCATTGATGTCCATCTCATTCACAAAACTAAAGGATCCTATGGCTAAGTTAGATTTTCCCTTTGATATCCTATATCCATTGATGAGTTTTTCATAAATCTCTTCTTGAATCCATTTCCCAATAGATTTGACACTTCTTCTTTCTATCTATACTACTTATACATTTCATGTTCTGTTGTGCCAATTCAACCAAACAAACAAACAAACAAACCAAACAAACACTTACACTTAAGAACTAGTCTAAAATCAATACTGAAAAGAAAACAAGATATACCTTTGTAAAAAAAATAATTTGAGAGATCCCTCTCTGAGAAGAGGAGGACTAGATCCTGGAACGCTAAATATTCGTTCTAATGTTGTCTTGTCTTTTGGTTAACCAATCTATCAAAACTCAGGAACCCCAACATAATGGCAATCATGGTGGGACCTATTGAGTATATAGTTGCTTGAATACCTCTTAAAACTCTTTATGCCCTTAGCTTGATAATGAATAACCTTGGAATTTGTTATTCTACCTCATCACCAACATAATGGCGATCACGGTGGGAAATTTTGAAAGAAGTACTAAACATACACATCTCTGAATATTCAAAAGTCCCTGTATTAAAATAACACCCTGTGGACTTATCCCACCGCTCACACCAACATTATGGTGATCACGGTGGGACCATTGAGTTCATAGTTTCCTAGCAAACTCTTATAGACTCATTAGTCTTTCAAAAAACCATAGAAACTCAGAAAAAACCCAAAAATATTTCATATTGGCTTCATAATAAACATGATGGTGGAACCATAAAACAATTTTACCTCCAAAAGAGCTAAACATTTTCCACCCGGGAAATCCACTGGCCTCCAGTAGGCCTATTACTTCACTAGTCCTTGTAAGCTCTCCTGGGAATGCATTGAGCAAACCCAATCATGCTGTTGGTGGACATCAAAGTTCAAAATCCTCCACCTGGTGACTCCACAACCTCCAAAAGACCTAATGAATCCAGTGGTAGAAGGATCTGAACTGGTTGAAAAGATACAGTGACCTCTTTATTACAAACATGGATCCAAGTATAGACCCAGAAGTAAAACTACTGATCATGATGGAAAAAATGATGTACATTCTTGGAAAGAGAATGGATAGGTATGAGGCTAGTTTAAAAATTGATGATCTAGAGGAGCCCATGCTTTTTTCAAATCAAGAAAAAACTCAACCACTACAAGACCTAGACAATGAGCAAGATAAGTATGATGATCAGGACTTTATAGAATATTGTGAGCAAGGTTACAAAGAAAACAATGAAGAAAGTTGTCAAGCAACTCCTGATTGCCTCCCTTTATCTTGTATTGCACTATTAAGAGAACTTTACGACCAAGATGCAAATGTAAAAAGTGAGCAGTGTTTTGAGGAAACAATAGACCACCTAGGAAAGAAAAAATCTAAAATAGAAGAGAAATTAGCACATAAAGTGACTCTCCCTCTGTGTTATGAATCATCTCAAATTTTAAAAGGAGAGTGGCATCCTGAAAATATAGTAGAAACAACTCATGAACCTTATATTCAAAGTGACTGCCATGAAAATCATAAGGAGTTTTTTGAAACTGAGATAGATCAAGAAAAAGAAGAAAATCCTCAAAGTTTCCCTGCAATCACAAGTAATGATTCCCTATAAGAGGCTCAAGAAGACATCCAACCTCAAAATCAGTCAATACAAGAGAAAGAGGACTTTTTAACTTCTTTCCAAATCAAAAGAAAAATTCCTCTTTTGACAAAAAACAAAATTGACCAAATATTAAACAAACAGATAGCCCTCGAATATTCATTAGAAAAAAATACCTCTTCTCATCTACCTACTGAAACTTGTTGTCTTGAACCATAAAATAAACTTGTAGAACAACTCAAAGAAAAAAAAACTGATAACCCAATATGTTTGATTGGTGAAATTGTTTATACTAATGATTTTCTAATTTTTTGTCAATATGATGATGATGATAAGCTCCAAATGGAAACTAATCATACAGGACAACCAGCAGTGGATCGGTGTCATGAATTTCATTATCATCAACTTGAAAGCAGTAATCAAACAATGCAGCCCATCAGAAATAACTTTCAAATAATTGGGAATTGGCAATCTATTAGTTGTAATGTTGAGATTGAAAAGGAAGAGGAATTTCTTGAGCAGGATGAAGATAAGGATCCTTCTTCTGAGAGGATTGAGGCAATAAAAGATACCCCTGCTCAAGAAAATGATTATCTCTTCACAGAGTATAGTCCACTGAATCAGAGCATACCAGGACTACAAGAGGACAACACTGGAATATATGATGAATCCTCCAGTTCAGATAATAATGAAGATGAGGAAGTTTTTCTTTCTCAAGAAAATCTTAATCTTGATCCAGTGGACGAAAAGGTAACCCTAGTTGAAACCTATCTTACAAATATTCATAACCAGGCATTATTTCAAGATCCCTATGCTCACTTCTTGAAGTCATTTGAAGAAGGGATAAAGGTTATTAGGATCAATGTATTACCAAAAGTAGGAGGACTTTTTAGCACTGCTGCTAAGAAACAAAAGGAATGCGAGTGGCCATGTTTTTCTAGCCTTCCCAAAGAGATGAAGAAGGACTAATCATGGAATCGTTTACTGGATTGGTTGCACTGGAAAAGAGAGTTCATCAGCTAAACATGTAAATTTTTCAAGTTATATTAGGGTAGATAGGAATTCCAATAAAGCTCAGCTCTTGAGCATCTAGTTAGTCTTTTTTTTTATTTCTCTGAACAAGAAAAATGAGAAAAATACAAAATAATAGAAAAGAGAAAAAGAGGGCAGAATGAAAACAAGAAAGGTATAGCCCCATACCAAAAAACAGAGACAAAATCTGAAAGTGTGCAAGCTCAAATGCCACTCATAAAAACACACTTCTACTTAGTCATACATCCTAATCATGACTAATTATTTTTTTCAATTTACTGCTAATAGGTTAGTGAATAATATTAGCAAAAAAATTCAATCTTGGCTTATCAGTAGAAATGAATTAGGATAGAAAAATAAAAGTTCAAACGAATTCAAAATCTGAACCTATGAATCTCAAAAGCAGAATGGCTCTAATTATATTAAAACTTGAGCCAAAGTATAGAAAGCAAAATGGTTCTAATATGCTCAAAACTTGAACGAAGGGAAAAAGTAAGAAGTCAGCTCAAAAAGGATTAAAATCAGAGATGAAGAAATAGTGAAGGATGTTTTAGTTTTCAGATCGTAGGCCTTCACAGATTTGTTTATTTTTCTGCAAATAAAATCTATGTGTAGCTTGTTTTTATGCCATAGATCTGCAACAAGTTAGACTGCTTAATCCTCGCTTGGTTTCTTTTAAATTTCCTGTTTTAGAATTTAGAGAATAAAGGTCTGTCAAAAAGTCTAATACTGACAGATAGTAGTTAGGTAGAGACACTTATGAGTTCAACTGCTTAATCTGAAATCATGGAGGAGTAAAAGTAGAAATAGATTAGTTTCCTATTTTCAAAGGAATAAAATGTTTATGAAAAGAGTTTTCCAAACCAAATGCACTCTGAAGAAGAAAAAAATGTTAGGATCATTAGGAGTGGGTAGGTAGAGATGTTGTTTTGATATAATTCCATTATTTCAGATTGCTGCAACAATTATCAAATCAAAGAAAGATCAGCCAAAAGAAAAGAAAATTTGCTGCCCAATGGATAAGGCACTAGTTTACTGAAAATCCAGAGATCAATAGATGAGGTTCTGGACACCTAAAGAACTAGCCATCCTCCCCAAGTGGAGCCACTGTTAGCCACCTATAAAAATTTGTCATACCAAATGGTGGCTAAATATTTTTAGGCATTCAAGAAACAATTTCATGTCCAAATTGTGAGTTCTTGAATTCTTATGATGATAATTACCCTTTGATTTAATATTCACTACTGTTTCACTGTTAGTCCTAAAGTACCTGCTGTTTACTAAGGGAAAAAACTGCTCATGAGGATCCATTTTTCACCATTTCACTCCCCCTTTTACCCATAAACAATCCCATTTTCATCCTTATTCCCTTCATAAAATCCTTCCATTAACCTTCATTTTAACCTTCAAAGCATCAAAAACCTCTTAAAACCTTATATTTCCCCCTTATTTGGTTTTAAATTCCCTTCTTTCATCTATCGGAACCCCCATTTTGCCTTTAAAATCCTTGTTTTAAGCCTAAAAATGGTCTTTGGTACTATTAAGGTGTTAAGCCCCTGAGAGCCTATAACCTTAAGCCCTTCCCTCATATGACCTAAAGCCCCACAATCAGGCGCTAAAAGGCCTAACAACCCCGCCATAACCTTATCCTCCATTTAAAACCTCATTCTCAACGTTGTGGTTCAAAATGAATCTGGACCTTTGATCTAAACAGATCAATGGCCATCGAGCCCCCATCTTTCTGCCCATTCACCTTCCTTTTCCTTTACCACTTTCAAAACCTTCGCGTTCTCTCTTAATCCTGACCATCCATCAGAAACATCTGACGACCGGAATTAAGCTCGATAACCCAGTTCCGCCGGGGCCTACCATTCACCATATACCAAGCCCGCCCAATCTACTTACGACACCTAGCCACCACTACATTCCTCATCCACACAACTTTCCCATTGTGCTCATTCTGCATCATTGGATCTGGCACCTCAAATCCAACGGTTGACGTTGCATATCGCAAAACTTCTGCACCCAAAGTTTAACGCTCAAAATTTTTGCGAAATAGGTGGTATTGAAAATCCACGTGTCGATTGATATAACATATCGCACTCCATCTGCAATATACCACCTACCCCCCAAACACAATGCGAAAACCGCTGCCGGTTTTCCGAAACCGCCCTTCTCCAATTTCGTGCCAAATTCAAAATTAAACCTGGTTAGTTTCTTCTGCCAGGATTTCGTCCTTCACCGCTGCATTTCATCTATCCTCAAGCATTTCCACCGCCTCCATTTAACCTTCCAAAGCAGTTTAAACCAATAAATCGCAGGATTTAAATAACATTGTGTTTTTTTTATGCAGGTTTAATGAAGATTAAAGTTAAAACCCTCCCGCAGATTATTACAGTGTATGGGCCGAGGATGATGATCCTCATGGCCCTTCATACAATTTCAAAGGGTTTGTGAGTTCTAATTACACGTTTTCAGGGAATTGATAAGTCATGATTATCGATTTCCTGAACAAAAATTCCAACAAACCCTCTGCACACCTACAATAGCAAACACAGTCAGAGTTAATTAAATGAAGGAAAATTAGCATCAAGAGAAAGACCAGAGCATAATCAAAGGTTTAAAGATATAATCAAAGCTTAAAGGATCAAGGCATGAACTCTGGAATCAAAGGCCTAATCCACAAATCAGATCCAGAAGACCTCGAATGCCACATCACAGGGGCTAATTGAATCCCCATCTACCAAGATTGCCACCTGCAGCCTCTCTGCCTCAGAGGAATACTCGGATCAAATCTCAGTCAGTAACATTAAGGAAAAATACTGCTAACAATTATTACAATAAAAATAAAATATTTCACACTGACAACAAAATTATTGTAAAAGATAAAAAGAGCCTTAAATTTAGTCTTTTCACCCACTAAGCCTAAAAAGCAGAAAACAGAGTTAATGAAACAGAATTGTAAATCGAATGCTTTCCTGCCTTATGCCTTGCATGGTTTTCAATGCTAGGAGTTGCATTTAGTATAGAATTAATGATACTCAACCCTAGAACTCTTCCACCTCCTCATTTCTTCTATAAATACTTCTGAAGAACATGAGAAGTTGTTGGTTGGCTGGTCACTAGTTGTAACACTGGAAATCTCTGAAATAATACATAGTCTATTGAAGTTGAAGAAGAAATTGAAGTCTTGGAAGCTAGATGATGTTTTGACATGATTTTTCATGAGAAGGCTCTATCATTGGATCCCTGAGCCTCTTTGTTGGTGATGTATTCTGAACTGTTTGTTGTTTTTCTTGTTTTCATTATGTTTCATAAATTCTTACTACAGTAGGATGAAAATTTTAGGCTAAGAAATGACTCCTGGAAGCACCTTAGACCTGTTTATCCTTCACTGTTTTATGTTCTCTTCTGCTAAGAAATTTTAGAGTCTTTAATCATTCTCTTGAACCCTTATGCTTTTTTATTTCTCAAAGAGTTCAAATAGTTTGTTCCAGCATGATTTATGGTTTTCCCTGCTTGTCTGTCGCCACTTGAAAATTGTTTTTGAAGTCTCCCTTTCAAGTATCATTATTTATAGTTAGCCAAGGAGGTCTGTTTTGATCATGCCCTTTGTCCCTGCTTGAAAAATTGTTTTAATGTTCTTTATAGTTGTGATCATAGATATGTTAGGTGTTCCCTCTTCTATGACTGCAATTATCAGTGAATCTTTCATGTTTTCTAATTCCTATGAAATAAAGTCTTTGAGGAAATAGGGCGTTCCCCTAATCTTAGATTTCATTTCAAAATTTATCTTGAAATCATTATTTGCTTAAATTTTGGTTTGTAGAATTCATGGTTAGCCCTATCTATCAAATGCCTCTTTATGTTTTTAAGTTCCCTTTGTTGAGAATTCAAACTCTCTTTCGAATCATTGATGTCCATCTCATTCACAAAACTAAAGGATCCTATGGCCAAGTTAGATTTGCCCTTTGATATCCCATATACATTGATGAGTTTGTCATAAACCTCTTCTTGACTCCATTTCCCAATAGATTTGACACTTCTTCTTTCTATCTATACTACTTAGACCTTTCATGTTCTGTTGTGCCAATTCAACCAAACAAACAAACCAACCAAACAAACACTTGCACTTAATAACTAGTCTAAAATCAATACTTAAAATCAAACAAGATATACCTTTGCAAAAAAAATAATTTGAGAGATCCCTCTCTGAGAACAGGAGGAATAGATCTTGGAACTCTAAAAATTGGTTCTGATATTGTCTTGTCTTTTGGTTAGAAAATCTATCAAAACTCAGGAACCCCAACATAATGGCGATCACGGTGGGACCTATTGAGTATATAGTTGCTTGAATACCTCTTAAAACTCTTTAGGCCCTTAGCTTGTCAAATAATACCCTAGGAATTTTCCATCCCACCTCATCACCAACATAATGCCGATCATGGTGGGACCTTCTGAAATAAGTACTAAACATACACATCTCAGAATATTCAGAAGTCCCTGTATTAAAATAACACCCTGTGGACTTATCCCACAACTCACACCAACATGATGGTGATCACGGTGGGACCATTGAGTTCATAGTTTCCTAGAAAGCTCTTATAGACTCATTAGTATTTCAAACAACCATAGAAACCCAGAAAAAACTAAAAAATGTTTCAGATTGGCTTCATAATAAACATGGTGGTGGAACCATAAAACAATTTTACCTCCAAAAAAGCTAAAAAATTTCGACCTAGCAACTCCACTGGCCTCCAGTAGGCCTATTACTTCACTATTCCTTGTAAAATCTCCTGGGAATGCATTGAGAAAACGAAATCATGTTGTTGGTGGATAGCCAAGTTCAAAATCCTCCACCTAGCAACTCCACAACCTCAAAAAGACCTAATGACTCCACTGGTAGAAGACTCTGAACTGGTTGAAAAGATACAGTGACCTCTTTATTACAAACATGGATCCAAGTATAGACCCAAAAGTAAAACTACTGGTCATGATGGAAAAAATGATGTACATGCTTAGAAAGAGAATGGATAGGTATGAGGCTAATTTAAAAATTGATGATCTAGAGCAGCCCATTCTTTTTTCAAATCAAGAACAAACTCAACCACTACAATACCTAGACAATGAGCAGGATAAGTATGATGATCAGGACTTTATAGAATATGGTGAGCAAGGTTACAAAGAAAATAATGAAGAAATTTGTCAAGAGACTCCTCATTGCCTCCCTTTATCTTGTATTGCACTATTAAGAGAACTTTACGACCAAGATACAAATGTAAAAAGTGAGCAGTGTTTTGAGGAAACAATAGATCACCTTGGAAACAAAAAATATGAAATAGAAGAGAAATTAGCACATAAAGGGACTCTCCCTCTATGTTATGAATCATTTCAGATTTTAAAAGGAGAGTGGCATCCTGACAATATAATAGAAAAAACTCATGAACCTTATATTCAAAGTGACTGCCATGAAAATCATGAGGAGTTGTTTGAAACTGAGATAGATCAGGAAAAGGAAGAAAATCCTAAAAGTTTCCCTGCAAGCACAAGTAATGATTCCCTAGAAAAGGCTCAAGAAGACATCCAACCTTAAAATCAGTCAATACAAGAGAAAGAGGATTGATGTACTTCTGTCCAAAGAAAAAGAAAAAATCCTGTTTTGATAGAAAAAGAAATTGACCAAATATTAAACAAATAGTCAGCCCTCGAATATTCATTAGAACAAAATACCTCTGCTCATCTACCTACTGAAACTTTTTTTCTTGAACCAGAAAATAAACTTGTATAACAACTCAAAGAAAAACAAACTGATAACCCAATATGCTTGATTGGTGGAATTGTTTATACTAATGATTTTTCAATTTTTTACAATCTGATGATGATGATAAGCTCCAAATGGAAACTAATCATGCAGGACAACCAGCAGTGGATCGGTGCCATGAATTTAATTATCATCAGCTTGAAAGAAGTAATCAAATAATGCAGCCCATCAGAAATAACTTTCACATAATTGGGAATTGGCAATATATTATTTGTAATGTTGAGATTGAAAAGGAAGAAGAATTTCTTGAGTAGGATGAAGATAAGGAGCCTTATCCTGAGAGGATTGAGGCAATAAAAGATACCCTTGCTCAAGAAAATGATGATATATTCACAGAGTACAGTCCACTGAATCAGAGCATACTAGGACTACAAGAGGACAACACTGCAATATATGATGAGTCCTCCAGTTCAGATAATAATGAAGATGAGGAAGTTTTTCTTTCTCAAGAAAATCTTAATCTTGATCCAGTGGAGGAAAAGGTAACCCGGTTGAAACCTATCTTACAAATATTCATAACCAGGCATTGTTTCAAGATCCCTATCCTCACTTCTTGAAGGCATTTGAAGAAGGGATAAAGGTTATTGGGAGCAGTGTATTACCAAAAGCAGGAAGAATTTTTAGCATTGCTGCTAAGAAACAAAAGGAATGGGAGTGGCCATGATTTTCCAGCCTGCCCAAAGAGATGAAGAAGGAGAAATCATGGAATCATTTACTGGATTGGTTGTACTAGAAAAGAGATTTCATCAGCTAAACATGTAAATTTTCCAAGCTAGATTAGGGTAGATAGGAATTCCAATAAAGCTCAGCTCTTGAGCATCTAGTTAGTCTTTTTTTTTATTTCTCTGAAGAAGAAAAATAAGAAAAATACAAAATAATAGAAAAGAAAAAAAGAGGGCAGAATGAAAACAAGAAAGTTATAGCCCCATACCAAAAAAGAGAGACAAAATCTGAAAGTGTGCAAGCTCAAATGCCACTCCTAAAAACACACTTCTAGTTAGTCATAAAACCTAATCATGACTAATTAGTTTTTTCAATTTACTGTTGATAGGTTAGTGAATAAGATTAGCCAAAAAATTCAATCTTGCATTATCAGTAGAAATGAATTAGGATAGAAAAAAAAAAGGTTCAAACAAATTCAAAATCTGAACCTATGAATCTCAATAGCAGAATGGCTCTAATTAGATTAAAACTTGAGCCAAAGTATAGAAACCAAACTGGTTCTAATATGCTAAAAAATTGAACCAGGGGAAAAAGTAAGAAGTCAGCTCAAAAAGGATTAAAATCAGAGCTAAAGAAATAGTGAAGGATGCTTTAGTTTTCAGATCTTAAGCCTTCACAGTTTTGTTTATTTTTCTGCAAATAAAATCTATGTGCAGCTTGTTTTTATTCCATAGATCTGCAACAAGTCAGACTGCTTAATCCTGCCTTGGCTGCATTTAAATTTCCTATTTTAGAATTTAGAGAATAAAGGTCTGTCAGACAGTCTAATCCTAACAAATAGTAGTTAGGTAGAGACACTTATGTGTTCAACTGCTTAATCTGAACTCATGGAGGAATAAGAGTACAAATAGATTAGTCTCTTATTTTCAAAAGAATAAAATGTTTATGAAAAGAGTTTGCCAAACCAAATGCATTATGAAGAAGAAAACAATGTTAGAATCATTAGGAGTGGGTAGGTAGAGATGTTGTTTTGATATAATTCCATTGTTTCATATTGCTGCAGCAATTATCAAATCAAAGAAAGATCAGCCAAAAAAAAAAAATTGCTGCCTAATGGATAAGGCACTGGTTTACTGAAAAGCAAGAGATCAATAGCTGAGGTTCTGGAAACCTAAAGAACTAGCTGTCCTCCCCAAGTGGAGCCACTTTTAGCCACCCATAAAAAAAATTCATAACAAATGGTGGCTAAACCTTTTTAGGCCTTCAAGAAACAATTTCATGTCCAAATTGTGAGTTCTTGAAGTCTTATGATGATAATTACCCTTTAAGTTAATCTTCACTGTTGTTTCACTGTTAGTCCTAAAGTACCTGTTGTTTACTAAGGGAAAAAAGGCTCCATTTTTCATCATTTCACTCCCCCTTTTACCCATAAAAAACCCCATTTTCATCCTTATTCCCTTCATAAAATCCCTCCATTAACCTTCATTTTAACCTTCAAAGTGTCAAAACCCTCTTAAAACCTTATATTTCCCCCTTAGTTGGTTTTAAATTCCCTTCTTTCATCTATCGGAACCCCCATTTGGCCTTTAAAATCCTTGTTTTAAGCCTAAAAATGGTCTTTGGTACTATTAAGGTGTTAAGCCCCCGAGAGCCTATAACCTTAAGCCCTTCCCTTATATGACCTAAAGCCCCACAATCGGGCGCTAAAAGGCCTAACAACCCCATCATAACCTTATCCTCCGTTTAAATCCTCATTCCCGATGTTGTGGTTCAAAATGAATCTGGACCGTTGATCTAAACAGATCAACAGCCATCAGGCCCCCACGTTTCCACCCATTCACCTGCCTTTTCCTTTATCATTTTCAAAACCTCCACATTCTCTCTTAATCATGACTTTCCAACAGAAATATCTAACGATCGGAATTAAACCTGATAACCCATTTCTATCAGGGCCTACCATCCAAGATATACCAAGCCCCCCCAATCTAATTATGACACTTGGCCCCCACTACATTCCTCGTCCGCGCAACTTTCCCATCGCACTCATTCCACGTCATTGGATCTGGCACCTCCAATCTAACGGTTGACATTGCATATCGTAAAACTTCCACGCCCAAAGTTTAACGCTCAAAAATTTTGCGAAATAGGTGGTATTGAAAATCCACATGTCGACCGATGTATGCTATCGCACTCCATCTGCAAAATACCGCCTGCTGGTTTTCCGAAACCACCCTTCTCCAATTTCATGCCAAATTCAAAATTAAACCTGGTTAGCTGTTTCTGCCAGGATTTCATCCTTCACTACTGCATTTCATCCATCCTCAAGCATTTCCACCACCTCCATTTAACCTTCCAAAGAAGTTTAAACCAATAAATCACAGGATTTAAATAACATTGTGTGTTTTTTATGCAGGTTTAATGAAGATTAAGGTTAAAACCCTCCTGCAGATGATTACAGTGTATGGGCCGAGGATGATGATCCTCATGGCCCTTGATACAATTTCAAAGGGTTTGTGAGTTCTAATTACACGTTTTCAGGGAATCGATAAGTCATGATTATCGGTTTCCTGAACATAAATTCCAACAAACCCCCTGTGCACCTACAACAACAAACATAGTTAGATTTAATTAAATGAAGGAATATCAGTGTCAAGAGAAAGATCAGAGCATAATAAAGCGTTTAAAGATATAATCAAAGCTTAAAGGATCAAGGCATGAACTCTGGAATCAAAGGCCTAATCCACAAATTAGATCCAGAAGACCTCGAATGCCACATCAGAGGGGCTAATTGAATCCCCAGCTACCAAAATTTCCACCTGCAGCCTCTCTGCCTCAAAGGAATTCCCGGATCAAATCTCAGTCAGTAACATTAAGGCTAAATACTGCTAACAGTTATTACAAGCAAAATCAAATATTTCACACTGACAACAAAGTTATTATAAGAGATAAAAAGAGCCTTAAATTCATTCTTTTCACCAACTAAGCCTAAAAAGCAGAAAATAGAGTTAATGAAACAGAGTTGTAAATCAAATTCTTTCCTGCCTTATGCCTTGCATGGTTTTCAAGGCTAGAAGTTTCATTTAGTATAGAATTAATGATACTCAACCCTAGAACTCTTCCACCTCCTCATTTCTTCTATAAATACTTTTGAAGAAGATGAGAAGTTGTTGGTTGGTTGGTCACTAGTTGTAACACTGGAACTCTCTGAAATAATACATAGTCTATTGAAGTTGAACAAGAAATTGAAGTCTTGGAAGCTGAATTATGTTTTGACATGCTTGTTCATGAGAAGGCTCTATCATTGGATCCCTGAGCTTGGTTGTTGGTGATGTATTCTGAACTATCTATTGTTTTTCCTGTTTTCATTATGTTTCAAAATTCTTACTACAGTAGGATGAAAATTTTAGGCTAAGAAATGACTCCTAGAAGCACCTTAGACCTGTTTATCCTTCATTGTTTTATGTTTTCTTCTGCTAAGGAATTTTAGAGTCTTTAATCATTCTCTTGAACCCTTATGCTTTTTTATTTCTCAAATAGTTCAAATAGTTGGTTCCAGCATGATTTATGGTTTTCCCTGCTTGTCTGCTGCCACTTGAAAACTATTTTTGAAGTCCCCATTTGAAGTATCATTGTTTATAGTTAGCCAAGGAGGTATGTTTCGATCATGCCCTTTGTCCCTACTCGAACAATTGTTTTAAAGGTCTTTATAGTTGTGATGATAGATGTGTCAGGTGTTCCCTTTTCTATGACAACAATTATCAGTGAATCTTTCATGTTTTATAATTCCTTTGAAATAAAGTCTTTGAGGAAATAGGGTGTTCCCTGAATATTAGATTTCATTTCAAAATTTGTCTTGAAATCATTATTTTCTTAAAGTGTGGTTTGTAAAATTCATGGTTAGCCATGTCTATCAAATGCCTCTTTATTTTCAATTTATGTTTTTAAGTTCCCTTTGTTGAGAATTCAAACTCTCTTTCAAATCATTGATGTCCATCTCATTCACAAAACTAAAGGATCATGTGGCCAAGTTAGATTTTCCCTTTGATATCCCATATCCATTGATGACTTTGTCATAAACCTCTTCTTGACTCCATTGCCCAATAGATTTGACACTTATTCTTTCTATCTATACTACTTAGACCTTTCATGTTCTGTTGTTCCAATTCAACCAAACAAACAAACAAACTAAACAAACACTTGCACTTAATAACTAGTCTAAAATAAATACTTGAAAGAAAACAAAATATACCTTTGCAAAACAAATCATTTGAGAGATCCCTCTCTGAGAACAGGAGGCCTAGATCCTAGAAATCTAAAGATTGGTTCTGATGTTGTCTTGTCTTTTTGTTAACCAATATATAAAAACTCAGGAACCCCAACAGCTTCCCAAATCCAGGCTACGCATTTTTCCCTCCTCGCACAACAGGCTACCTTGGAACAACTACTTGATCTACTGTGCGACGATATGCCTGGGGTCATTCCTACATCTGTTGAGCCCTAGGCCAAGGTTTAAGATCTAGTAGTAGCTTTGAAGGCATCCAGGGCTGAGGCATCCAAAATCAGAGATGATTTTGAGCTTCATAATGCATCGCTATAGGCCAAGCTCTAGCCTGGGACCCCCCCGGAGTAATGTGCCTAGCGTGCTACACTAATTGCAGAGGCCACTGCTACTATCTCGGCACAAGTCAGTCAGGGTGTCACTCTATTGGAACAAGATATGGAAATTTGGTCCCAAGTACAACATGATCCTCTCCTCCATGAAATTCATCATGAATTAACCCAGAAGGAGCAGGATTTCGAATGACTAGAAGCAACAATTTCTACCCTTGTTCCTACTTAGTGCTTGCACGACTCCAAACCATCCATATGCTTCGTAGCGACATTGTTGTGCTCCAACGAAAAAATCATATCCTCAGTGACCATTTGACACCCTGGTCAGAGGACGCCCTCAAGCCCTCATAGGACATAGATGGGGTGGTCCAACGGATGAACCAGGCTCTTGAAAGAATCACCACTGATTTAGAAGATCCTCCATCGCAAAAACTAGTGGAAATTCCGCAGACTGCTGCTGAGCATAACCTTCAAGTACTGCCACCACTTATTACCACCCTGGAGCAGCTCAAAGAATGAATGAAGATTCCACCCAAGCTATGACTCGGGACGAGTCAAAATATTGTGTTGGGGGCCTGTTGGAACAGGGCTCCCTAAAACTATGAATTTTGTATATTTTTGTATTAATTAGTCTAACGCAGGGGTTTTGGGTAGGTCAAAGCTCCAAACGCATTGTAATGGATCAAAGGGTAGACCTAGAGTCCGCAAACCATGGTTTACAAACCACAGGATGGTGTAGGCTAAGTTGATATAAATAGATGATTAGTTTGAAGTTTAGATGTAGGCATAGATTGGACTGATGCTACATGCGAACTGTTAAATATGTTTTGGGTTTTTTTGGATAAGGAATCCTGCTAGCTATGTGCGTGGAGATCCCCAGTCCTGCTATGTGCAGACCCTACTATCTGTGTTCGCAAGCTATGTTTTGGGTTGTAACTGGGTTTGAATGTTAATATATGCAGACATAGCTGAAGTGTCTCTATGTTATCTAGATTTATGGTGTACTGTTGATGCGAATCCTTGGAATCTGTTTGGTACTGCGAATAAATCTATCTGTTTATGCTGTGGATATCTCTATGTTATGATATATATAATCTATTATAGATGTGTTTATGATATTATGTGTTGTTAATTTCCAGTACGCATGTGGATGCGGAGGTACTGACTATATCTGTGCATGGTAATACCTCTCTTGTGATTAATCATAAATTATATTGTTAACGAACCTACGAATAGACTTGTTCTGTGTGAGTCTAAAATGATGTGAACATCGATCTTCCTTGATTAACCACTCTCTCCCAGGGTGCAGAAACCTATTTCCAACACCCTCGCATACTTCTTCGGGTGAGACTTTGGCCTGCGCAAGTAGGTCACTCCCAAAAGGGCCAGTAGTATAGGGGTTTGTTGGCAAACCTTAACCTCCAAGCCTGGGTTAGGATCCCTCAAGCCATTAGGAAAGATTAATTTTTTGAGGTATTTTGTTCCAATTTTTTCTGAATTGATTAAGCATATAAATGTCTTGTTAAACAAATATGCAGAGTTTAGGTGGAGAGATGAAGCAAAAAACTCTTTCTTGGCAATAAAATTTTCTTTGACTGAAGCCTCGATATCAATGAGCCCTGATTTTGGAAAGGATTTTCTAACTTTTTAATATGCTTCTAAAGAAACTATTACAATAGTTTTAGTTCAAAATAACAAGGAAGGCTTGAAGCAGCCATTTTATTTTTTTCAACCGAGCATTGAGGGATGTTGAATTGAAATAAATATTGGTTGAAAAAAAAACATATGCACTAGTGAAGGCTCTTAATTATTTTCAAATTTATGTGCTTCATTCCAATATTATTGCTCTAGTACCATATTTTAATGTCAAGGATGTGTTGTTATAGCTCGACATAGATGGTAGGAGAGAAAGATGGTTGACAAAAATTCTGGAGTTTTACATTGAAATCAGACCTACTAAGTTGATAAAAGGACAAGGTTTGGTTTGCTTAATGGCATAATCAAATTGCAAAGCTTTCAATATGAATGTGGAGATAGCTGAAGGAACAGATAATGAAGGTACAACTGATTGTCCTAACATATTTTATTCCAATTGCTACAAGGATATAGAGTATTTTTTGTTAAATTTCAATTTTCCTCCAGAAATGGAAAATTCAAAGAGGAGAGCTTTTAAGTTTAAGGTTGTTGAATATTGCATCATAGAAAATCAACTTTATTGGAAATACCCAGTAAGATTTTTGCTGAGATGTCTAGATGAGGTTGAATCCCAGGAAGTTGTAGCAGAAATACATGCAGGTTTATGTGGCGTACATTTGTACTGGAAGGCCACTACAAATAATATTTTAAGAGAAGGTTGTTACTGGCCAACTATTTTTTTGATGTTTTTTCTAAAGTCAGAGCCTGCACCAAATGTTAAAAGTTCGCTGGTAATCAAAAGCTACTCCCTCTACCTCTGATTCCCATTTCATCAAATGCTCCTTTCCAACAGTGGGGGCTAGATTTCATTGGTGAGATTCATCCACCATCATCAGGACAACACAAATGGATTCTTACAGCCATACATTATTTCACTAAGTGGATTGAGGCCATTCCAGCTGGAGATTCTATGACATGGAAATTATCAAATTTCTGTTGGAAAATATTATGTCTAGATTTGGTTGTCCTTAGAAGTTTGTGATTGACAATGCAATGGCTTTCAAATCTACCAATATCAATTTTTTTTTCAAAATTATAATATTTATTTGACTCATTCAACACCTTATCACCCCCAGGGTAATGGGCTAGCTGACTCATCAAATAAAATTCTGGTGAGAATTATAAAAAATATGATGAATGAAAATAAAAGAAATTGGGATACTCATCTGGTTCATGCTCTTTGGGTAGATAGGGTAAGTGTTAAAAGATCAATTGAATCTTGTCCCTTTCAGTTTGTTTATGGTTTTGATGTTTTCATTCCATTACATTTAGCTCTACCTATCATGAATTTCCTACAGGATAAATCTGCTAATTTAAACCCCATGCAAAGAAGGATGTTGCAATTGATATAAATTCATCAAAGGTGGGAATCCCTAATTGACAAAACAGAGAAGTAAAAGGAAAAAGTAAAATTTTTCATTCATAAAAGGGAAAAACAATAAACATTTTAGGAAGATGATTTGTTATTGTGCTGGGATGCAAGAAGAGAAGACCATGGAGAGCATGGTAAGTTTGATAATTTGTGGTTTGGGCCATTCAAGGTTGCTCAAGTTCTGGAAAATAATATATTTCTTCTCAAACATTCAGATGATGATCAATTAGCTAGAGGTCCAGTTAATGGTCATTGTCTCAAAAATTTATTTTCCTGTTGATTTAGTCAGTCCATCCATTGTAGATATCTTGAGTGTTTTTCTTCATTAGACTCCATTCCCAATGGTGTTTATGTTTTTAAATAGAGTCAGTTTTGTTACAGTAAATAAAATTAAGTTTCTTTCATTAACTTCTAAAATTTGAAAAGTCTTGGAAGTTAAAGGCATTGAATCTATATTCCTTGAAGCCTCACAGGGAATAATTCATCCCCAATAGGATCCACTGTTAGCACTGCAATTGTTTCAAAAAAAATCAAAGTCTGGTTGTCATTATAAAGTCCTATCTTTGATACTCTTCCATCTCCTAACTCATGGTGAAGAAACTTGGAGGATTGAATTGTATGAGTCTTTGTTACTTTGTAATAAAATTCCAAAGGAGTTATAAGTCCAATACTTTTTTTCTGTTATAGGGTTGATAGGGTAAACTCCCTTCGAAATAGGTTTTTTAACTACTTTTAGGGGTTGAAGTCATAGGTTTCAATCTGAAAAAGAGTAGACTTATTATTTTACCATAATTTCATTTCCAAGGTCAAAGATAGAGTGTTAAGATCATGAATTCTATTAAGAATAACAAAATAATTAGTTTTTCTTTCCATGAAAGACATCTATCATTTTCAAAATCTATGGTTTTACAAAAAAACATTCTTCTTCAGAAATGTAGTAATTTTCTGCAAATTTATATAAAGGAGCAGAGGAAATATTATTTAACTGAATTCAGCATTGTTATTGAAGTTTAAGGAAAATTTTGAAGTGTGAGATGTTGCATATCTGAAGAGTATTCATTTTTCAATGAGAGATAAATGAAAATGTCATCATTTTTATGCTAAGGTTATACCACTATATTCCTAGTTACGAAAAGGTATAGGTGTCACAAGAGCAGTACGTGTAGCAATAATGAAAATAGGTGATGGATTTGGTGAAATAAGTGGTCGTGGTTTTAAATTATTCCTATGATTCATGTCATCCTTTTTTACCAAGTCATATGTCATGTATACAATTTTTTCATCCGCTCCTGATACAACTTCATTGACAGTTTTTATTCTCCATTTTAAAATCATTCGTTATAGGTGCCAGTAGGTAGGGTTTCTTGGTATATTAGTCCTTGTTTTACAGCTATAACAGAGGTTAGGGTTAACATGTGTCATCTGGTATGGTTTTTGAGTTTAATATTCATTTTACAGTTGTGTTGGAGGTTAGAGTTAAAAAGTGCAATATGGGCAAAGGAGGTAAGGTAAATAGGTCTGAGCTAGCAAACACTCGCTTTGTGGATAGTCGAGCTAAGGCTGAGTTCAAGGCAGCTGGTTGGTACAAATTCTTAAAGAAATTATCTGGTGAAAATGTGGTCGTCGCTCAAGAATTTGCATATAACTTTGATGGTGATAAGGTTAATATTGGGTCTCAAACATTCAACATTACAGAACCATCATTGCAAGAGTAACTCAGACTTCTGCAACACATAAGTCTTGACATAAAAATAATAAAACTCTTCTTAAATTTGATGCAAATGTTTATTTGAAGCCTGAGCATGAGCACATCGGATGGATTTCTACCATACACATTTCTTACTTCAAACCTAAATGGAAAGATGTTACCACTACTGTCCAATGCTACATAACTTGTGAAGGAATATTTTCGATTGTTCATAAATATTAAATGAGGATTTTAGTCCACATTTCAGGTGCTATACCCATGAACATACCCTTTTTTCTCCATAGATCCTTTCTATCAATGTCGCAGAGGTTACAGAAAACCCCAGGTTACTCATTACACAACCTATATCATAGAGGTATGATTAATATATTGATATCTTATCACTTGAGAAGGAAGAGGACTATCTGGGAGAATTTTATAAGAGAGGATGGATTTAACACTGCTTATTCTAGAAGAAGAGTAGGGAGACCTAGAAAACTAAGAGAGCCAAAAAAATATAAGCCAAACCCTACTCATTCATAAATCCCCTCGCAAGCTGCCCCATCCTCCATATCATCTATAAGGAAAACTATAAGCTTGACCAGGAAGGCTAGAAACCCTACATCTATGCCAACAACACAACCAACTAATGAAGTCCATATCAGCAGTTCACCCAAGGAACCTCAGAACTTAAGGTCATTCATGGAGCAATGTAAAAATAAATTGAAGCACGGAGATGCTCTGTTTCATAAAAATACTGTGTCAAAAACTAAGGAGGAGACAACTTCCTCTTTAAGAGGCAAACATAGGAAAAGGTTCATTGTGACAGAATAACTTCCAGAGGAAGTCAAACCTGAAGTTCTAACTTCCAATCCTGTTCTGCCTTCAGAGGAATTCAACCCTGGAGCAATGAGATCAATCCAGGTTTTTAAACCTACTTAGGAGACTCAACAAAGAAACGATATTTCATTCAGAAAATATACTCTCTCATAGGTCTTTAGAGGAATTCAACCCTGGAGCAATGAGATCAATCCAGGTTTTTAAAACTACTTAGGAGACTCAACAAAGCAGTGATATTTCATTCAGAAAATCTACTCTCTCACAGGTCTTGTTATCACTTAAGAAAGGAAAAAATAAAGTTTTAGAGGCTATTACAAAGGAATATCCTACCTTAGCTCAACTATTCTCATCCATTGGCTCTTCAGCCAAGAAGAGGAAGAAAATTTTAATACATTCATACTCATCTTATGAAGATAGCAATGATATTGAATATATTGAATCAGAGTTTGAGGAGGGAGAATATAGCAGATTCATACATGGAGGAAAAATTCCTAAGTATATTCAAAATCCCTACATCCGGAGACCTCACACCAAGTCTAAAAACAAACTCAGGTTAACCACCAATATGATTTCTAACCCTACATTAAGAGATGAGATCATAAATGTTGATGATAGTCCAGAAGATAAAACCAAGTAGAAAAAGACTCAATTAAAAGGTAAAAATTAGAAAAGGAGGTCAAAAAAAAGAGTGACCAAAGCTCAGGCTATTAGAATTTTGTCTCTATATTGGACCTCTGAAGAATGAAGATGTAGAGCCTTGAATTTTAAAGAAATTTTCATTTTGGGTTTATTTTCTGCATTTTCAGATATAGCTTCTCTATTTTAGTAGGGGTAGCTATTCTTTCCGAATATTAGTATATGGATGAAATGAATGTGATCCAAGTGTCAGATAAACTTCCAGGTATTTAATAATTCCTATATTTGAGAAAATATGAAAATAGGTGTTCACAAGTACTCCTTTCAATTATTGGATTCCACCTTTTTTGGAGACAATTTTAATGAGCTATGAGGGCACTCAACCACATTTATTCTGCCAGATTTAGCTCCATGATGCCACACCTTATCTCATTTATATTTTAATTTTTTCCTTTAATGTTTTAGATGAACTCTACCTTATGTAGAGAGTTGTAATAAATTCCTAAAACAGAGCTCTACTTTTATGGGAGACTTCTGCACAGAGCTCCTATTTTTGGTATAAATATGGTGTAATACAATGACAAAGGAGTTCGTTGATTGTATCTTTCCGAGAATATTGTGTTACAAATTTTGAATATATAATATATTAATAGCACTCTTGAGGAATTATGACAGTTTTTTATGTGTATTGTTTTCTTATCTCATGTGTCTTCATACCTAAATTATTCAGTTCCGCATTGTGATGTTATCTCTGTTCCATGTTTTTATTAGTCTCATGTTATATCTATACATAATTATCAAATTTTGTTAGTCTTGATTGGAGATATTTCTTTATGAAATATGTGTGGTAAATTAAATATGAGAATTCCTTGTAACAGATACTTTTAAAATGTACAATGAGATTTTTGTGAGACTTCTAGGAGCTTTCTTTCATTGATACACTATCAATCTTTTGGGCCTTAGGGGGTCGATTGGATTGGGAGGATGCTCTTAACTTTGTGTTATTTTTCTATCTAAACAGTGGATTTCTATCTTATAGACCCATTGTCCTTATGCATATCCTCCTAACCCTCAGATTACCAATTTTCTCTTGCTACCATATCAAGCCTTAGTACCCTCATTTGTGTAAGATATAGTTATATATTTGAAACCTTTTAAGTAGATGTAAGATTCGGTCACTTTCCACAATCTAATCCAAATCATAAAATAGCCCTTGAGTGTTGGAAATACGATTCTTATGATTTCATATTTTTTCCTTGATGGAAACTCTCCTACAAATGATGAAGTATATGAATTTTGGAGAAGCATAGTGGTTTTGTAGAATTTCTAGCACAAGAAAAGTTTAAGTCTAGCAGAAGGTGGTTAATATTCATAATTGAAGGTTCTATACACGATTTCGTGCAGGCCAAGCCACATATACACGCAGACAAGAACAATCCAAGTCACGTATGCCTTTTGCACTCTAAAAATTATGATACCAGGGGACATTACCATGGTTTTAGCCCACAATATTGAGCACAGTGTCATCTATTTGATTTTGTCCAAAAATACCATTGGCTCTTGTGTGGTTTTGGCTCATGGTACTGATAAATGCTAAACTTATATAAGGAGAAGAATATCATAGTGCAAGGAAGTCCATATGTAATGGTTTTAACTGAATACTTCTCTTAGAAGCTTATCTGCATTAAATGGGTTTTGTTTATCGATAGATCTGAGATTATGATGCACTCATGGATACAATGATGGATCAGGATCTCTAGACCTTAAATGACTATGAATTTTCATGATCTATTGATGAGATGTTTAGATCTATGACCTGACGCATAATCGTTGAAGTGAAAGAAAAAATATGGGTAAGTTTATAGATCTGAAACTTTCTGTAGTCTTGAATATTTATAGATCTATATGTTGGTTCATCATGGTGAAAGCGCTTATTCACATGGGTTTTTTTCAGCCAAAGTGCATATGGAGGTAAGGGTTTTTTGAAGCTTGATGGAGAGGTTATCTGTTTATTGATGCCATATTTATGTTGTTTGTCAATGATGTCTTCATGTAGATCTGGGTTGTTTGAATACTGTATATGTTGCTAATTGAATATATACAAATGTGATCAATGAATGATTAAATATGCTTAATGATGTTGATTGAATAATAGTTCTGCAAATATGAAAAGATATATAACTGAAAGCCTCAGATCTGTTTCTGAGTCTAAACAAATTCTTGAAATTCACTATTCACATATCTATATGCAGTTGGTATTCAAGAAAGTGCATATACACGTAGGTTCAATAAAGTGAAGTAGAATGTGCATTTAAGATAATAATTGATCAGGGTTGAAATTGATTATGCATGTTGATTTTGAAATCTGGATTTACTACTCTATTTTGATTCTTTTTGAATTTTGGGTTAATTCTATTAGTGTTGATGTATATTTTAAGTTGTGTTGAATCTATTGGATCTAGTGTGAAAATTTGTGAAACGTGGTCTGTATTTGGTCTGAGGGTTGAAGCCTTCAGTGTGGAAGTAGAATATTCCTACTAGTATAAGTTGGTGTTCTGATCAGGGGCTTGTAGATCTCTTCTAGTAGTGGTTGGTAAACAACATCAGGGGTTTGGAACTCCCTTCCAGTAGTAGTTGGAGAATGAGAGAAGGTTGCAGCCTTCTGCAGGTAAATTCCTGCATACTGATATGAGTCTACATCAGTACAACTTTGTAAGAAGTTTTCTATATAATAAATATTGAAGATAGAGATGACAGAAGTGGTGGTTTGCTCCCAAATTGGGTTTCCACCTTAAATCTTGGGGTTCATGTGTGATGCTTTTATGTGATGATTTATTCTCTTATTACTGCACATATTTACTGCTTAACTATCTGATGCATAACTAATGATCTGGGTTAAAGAATGTTTTTGAATTTTTATCTAAATATTAAAATCATCTAAGTATACACAAATTTATATTGGTATAGGAATGTACATACGCTAGTTGGGCTAATCAAAGTCACATATAGAAATTAGTAAAGAGAAAAGTAAAAGATTGTGATTATTGAAAATACTGATTCACACCCCCCCCCTCAGTATTTTTCCCAACAATTGGTATCAGAGCAGGTCCTTTTGTAGAAGCTTAATCACTAGAAGGAATATCATCTAAGATGAGCAATCAATATGGGACAACATCTATTATACCTCCACTCTTCAATGGAAACAATTTAATATTCTGAAAGACAAGGACAGGATCCTATCTTCAATCTCATGGAGCAGATGTATCGGCTATAGTTGAAGGTGGTTACCAATATCCAACCTCAGTTCCAGCAGATCCAGCAGCAAGGAAAAAATTTGAAACTAATGCAAAGGTTGTCGATGATTTATTGGGGAGTCTAACTGAATCAGAATTTATCAAAGTTATGCAGTTAAATACAAAAAAGGAGATATGGGACAAAATCGTTCTGAGATATGAAGGTGATGCCAAGGTAAAAGGCATGAAACTCAAAACTTTCAGAATTCAATATGAAAAAATCAGAATGCATGATGATGAAAGAATTGGTAGTTTCTTTTTACGTCTAGATGAGATTGTAAATTGTATGAGAAATTTGGGTGAAACTATAACTGACACCACTATAGTAGAAAAAGTTTTAAGATCTCTAACTCTTAAATTCGAGTCAAAAGTGTCTTCTATTAAAGAGAAGCAAGATCTACAAACTCTTACTATTGTTCAACTTCATGGGATTCTAACTGTGTGTGAAATGAGGAAAGGAGGTCCATCTAACGTCAAAGAAGTTGTTTTTATAGCTACTACAAAAGGCAAGGAAATGGAAGAACAAGAAGGATCGAGGTATGTTTCAGAAGAAGATGAGATAAACTTTGTAAAGAAACTAAAACTTGGCACTGGAAGGTTCAGAGGTAAGCTCACTTTCAAATGTTTTTTTTATGGAAGAGTTGGTCACTACCCTGCTAAATTTCCCCATAAATATAATCATGAAAAGGGAAAGGAATTGGAAAAAGGAAATAATAAAATTTTTATCAATAGAAAAATCTATTATACTCATGAAGATAGTGATGGTCTATCAAATAGTGAAGAAGGCTAATCTGATCAAGATATTAGACTACTCATGGCATTTGAAAAGGACACTAGTGAGGTTAAATATACATTTATGGATGCTTTAGAATAAAATTATTTTCTTGAAGAAATAAATCAACTCAAAATATGTTTAGAAGAAAAAAAATATGCATAGATACTCTAAAGAATCGGCTTATATAAAAGGAGAAAAACAATGAGAAATTAGAATGTGAAACAGTAAGTCTAAGAAAATAAATTGAGAAAGTGATCACTTTAAATCTTATATTTTCTAAAGGATATGAAACCTTATATGAAATTATCAAGGTTCAATGCTCTCCTCTTATAAATATAGTTCTTGGATATATTGGAGAATCTGCTTAGTCTTCAGCAACAAGCTATCTACATGAAGCTAAAGCCATCCATCCACAATTCGTCAGCAAAAGAACAAATATAATGCCCAGGCAAAGCATGACCATTTCAATTCATGGATGAAAAATAACATAAATCAACAGGTAAACATCAATATAAGGTTCCATGATCGCATAAATTTCTTCTTTAATGGACAATGTTTCGCATGTCATAATTTTGGTCATAAAGCTGATGGATGTGTTGCATACGAAACAATGATGACCAGAGAAGCAACAAAGAAAATAATTGAGACATGAATAAAGAAGAATAAATATAGTAACTTTTCTCTTCTTCAAGATGAAATTGAATTTTCTTATTACAATAACTTTTGCCATGAAGAATCTGAATGCAGGAGAAAACTTCAGCCAAAATAAAATATACCCACAAACTCCAAGGTATGGAGAAATAAGGATTTATAGGTTGAAAGTTGTGGCATAGATTTATTTGTAGAAGGAGAATAAAATCAATGGTAAATTGATAGCAGATGCTCAAAACACATGATAGGTGATAAAAATAAGCTCCTTTCATACAATGCATTAGAGAAGGAAAATAATGTTACTTTTGGAAATGACTCTCCTGTTATCATTAAGGGTAAATGTTTTGTTTTCCTAAAAGAAAAGGTGAAAGCTAAAAATGTTATGTATGTGGATGGATTAAAGCATAACTTTTTGAGTGTGAGTCAAATGTGTGATCAAGGAAATGAAATTGTCTTTAGTTCAAAAGCATGTGTAGTTCGTGAACTTGACACAGGAAAAACCGTAATAAAAGGAACTAGAAGACTAAGAAATATGTATATGTTGAAAGGTGGACAAGAGCAATGATATTTAGGTAAATCTACATAAAATTAGTTATGGCATAGAAGATTGGGACATTTGAGCTTCTCTCAAATAAGCAAATCTAGCAGACTCGGAGTTGTTCGTGATCTACCCAACATCACTCTGCCTGAAAATACCATATGAAAATCATGCCAATTTGGTAAGAAAACTAGGGTGAAATTCAATGCCAAAGAAGGATAAACAAGTAAGCCTCTTGAACTTATACATACTAATCTATGTGGTCCCATAAGGAAAAACTCTCCCCATGGAGAAAAATACTATATTCTATTTATTGATGACTTTTCTAGAATGTGTTGGATCAATTTATTGAAATATACAGATGAAGCATTTGCAAAGTTTAAGATATTCAAAGCTTTGGTTGAAAATGAATTATATCTAAAACAAATTTCTTAGATCTGACCGAGGAGGAGAATACATATAAGATGAATTCTTTGATTTCTGTGAACAATATGGCATAAAAAGACAGTTTTTTGTAGCTGGAACTCCACAACAAAATGGAGTGGCAGAAATAATGAATAGAACGGTTCAGCAGATGACTCATGCTATGCTTGATGAATTTGGAACTCCCGATACCTTTTGGGCAGAAGTAGCGCATAATGCTGTAAATATTCTCAACAAGGCTCATGCTCATGTGAACAGTGATAAAACTTGTTATGAGCTCTGGTATGATAACCTTCCCACCATGAAGTATTTTAGAGTTTTTGGAAGAAATTTTTTTATCAAGAATAATGGTTGAAAACTTGGTAAGTTTGAACCTAGAGCAGATGAAGGAATATTTCTTGATTACTCTTCTAGAATTAAAGCATATAAATGTTAAATAAAAGTATTTAGAATATTGTTGAATGTATTGAAGTTGTAAATAATGAATCTCTCATAGCTCCCAAAAGGAAAATAAAAGCAACAAATGAAGATGATGATGATGTATATTTTCCCTCATAAAATAAAAACAATATAGAAGGAGAACCCAATGAAGCACCAGAAGAAGATATATCAGAAAAGGCTCCATCCAGGTATGTTCAAAAGAATCATCCAGAATCTCAAATATTGGGAGAAAAGGCATCATGTGTCCAAAAAAGAAGAACTCTTGTAGGATCCCCTAGCTAGCTAGACTTCTTATCCACTATTGAACCATAGAATGTAAATCAAGCTAGTAAAGATGAATGTAGGATTCAAGCCATGAATGAAGAACTTTATCAGATTGAAAAGAATCATACTTGGGAATTGGTTTCAAGACCTCATGATAAAAATGTTATTGGAAAAAAATGAATATTCAAAAACAAGCTAAATGAAAATGGAGATGTTATTAGAAACAAAGCTAGACTTGTTTGTAAAGGGTATGCTCAACAATAAGGTATATAATTTGAAGAAACATTTGCATCTGTAGCCAGACTTGAAGCCATAATAATTTTTCTTGGTTTTTCAAGTTTTTGGCAATTCAAAGTTTATCAAATGGATGTAAAATCATATTTCCTCAATGGTGATATAGAAGAAGAATTTTATATAGAACAACCAAAAGGATTCATTTTGGAAATGAGGAAAAGTTTGTTTGGAAACTTAAAAAAGCTCTATATGGTCTCAAACAGGGTCCTCGGGCATGGTACTATTGTCTTGACAAATATCGTCAACAACAAGGTTTCACAAAAGAATCTGCTAAAAACAATTTATACACAAAAATTGAGAATCATAAAGTGTTAATTATTGTTGTGTATGTTGATGACATCATTTTTGCGAGTAATGAAGAGTCCATGAGTCAGAAATTTTCTTCTATTATGCAACAAGAATTTTAAATGTCATTACTTTGGAAACTAACATATTCTTGGCTTATAAGTGCAACAAACAAGAAATGACATATTTCTATCACAAGCAAAATATCTCTCTCAAGAAAATCCTAAAGAAAAATGGTATGGAAGACTGCAAACATGTAAGCACTCCAATCGTAACTAGATGTAACCTCAGTTTTCATGATGATTCTCCCATGGTAAATCAACCGGAGTATATATCTATGATTGGAAGTCTACTTTATCTAACTGAGACTAGACCAAAAATTATTCATGCAGTTGGGATTGTTGGATGATTCCAAGCTAATCCAAAAGAGGCACACCTTCAGGCTTTAAAAATAATATTCAAATATCTATAAGGGACTCAAGATTTTGGTCTATGGTATCCAAAGAATGATGATATCACTCTTCATTCTTACACAGATGTGGACTAGGCTAGAAATTTTGATGGTCGAAAAAGAACTAGTGGTGGTGCATTCTATATGGGGCCCCAATTAGTATCTTGGTTCAAATAGAAATACAGTTCCATTTCTTTATCGACAACAGAATCAGAATATGTGGTTGTCGCATCATTTTGCACAAAACTTCTTTGGATGATGCAGACATTACAAGATATTCAAATTAAAATTTCTCCTCCCATCTCCATCTTATGTTATAATACAAGTGCCATCAGTATCCTGAAAAATCATGTTATTTATTCCAAGACCAAGCACATTCCCATCAAGTGTCACTTCTTGCGAGAAAAAGGTTAAACTGGAGTATGTTCCCTCCAAAGAACAAGTTGTTGATATATTTACTAAAACTCTTTCTAGGGAAGCATTTGAATATCTCAGATATAATTTGGGAGTTGTCTCTGCCTTACTTATATAAAATCCCCTTAATTTTAGAAGATTAAATTTGGTACGTTGGTTTCATGAAGGAGAGTTTCTTATATAGGCGAGTTGCTATGCATAAAGTCGCGTATGGTTTTTACTGACAAAAAATCTATGGGTTAGCTTTCATATGAGTCTGTGGTGTTGATGGGTAAACTCTGTTGTTTTCTTTTTCATCTTATAGTTCCTTTCTTTGATATATTTCTCCTTGATGAATATTCTTTGAGGAATCGGGTGTTGAAAGTGTTCATGATGCACAGGTTTAGGGGAAGCATTTGTCTGGATGAAGAGGCTGCATTCTTGGCATTATGATTAGTTGTTCGGTTATGATCTCTAGTTTGAGATTCTTTGGTCTTGGTTATAACAAGTCATATTTTTAATTTGATATAAAGGCCATGTTGAAACCTCTGATATAAATATTTTCATGTTCAAATTTTTAAACCCACTACGTTGGGTAGTTGAGTCAATATGTAAATCCACCTGGTTGGATCCTTGTCACACTCTGTTGAGTTAACGAGTCATGTATTTTCTTGAAAATATGAAGACTCTGCATGTGCTCAAGGGGAGAAATTGTATGCCCTTTAATCTTGGTGTCAAAGGGGGAGACTGTGTGTTTGAATAATGTTTATGTATCTACAGGGTGTGATGATCAAACTCCAACATGGTTTCCATCAAGTCCAAAGGGGGAGATTATTGGAAATATGATTTGTATGATTGCATATGTTGTCCTTGATGGAAACTCTCTTGAAAATGATGAAATATATGACTTCTAGAGAAGCACAGTGGTTTTTGCAGAAGTTCTAGCACAATAAAATTTTAAGTCTAGAAAAAGATGGTTAATATTCATAATTGAAGGTTATATACGCAAGTTCGTGCAGGCCAAGTCGCGTATACACGCAGACAAGAACGATACAAGTCACGTATGCCTTTTTCACTATAAAATTATGATATCAGGGGGAATTACTGTGGTTTTAGCCCACAATATTTAACACGGTGTCATCTATTTGATTCCGTCCAAGAATACCATCGACTCTTGTGTGGTTTTGGCTCATGGTACTGATAAAGGATAAACCTATATAAGGATAAGAAGATCATAATGCAAGGAAGTGCATATGTAAGGGTTTTAATTGAATACTTCTCTCTGAAGCATATTTGGATGAAATGGGTTTTTCTTATTGGTAGATATGAAATTATGATGCACTCATGGATAAAATGATGGAACAGGATCTCCAGACCTGAAATGACTATGCATTTGCTTGATCTATTGGTGAGATGTTTAGATATATGACCTGGCGCATGATTTTTGAAGTGAGGGAAAAAATCTGGGTAATTTTATAGATCTGAAACCTTTTTCATTCTTGAATATTTATATATTTATACAATTCTTTGTCATTGTGAAATCATGTGTACATGCAGGTTTGTTTCAACCAAAGCACGTATGGAAGTTATGGTATTCTAAAGCTTGATGGAGAGGTTATCTGTTTATTGCTGCTATATTTCTGTTGTCTATCAATGAAGTCTTCATGTAGATCTGGGTTGTTTGAATACTATATATGCTGCTAGTTGAATATATAAAAATTTTATCAATGAATGATTAAATATGATTAATGATGCTAACTGAATATGGATTTTGCAAATATAAAAAGATGTATGATTGAATGCCTCAAATGTGTTTCTAAGTCTGAAAAAATTATGGAAATTTAGTATTCAGAAATCTATATGCAGGTTGGTGTACAGGAAAGTAGCATATTCATTTAAGATAATGAATGATCAGGGTTGAAATTGATTCTGCATGTTGATTCCAGAATCTGGGTTTATTATTGTGTTCTGATTTTGTTTGAAGTTTGGGTTAAGTCTATTGGTGTTGATATATATTTTGCGTTGTGTTTAAGCTATTGGATCTAGTGTGAAAATTTATGAAACATTGTCTGCAGTGGGTCTGAGGGTTGAAACCTTCACTGTGGAAGTATAAGCTTCCTACTAGTAGAAGTTGGTGTTCTGATTAGGGGGGTGTACCTCCCTTCCACTAGTGGCTGGTAAACAAGATCAAGGGGTTGGAGCTCCCTTCCAGTAGCAGCTGGAGAGCGAGATAAGGTTGTAGACTTCTACAGGTAGATTCCTGCACACTTATCTGAGTCTGCATTAGTACAATTTTGTAAGCAATTTTCTATATAATAAATATTGAAGGCAGAGACAATAGCGGTAGTGGTTTTCTCACGAATTGGGTTTCCACCTTAAATATTGGTATTCATGTGTGATTCTCTTATGTGATAATTTATTCTGTTATTACTACACATATTTACTACTTAACTATATGATGCATAACTGATGATCTGGGTTAAATAATTTTTCTGAATTTTATCTAAATAGTAAAGTTTTCTGAGCATACACAAGTTTCTATTGGTATAGCTGCGTACATACACTAGTTGGGCTAATAAAAGTCGCATATACAAATCAGTAAAGATAAAAGTAAAAGATTGTGATTATTGCAAATATTGATTCACACCCCCCCCCCTTCCCATCTTCGTATTTTTCCCAACATTGAGCTTAAGATGTGTCTAGTTAGACACTTGTCATAATCCAAGTGTTGATTCCAACGCTAACAAGAGGAAATTTACAAAAGGTGTATTTCAAATTTTTCCAGTATTCCAATATTTGATAAGTACCTCCTCATAGAACCTAGCGATATCATTGATTGATTATGGCACATGAGGGCTTAATATCCTTGAAAATATTGGATACCAAGACTTTTTCAAACAAAATATTTTCAAAATATTTTTATATTCCAAATTTCAATAAGTTTTTGGTTATAAATTGTTATTTTTGGTGGTTGGTTATATCTCTTGGGGTATTAAAGTTTGAGAATTGAGCAACATCACATGGACATTAGTGATAGCATATTTTATGTAAATTTTGGTGTCTCCACATTTTAGTAAGAATGAGGGAAAGAAACTGGGGCATATGATAATAACACGTACATTGTTAGGGTATTGGTGTTTCAACAATAAGATAGCATTGTTAAAATTGATTTCTTGGTGTTATGACTTCCAATTGTTTAATGTTTGGGTTGAAGGAAGTGCCTAGTATAAAATAACACTATGAAGGTTGATTGCACAAATTTAGAGAATAGAAACTATAGATAAATAGCTAACCATTGTAAAATAAATTACAAATTGTATCATAGAGGGGATTGGTATATCTAGTAGGTTTGTTCCTACAAATACTTGCAACTGAGGGGATTGGTGTCTCTAGCAATTTTGTTCCTACAAACACTTGAAACTAAGGGGATTAGTGTCTCTAGTAGGGTTTTCCCTACAAACACTTGTTACAGAGGGGATTGGAGTCTCCAATATATTGGTTCCTACAAATTCTTGAAGCTAATGGGATTTATGTCTCTAGTAGGTTGGTGCATACAAATTATTGAAACTAAGGGGATTATTGTCTCTAGTAGGTTGGTGCGTAAACATTCTTGAAGATAAGGAATTGGTGTCTCTAGTAGGTTATTTCCCATAAAATCTTGTATATGGTAGATTTTTTCCTATAAATAACTATTACATAAATATTTATGGAACAACCACGGTGAAAATTCCATTTAATAAAAGTTAATAAAGGAAAAACTAATAACCACGGTTGACAAGACACGTATTCCAAGCTTAGTGTTGGAAAACCAGACTAGTGGGTGTTCATTTAGGTTATTATGGCTAAAGGAAATGGCTAAGGCTAATTTGGAGAGGGAAAAGTATTTTTGGCACTTTTATTTATGAAAACAATGGAAAATAGGAGAAAAGGGAGGTGAAAGGACACAAGTTGCATGTGAGGAGAAAAATGAAGGAAAATAATGAAAAATGAAGAAATTAGAGGCCTCATTAATAAAAGGGCTTATGAGGATCAGTTGGTAATATTTTCTACATTTTCTCAATGCATGTTTGGATCTCTCTCATTATTCTCCCTCTCTCTCACTCACTCTTGTACACTTGAAGTTTCTTGGAGAATTTTTGCATTGGAGCAAGAAAGGCAAGAAAGCAGGAAGAAGGAGGAAGCAAACAAGGAGGAGAAATAATCAAGCAGCTACAGTAGAATCCTTGGCAGGTATCAATTTCCATGTGTATTTTCTTTCCTAGATCTCAAATGCATGATATTGCATGTTTTTTTTTTCTATCTTGGCATGGGTTTTTTCCACATGTGAACGTGTTTTCATCCTAGCCTTTCCATTTCTCGATAGCCAAGGTGTTTTGGAGTTATCATTTTTGGTTTAGTTGGATTACCAAATGGATTCAAAGTTGAGTGGGATGGATCTTCAAATTTTTATAACAGATGGCCAAGTAACCCCTAAACCAGACTCTAGGTTGCGGTAAATCTGGATAGTGTGTTCCCTCAGTAGGCCTAGGAATCGTTTACCTATGAAAGGTGGGATATGCGGTATAACCTAGAGGTGGTTTGCCTCGTTTTAGTTTCTAGTGATCCGTGTTTGGATTGCAGTAAATCCTGAGAGGTGGGTTATCTCTATTGGGCCTAGTAGTCCCAAGATGGGATGTATGGTAAAGCTTGGTGAGTATGTCTTGGTTTAGGGCCTACTAACCCATGATTCTGACTGTGGGTTGCGTTAAATCCTAAGAGACTAACAGAAAGGAATATTAGTCACGGTGTAGGAAGAGAGAATCTGGTGATATCCATGCTTTTGTTGGTCTAGTGACTAGATGTATATCATGGTAAATCTGGTTATGAATTTTTATTATGTTGGCCTAAGGATCTAGGATTGATCATGGTAAAGCCTGATTTTTATTGATGAGGGTGAGGTTGTTTAGCCGTGGGATGCCCTAGTTGGTTCTTTTGGTTTGAGTCCCACATTCATGCTTGAAATATGGGATGGGGGTGATTGGATGAATAGAGATTTGGCTCATCCAATCGATGGTCGGGTGGAACGTGGAAGTCCCATCTCTAGTTGGTTTTAACAATAATTAATGAAAAGCTCATTTTTTTGGTATCTCGTATGAAAAATTTCTGGTTATTATTTGGATTATATTGTTGTTGCATACATTGCATTTTTTTTTGTTATTATGTTTGTTATAATAATGTATTTTATCAGAGATGACGTATGGCTTGATCCATGCTTTTACTTTTAAATAAATGCATAATTTATCTATGGTCAGATTTGTTGTATTGCAACTAATGATGTAAGGGAGAAATGTTTCTTAGCGATTATCACATAAGTATGAGACCCATTTTCTCTTTTATGTTGTTTATACATGTAGCTTTCACATTTGTGACATGTTTGAAAAAACTCTTTTCATGGCTAGGAGGGGTCCAAATGAGTTCTTAATGATGTGATTGCTTCCATATCATTGTCCTATTGTTATTTATCATCTCTGAACTTTTCATGAAGTTATGGTGAGAGTACTGGGTTATGGGCATTAAAAGGTGTCTCAAATCCTGGGGATGCTGGCAGAGAACTAAGTATTTGGGGCCCTAACTGCTAGCATGTAGTGTTATTCCTACGGTTATAGCCTCCTAGCCATTGGCATGCAATTTTTTTCCTGTGGCTATGGCTCAAAGGGGTCAAAATGTCAGTTTTACCTAGGGGTAAGGGGCTTGAATGGTTGGGTTACCTCCCGGGGTCTCACACTTATGAGAGATTCACTAATAAGGATTGTTCCATTACATCATTAGTTGCAGTATCATATAATAGGTCATCGATACTTTGTTTATTCAATTACAAATAGAAAAATGAGGAGATACATACATCATCATTGTCATAAGACACACTCATAACCATCAAAATAACAACATAAATACCATGAATACATCAGCCATAGAATCCACATACAAAATAGTACAAATACACATAAAAATCCAAGGGAATGAACTTATCGTTAATGAATGTAGAAATCAACCAGGAATGGGACTACCATGTTCCACCGAACCATAGATTCAGAGAGCCATATCTCTCTTCAACCAATCACCCCCATGCCATATTCCAAGCATGAATGTGGGACTCATAACCAACCAAAAAGAATCAAACAAGCATCGATGCTACCAGAGTTCTCCACCTACACCATGAAAATTTTTACTCCACCCTAGTATCTTAGGATTTACCGTAATCCATAGTCTTATCCAAGGATCACTGGTCCCTACACTAAGACCCACTCTCCAAGCTTTACCATATATCCCATCCCGAGACTACTAGGCCCAACAGAGAGAAATCCACCACATGGCTTTACCATATATGTAACCATTCACCAGCAAGAATTGTTGTACAAGGTTTGTAGGTTGTGTTTTCCATCGATGCCACTTCCTTAAGGTCACATAGGAGGTTGAATATCATTATAGTAGCCTTTTGTCATATTTTACCCCCAATTGTTTGGTTTCTTGAGTAGATGTGGGAAGGGGGTGTAACATAGTGGTATCGGAGTGTGGTTGCGTTGTCCTTTGATGGTGTCTAGTTTCCATTCTCTTTTGGTGGTGTATGGTTTTTTATCTCTTTGTGTGATTTTTGATACCACAAAGTGGTATCAAATCATGGTTCAACCCTTCAACTGGATGTGCGGTATTTTGGTCATGATTTTCTATTGGTTGCATTTGTGTTGTGTTGGTCATGGTGGAAATGGTGTCACCATGGAAGCGTTGATGGTGTTTTTTTTTAAATGTTTTCATGAGTGTATGACTGGTTATGTGTTTCTCATGCTTGTGTATTTTTCATGCACACGTTTTTACATATTGTTACATATTGTGCATGCATTGTTTTCTTATGCTAGGGTTACATATTGTTCATGCTTCGATGTTATCTCTGTATGTTTTCTTATGTGATGTAATATGTTGAACATGCATTGGTCATTCATGATTAGTTATACATGTCAAGTGGGTGCATATGGTCAAGTTTGCATTGGTTTGATTGAGGTTGTTGTGCATAAATTCATTGTATGCAATTAGGCCATCATGATGATATTGGTATGTTATGATGCTAATGTGTTGGTTGAGATAGAGCAGGAGATGCAGATAATTAAAGTGAAGTTGAAACAATGGAATTTGGGGTAAGAGCTTATTGTCATAAAATTTGGTATGCTTGGAATGCAGGTATGTGATTCATGGTTGTTGTAAGCATTAGGGTTACTTATATGTTTTTCATTCTATTATTATTATGCCTACATATGTGATAGATTTTAGTTGATTAGTGTAGTCATGTGCATTATGGTTATGTGTATTCCTTTCATTCTATTGATTTTATCGTTACATACATGATAGATGTTATTAATTAGTGTTATCATATGTACATACGTTGGTTATTCAAGCATTGTATTAACTTGATTACTATGCTATATGTTGTTGATGAATATGCTATATGTTAACTTTTAGTTAGCTCGATGATTATGTTATACATTGTTGATGAGCATTTTATATGTTACATTATTGTTGTTATATGTTAGTTAACTTGATGATTACGTTTATAACATTAATAAATTGATGTTATATGTATCATGCTAAATTGGATTGGCCTAGGAAGTTGTCTAGGGTTATGACATTCAGGTATGAATAACTTATTTTTGAAATTATATCATACTAATATAGGTTGTCTCTGCATATGTGATTGTTATGCATGAATGAAATTTGTTTACAAGTCTATGAGGTGAACATGTTAGCTAGTTACTATTATGTACATCATGAATTTATCTAGGTTGAGCTGATATGTTGTGAAGTTATATCATGCTGATCGAGAATGATTGTGAAAACAAGATTTCCTCCCAGAGACACATTGAGGTATGAGTTTCCTTATGTCGTCTACTTGGTGTTTGAATGTTTGACTATGTGGTATGTTTGGTGTTTGAGTGATTTGGTTTTTATTACATCATCTGGCTGATTTATTTAACATGGTGTGTTTGCAAGTTATTTGAATTTTTGATTTATTACATGATATGAGTATACGTGCCTGTAGTATTGCATGAAGTAATGATCTTGTTTTAATATGGTTGTGCTAACACATATTTGTTGTGATAGCAGGAATGTACTTGAGTGTAAGTAGGTGATAGTTGTAGCATTATGTATTATGACCAATGAATGTGAGTTGGTTGTTGATTATGACATGGTTTTTAGTCTTGGTAAGAGTTGATTTCGAATTTATAAATATGTTGCCTTGATGTATGGTACACATGGCTAACATGTGTGTTCAATTATAGGTTAGTGTCCTTGGCACAACAAGGTAAGGTAAATATCATGTCGTATTTTTATTTATTCACTAATGGTTATGTGTTTATGGTAGTATGATGTAGCGGATTGCATGGAAAGAGACTACCATGAAATATTGAAGAAGGCTTAGGCTGAGTTTTCCTTCGAAAGCACAGGGGACCCATGCGGATTGAGTCATGGTGTTTTTTTCCGGTCTTGTGCTTTTGGTATTTTTCAGTTTTTGTGCCACATTTTTGGCTTTATTTATGTCTAGTGTATGCCCATACCACTTTGTTGCAGTGTCGTATTGCCTTGGTTTTGATGTCGTTCTTCATGTTATTATTGTTCTTGCCTTTTATGTTTTGAGAGTCTTGGGAATTGGTTGGGAAGAGGAAATTTGATGGAGCTCTGGGAAAGGTGAATGGAACATGTTAGGTAATGTAAGACTCAGATGAAGTCGATGCATGTATAAGGGCAGCTGTAGGTGAGAATGTGACAAGCAGTTTGATTGGTTGGGTCCATTGAGGTAAATGGAAGGTGGTAGAACAGTAGCAAGGAAGGTAACAAGAAAGGTAAAGTGAATGGATCTGAGGCATTATATACCTTGGCTATGTTGGGAATTGTTTCTCTCAACGTTGTGCATGTTGTGCACACATAAACAAATTTCTCTTAACCTAGAACTTATGATATCTATCAATTGTGTTTTGATCTTGATTATGTTGGTGTTTCTATAGGTATACATGTATATGTGTATGTATGTCATTATATGACAGGATGATTATTTTTTATGTTAATGGTTATATATGTATGTATCTATCTATCTATGTCACTATCTGACAGGGTTATCAGGGAACATTCTTGTGGAGGAAATATTTCTCATGAAAGTTAATGGCATGAATAGGTTCCTGGTCTTATGAGGAATCACGTGGGAAGAGTAACTCTGACAGGCCGATGAGGTCAGTATCATGTGGACATGAATTGATACTATATGCTTGTATTATGCCTATTTTTATGTTATGGATAGGTAATGTTGAGGGGTACATCAACGAAGTGAAAGTAGTGTGATCTGCAACATGCTAGGATAAGCATGGATAGTGGAAAGACACTAGATGAAGAATTTCTTGTGGGGTCAGTGTGTGGTCTATGAATGTGCAATACTATTGTTTTGTATATGTTGCACATGTTGTATATTCAGTGATTATACCTATGGTGATTTTCGCATGTAACATATGTAGTATTGTGTACATATGATGTTGTATTTCTATTGTATTTATGGTGTCATGTGTATATTGCATATGTAGTGCTAGGTATAGATGTTTCTTTGTACATTTTGGATATGCGGTGTTGTGTATGTATGGTGTTATGTACATGTTGTATATGCAGTGATATTTACATATGTTTTTGTGTGCGTGTTTTACATATTTTCCTATCTACATATGGTGTCATGTGTGTGAGTGTACATGTGGTTTTGTGTGCATATGGTGTTGTGTACATGTTGTACAAGTGGTGTTGTGTTCAGGTGGTGTCGTGTACATGTCATGCATGTGGTGTTGTGTACATGTGGTGTCGTTTACATGTCTTTCATGTGGTGTTGTGTACATGTGGTATTTTTTACACATTGTACAAGTGGTGTGATATAAATTTGGTGTTGTGTACACGTTGTGTAGGTGGTATCGTATAAATGTGATGTTGTGCACACGTTGTTTAGGTAGTGTGGTGTACAGGTGGTATTGTGTACATATTGTGCATGTGATAGTAGTATGCATGTGGTATTGTGTGCATGTCATACATCTTTTGTTGTGAGCATGTGTTATTATCTATGTGCATGGTGTAGCCGTGGTATCATGAAATGTGTATGTGTTTTGTTGTATACCGAACGTGTTTTTATGTACAATGTCATGTTGTACACCATATGTAGGTGTATGTATTGCGTTGTATTGTACAGTGGGTGTAGATGTATGTTTCATATGCCATTTTGGGTGTATGTATTGTGTGGTGTTGTACGCCTTGTGTGGATGTACATGTTGTAAGCTATGTGTATGTGTACGTATTTGAAGAGAAGCAAGAGAACTGGGAGCTTTCCAGGTGTGGCAACCAATCTGGCCTCTGTAAAAAATAACGAAGGCAGAAGTAAGGACCAATGAAGGATAAGTATCAGTATTTTATTTCATCTTTATTATGGATGTGATCTATGATTATAACTTATGATGGTTACATGTGATTTATGATTATGGTTTATGGTGATTTCATGTGATTCATGATTTTTACCTATGATGGTTGTGTTTTGAGTTAACTAGATGTGATATGTTTATACATGAGGATTTTATCAAATAAATAGTTTGACTTGTTGTGATAGGAAGTTTACAAAAGTGGAAGTGTACCTTATTTGTGGGATATCAATGAGGTATGATTTGAAGTTATTTCAATTTTTTTTTAATCTAATGGAAATTATGTGCTTGGTATAGGAAAGCATGCAATGCCTATTTGGGTGGTTGAAACCGACTACAAGAACTAGAAGCGTCAATAAAAATAATTGAAACAGGCAGTATTATGCATACTGTAAAGAATTCAGGAATAGGGCCAGTGTGGGACACTAGTACCCAATAGTGTCCATTTATTTCCATGAGAATGCTATGACCGGTATGATGGCTTTGAGGTAGGTATATTCCTTAGTTCTTGTATCTTCCAATGCGAAGAAGCCTTGCCAAGGGATGGATCGACCAGGATAGGAAATCTCGGGGAACTTGGAAGGTGAGTGACTTTACACAAGGGGATGACCGGATTTCTCGAGGGCCTATGTATCGAAGAAGGGAAGGATGGGGATGGATTTATTTTGGTCATTAGCATTTCCAGATGGAATCATATGCACATTGGGAGTGTGCCCTTAAACAATGATTCATTAACTATTCAATGAGGGCACAGTGGTACAATAATCTAGCACTGAACACTGGATGCATATTTGACTTAGCAATGTGAATCCTAATACTACTTTAAGTGTGGAGGTGTGAGCCTCTGATTCCCTTGTTAATTGATATGAGCATTGTACCCTTTATTTGTTGGTTGAGAAAATGTACATGTGTATATGTTTATATTATTATAAATATAGTAATGAGATATGTATAAAGCTCAAATACACGGTATGATTGTCATGATGATTTTTTCTTTTAAGCAGGTTATTCATTGTAAATAATGCAACGAGTTGTGTTATAAAGCTCAATAGGAATTATGTTTTTTTTTTAGTATTTTTTTGGTTTATAGGTGTCATTGAACACCGACGATGGTGTTCCCCTAAGGGGGGAGGGTTATGTAACATCCCTGGTGAAAATTCCATATAATAAAAGATAATAAAGGAAAAAATAATAACCACGGTTGATGGGAAATGTATTCTCATCTAAATGTTGGGGAAAAAATCCTAGTAGGTTTTCATTTCAGTTATTATGGCTAAAGGAAATTGGAAAAGAAAATGGTTAAGGATTTGGAGAGGAAAGGATATTTTTGGCACATTTATTTATGAAAATAATGGAAAATAGGAGAAAAGGGAGGTGAAAGGTCATAGGTTGCATGCGAGGAGGAAAAATAAGGAAATTAATGGAAATGAAGAAATTAGAGGCCTCATTAATAAAATGGCTTATGAGGATTAGTTGGTAAGATTTTTCTACTTTTTCTTAGTGGATTTTTGGAGCTCTTTCATTATTCTCTCTCTCCCTCTCTCACTCTTGGACACTTAGATTTTCTTGGAGAATTTTGGCATTGGAGCAAGAAAGGAAAGAAAATAGGAAGGAGGAAGCAAGGAAGGAGGAGAAAGACTCAAGCAGTAACAATAGGATTCTTGGGAGGTATCAATTTTCATGTGTATTTTCCTTGCTAGATATATCATGCATGGTATTGTATGTGGTTATTTTCTATCTTGGTAGGGGTTTTTCTAGGTGTGATAGTTTTTTCAGCCTAGCCTTGCCATTTTCAGATAGCCATGGTGTGGTGGAGTTCTCATGTTTTGGTTTAGCTATATTACCGAATGGATTCAAAATTGAGTGGGGTTGTTCAACGAATTGATATAACACATGGCCTAGTAACCCTAGAACCGGACTGTTGGTTGTGGTAAATCTGGATAGTGAGTTTCCCTAGTAGGCCTAGGAGTCCTCAACCGGTGAATGGTAGGATATACGGTAAATCTTAGAGGTGGTTTACCTTGGTTTAGGGCTTAGTGATTTGGGTTTGGATTGCGGTAAATCCTGAGAGGTGGGTTCTCTTCATGGGTCCTAATAGTCCCAGGATGGCATGTATGGTAAATCCTAGAGAGTATGTTTCGGTTTATGGCCTAGTGACCCCTTATTGAGACTGTGAGTTGTAGTAAATCCTGAGAGACTAGGAGATAGGATAATTCCTCACAGTATAGGCAGAGAGAATTCAATGATATCCATGCTTGTGTTGGCCTATTTATTGGGTGTAGATCATGGTAAATCCAGTTAGGACATGTTTATTGTGTTGGCCTAGTGATCCAGGATAGATCACAGTAAAGCATGTTTTTTACTGATAAGGGTGAGGTGGTTTAGCGTCGAGATGCCCTGGTTGGTTCTTTCGGTTTGAGTCCCACATTCGTGCTTGGAATATGGCACGAGGGTGATTGGATGAAGAGATATTTGACTCAGCTAATCGATGGTCAGGTGGAACATAGAAGTCCCATCTCCGGCTGGTTTTTACAATCATTAATGAGAATCTCATACCTTTGGTATTTGGTATGAAAATTTACTGGTTATTTTGTGGATTATATTGTTGTTGTATCCACTATATTTCTATTTCCATTATGTTGGTTATAAGCATGTATTTTATCAGATATGATTTATGGATCTATCCATGTTTTTCCTTGTAAATGAATGCATAATTTTTCTATGGTGAAATAGATTGTATTACAGCTAATTATGTAAGGGAGAAATTCTTCTTAGAGATTCTTAGATAAGTATGAGACCCATTTTCTCTGTTTAGTATTTTATACCTGTATCTTTCATCTTTGTGACATGCTTGAAAAATTTATTGTCATGTCTAGGAGTGCTATAGATGATTTCTTAATGATTTTATTTCTTTTGTATCATTTTCATGTTGTTATTTATCACCTCTAGACATTTCATGAAGTTCTGGGTAGAGCACTGAGTTGTGGGCCTAAAAAGGTGGCTCAAATCCTGGGGCCATTGGCACAAAACTAAGTATTTGGGGCCCTAGCTGCAGGCATGTAGTGTTATTCCTATGGCTATAGCCTCCTGGCCACTGTCATGCAGTTTTGTGTATGTGGCTATGGCTTAAATTGGGTCAAAATGTCATTTTGACCCATGTGTAAGGGGCCCTAATGGTTGGGTTACCTCTTGGGGGTGTTGTGGTTGTTGTGCAAGTTCTATAGGTTTTTTTTTTCTATCGGTTCCACTTCCTTATGATCACATATGAGGTTGAATCTCATTATAGTAGCCTCTCGTCGCATGTTTAGCCTGATTGGTCGGTTGCTTGGGTAGATGTGGGAAGGGGGTGTTACAATTTTTTTTCGTTTCTCTTGAAATGGATTCCACTTATATCTTATGTTTCATGTTTTTCTTATGATATTTATTTCTTATGGTTCTTGAATATTTAAATAAGAAAAAATTGTGCTATATTGAATCACCCCTTCCCCTTTCAGTATAAGTTTCAATTCAACAATTGGTATGAGAACAAGTTCATTTAGAAGTATCCTCACCATTGGAAGGAATATCTCATAGGAACCATAGCCATTCATGAAGGTTGTTTGACATAGAAATATCCACTAGTTGATGGAACAAATTATTCCCTCTAGAGGATAAGGATAAGGAATTATGTAATGTTTCTTGGATTTTTTATTTGGCAAGTTGTATTTGGTGGTTATAAAGCTCCAACTACTCCTTCTGCTCAACATGGTAAGAAGGAATTTCTAAAAAAAGAAAAATCCATAAATTTCATCTTGTATGGCTTTTCGTAATCATAATTTGTCGAACTAATGCATTGTGAGTCTAAAAAATACATTTGTGACAAACACAAAAATAGATATGAAGGAGATGAAATGCTACAGAGAAAAAAGCTCAAAACTCATGGATGACAGTTTGGGAGTTTAAAGATGAATGATGAAGAAAATATTGCATCCTACTTTGTTCATGTAGGTGATATGGTCAATACTATGAGAGGACTTGATGAATAGGCCAAGGAATCAATTTGTAAAAAGTTGATAAGATATCTCCCCTAAAGATTTGATGCAAAGGTCTTATCTACTCAAGAAATCAAGGATTTGGAAAATATTAAGATGGATGAGCTACTTGGGATCCTCAATGTATATGAAATGAGGAAAAAAAAGTGAATTTGATATTGAAGGAGGTAGCATTCTAATCATAAAATAAAACGAAAATAACAGAAAGCCTATTATTATTCCATATATGAAGTAGATGCAAAAGAATCACATTTTATGAGAAAACTTAAAAAAGGCTCTAGTAAATAAAAAAGTAATCTACCATTCAATTTTTTTAATTATAGTTGAATATGTCATTTTTGTATTTAAATTTCCATATGGAAAATGGAAGGAAAATGATGATGAGGAAGAACACAAAAATAGAAGAAAATCTCATAGTCATATAAAGGGAATATATTCCAAGAAGAGAAGATAGTAGCTCTTTAAAATAAAGTGATGGATATGCGCCTGAGATTGATAATGAAGAATAATTATTCATACCTATGGATTCTCATACTGCTGAGAAATAAAATTAATACAACCAGAAATACCAAACAAATTCAGAGGAAGAAGATATTGATGGGGAAGTAAAACTTGAAGTAGAACTTATTAGTATCTTAGAAGAAATAGATAGACTCAAAGGAAATATTAAAATGAAAAAATATATATTGTATGAATGTGAGATGAAATATTGTGATATTGATGAGTCAACATTTACCATACTAAATAAACAATTAGAAGAGGAAAAAATAATAACAGAGGAAGTGAGAAACCAAGTGAAGTCAAAGGTAGAAAATTGTGATAAGCTAGAAGCAGAAGTTATTTTCTTGAGGGAGGAAATAGAAAAGGAAAATGTTTAGTTGAATCAAAGCTTGAAGTTTTGAAAAAGTATTGAAATGTTAGATGGAATTCATAGCTACAAAATGTCTTCATTCATCAAATAGGTCTTTAATACAAGGAAAAATAATAAGACCTCCAAAGGAGAAACAAGCACGGAAATATCAAAGAAAGAAAATGAAGAATTCTCAAAATTTATATAAAAATTAAAGAAGCACCGAGAAAAAAATTGACCAGAAAAGACAAGACTTTTCAAAATTCTCTAGAAAAGGATTTTAGGAGCAATAGAGACTTGATTTTATCAACAATGAAAGTAGTAGTAGGAAAGGAGCTAAGGACCAATAGAGACCTAGTGTTTATCACAAGAACAAAAAGAATGGGTTTATAAGATTTATTTCCCCAAGAATTCCTTTCATATATTGATCTGCATTGGATCATTCTATTTCTTTTCATCCAGCTTCATGCATTTAGAGTGGATAAAGTGGAGGAATCAACTCATGGCACCATTTTTATCGGTAGGACCCAGTTTAAAAAAACGAGGTCTATAATCTTTCGAGAGTGTTTTGAGGCATCAAACGCGGTTTTTTGGGGGTAAAAATGTGTCTCCTTAGTGCTTGCATTGTCATGCTATTCTATAAATAGATATATATCGAATGATTCAAGAAGAACATAAATAAGAGTCTGTATGCAAGCGTTATGCCACTCAAAAGTTGATCTTCATGTTTTCACACCTATAATTTAGGAGGATGTCGCATCAACCACCATTATTTAGGGAAATGGGGCTATCCACGTGTTCATGATATAAAAGACTCTAGTAACTCTAGTTAATATTTGATGTAGACAAACTTAACCACTAGTAGGCTATCAGGTTTTGTTATAACTGAGCCACTAGGAGGAAGAGGCAATCCATTATTTTGAGAGAATTTTGTTCCATAGATAGTAAAATACAGAAAGGAGATATAGGAGGCATAACATAAACATAGCATTTGTGCACTATAGAGCACACGAGCCATATTCATTACTTCTTTGTACATGTAGCCTTATTTTCCAGACAGAGAAGAGAGCGAAGCGACCTCACCTTCCAGTTGGGTTTTCTCTTGAAAGGGTTTCCTAGAGAATAATTTATGTATTATGTGTGTGTGTGATATTATTTTTTCTTTCTCTAATTTCTGCATAATTTCCATTTGCATGCATGCATTAATTACAGTAAAATTAAATAAAATTGTAATAATGTAAAATTTTAATATATTATCATCATATCTGTTGTGATGAACTTTCCAGTGGAATATCCACAGAAATTTGTGGATAATTTGGTATCATAACAGGTTTCATTGGGTATTTTTTGGAGATCTAGATCTATGGGGCCAAAAATCATAAAACTATAATCACGGGAGAAGAATTTATAAATGACCCTCGTGATCTTGCAGAAGTGATGTTCTCAAGGCTGGAACAACAAGTTCAGACATAAATTGTAATGTTAACCTCCTCATGGTGGCCCTGAGAAATAATTTGGTGATATTTCAAGAATATGGTGGTTCGAATGCAGAGGAAAAATCATAATGGGGTTCAGAAGATCAAGGATAAAGGAGAACCACTCGAAGAAAGAATCCATCTAAGATCAACCTAGTTTGAGTTTCATGAATTAATTACTACTTAAAATGGAAGAAAATTTTGATATCAAGTTGTACCATAGTAAGATCAATGCTTTGATGCTAAACCACTAGTTGTAGAAACTGGAAGTTTACTTTAGCATTCATCAGATCCGAAAAGGGAAAAATATGTCATTCCAGTGGCTAAAATTAGAGGGCCATGCACTGAATTGGTGGGAGAGCCAAACATAAAACTTGAGGTTGAAGGGAGAACCTCTAGTGACTAAGTAGGAATATTTCAAAACCCTCATTAAGTGATAGTTTTATCTCATTTGGCGCGTGGAGGACCAGTGGATCCGGTAGCATTACTTCGGGAAAAATCTAGGCCAAAGGATGTTGTAGTACAACACATAATTCAGACAGATGGATATAATGTTGGGTGTCTCTCAAAATAACTAGATGTACTCCTCAAGTATTTTAAGGGTTTTCAGTGCCATCTGCATGAGAAATTTGTGTTGTTCAAGACGAAATCGATGGATGAGGGTTGTGCATAGGCATAGTAACTGGAGAAAATAGGCCTTAAGAGAGTGAAATAAAGTGGATAGAAGCCGAAGGAGTAAAAGGACGCTCTAAGGAGGGGAATAAGAATAAAAAAGGGGGAAAATATAAGAAGATGAAAGCCACAAAAAAACTAGCGAAAATATCCTAACAACCATTGTAACTTCGATGGCCATACAGAGGAAAAAGGTTGGAACTTGCATTGAGAGATAAACCGGAAGAAGAAGAAGAAAGGTAACAAGAAGAAGAATCTCCTAGTCATTGATTCGAGAAACCAAGTTGAAAGTACCTCAGATGTGTATGAGAACATCTTCTGTACAATAGTATAGAAGGAGGTAAATTTGACTAGCCTTTAGCAACATGAAGAGAAAGAAATGGCCAAACTCTTCCATAAGAAGATATAGGTCAAGAAGGCAAAGTATGATGCTTTATTTGACTCGGGATTGTAGGGGAATATCATTGTAGCAGAGCTAGTTAATAATTTGGGGTTTGAAGTTCATGATAATCCAAACCCATATCCACTAGGATGGGTAAATAAGGATGTAGAGTTGAAGCTAATAAAATAGTGCAAAATTATATTTGTTATCAGTGTTGATTTTATTGATGAATTAGATTTAGATGTGGTTCCCCTTGATGTATTTGGATTTGTGTTTGGGAGTCCATATATGTGCATGTGTGATGCAATATTCACGAGGAGAGCTAGCCAGTACCATCTCCTCAAGGATGTAAAATCATTTTTCATCAAAGTGCACAAAGGAAAGTCAAAATTTTCATTGGTAAGTGTCATTCAAGCCAAGAAATTGACAGTTCCAACAAGAAGTATGTGTTATTGTTTTTAATAGAAAGCTTTGTAGAGGATTCAATAAAATTGTGCCATTTTATAGATTCATTTGTTTTTATCTATTTGGATGATATACTGGTATATAGTGCTACTTGGGAGGAGCATATATCACATTTAACACAGGTGATGGAAACATTGAACGAGCACCAACTGCTAGAAAATATCAAGAAGTGTGAGTTTACACAGTAGTATTTGGTGTCTCTAGGGTATGTGATTGATGGAGGATAATTGAAATGAGATCCTTCCAAGGTGGAGGCCATCATGAAATGGTTAGCACCTCCTAATTTTTCTAGGATCAAAAGTTTCATTGGGGAAACACAGTACCTGAGGAAATTCATAGCCTCATTTTTAGTAGTAGCATCATTTTTCCATGCCATAACAACAAGTTTTAAGAGTTTCCAGTGGGGTAAATTTCAGCAAAAGTCTTTCGAGGAGCTAAATAAGAATACCAGTCAAGCATCAGTTATGGAATTGCCAAACTTGTAATGGACCTTTAAAGTGGAGACAAATGTGTGTGTGTATGTTATGGGAGTTGTCTTGATGCAGGGAGGAAGGATTATATGCTACCATTCTAAAGTATTTCATGGGGAAAATCTTAACTACCCTACCTATGACAACGAGCTCTATGCCGTGGTGAAAGATACGAAGAAGTGGAAGCACTATTTGATGGGAAAGGAGACAATTGTGGAGTACTAAAAAGGTATGCTTTTGATGATTATTTCAGTGGCTTTTTAATAGAATTTGTGAACCTTTTTGTATCATGAATTTGGAAAGTAATAAGGAACTATAACAAAACATGTGAGAATTGATATGCAAGACTTAGCCACTAATAATGGTTATTTTCTGTACAGGAAAAGGAGAAAACGAGGAATTGTCGTTCCAAAGGAAAGGACAAAGTCGAGATAACTGTTGTCCCTCTGAACGAGAACCGAATGCAAACAAGGATAAACAGGTCAAAGCAAATCGGCCCGGAAAAGGAGGTGAAGACACCAGCTCAGCACAAAAGAAAAGACAGGATGAAGAGTTAACAGTTTGGTGAATCCCTCAGGATCTTCGATCCTGAGGGATCGCTGCTTTATTTATCTTGTTACTTGGACATCTCCGCCGTCGCCTTTATATAAAGGGACAGCACTGTTAGCTTGATATATAGGATACACTTTTATGTAATTTTCTGTAAAACATCAGCTTTGATTATTAAGTCTCGTTGAGAACTGGTTCAATGTATTTTTGACCGATGCATTAATAAAAGCTTGGTGATTATTTCATCTCTGCGTCTGGATTAACTTAAAGCGGTGTATCCTTGGAGGCTAAGGGCCCGGCCCCGAAGGACACTTGCTTCTATACCATTACGACTTGACTTATGTGTGGTTTGTTTATCATTGTTATTTGGTAATTTGATATGCTTTATAAGTTCATATTACATGCTCTGTTAAAGATTGAATCATTGAGGTTTTTACAGATAGAATCGTGTGTTGACTCCGCATCAAGTTATTAATCCTTTCAAGAGTTAATTGCATGTTCTTACTGTTATGTCATAGAGTTGTTATACTAAACGTTCGTGTTGTGCGCGTTTCTGATTTATCAGTACTGTTCCATAATTCATTAATAGTTATTGTTGTTCCATTAGTGTGTTTTGTGTGAATTGCCTTTAGAGTGAAAGAATGTTATTTGATTGCAAAGAGTGAATTTGAGTTAATAGATTAAGTTTGGTTACAACCCGCGAGACTTAGTTATTCAATTGCTGTTCCATTTTAGACTTGCTGTTCTATTCCAAAATTGCTATTCAATCCTTTATTTTTTTGTTGTTCCATTTACTTGCATTTGTTGTTTTGGCGTGAGAGATGATCTAAGGCTGTAGCGAGCATTGGCAGTCACTGTCTAGCTCCCAGGCTCGTGTTCTATGCTCTAATTTCCTTTCCATCAGTTTCCGAAGGGATGGGTTATCACTGCCGAACCCTTGACTGATAAGCTGTTGAGTTTTCTGAGTGTGTGATTTATTCTTTGAAGTAATTTAGTTACAGACAAGCATCCGTTTACTCTTGTATTTCTTAAGCATTGTACTACTAGCATTACTCTGACAAATGATAGCCTCAGATTGAGTCACTCTTTGTAATAACAAAACGCTCCCGGATTGACATATTAATGTGAGGTAATTAGAGGTGAAAGAGACCCTTTTTATAGCTCTACATTTTGGCGCCGTTGCCGGGGAAAGAGTGTAGCCATTTGTCTTTTTCGGAGTAGTGTACGAACCTGCTAGGGAAGAGTTGGATCTTAAAAACGGAAGGTAAGAACCTACGTGCGGAGCATGTAAAAGCCCTGCTCCACTGTCCGCTTTCCTAACAGATTTGTTTTTTGCTTTGTTTGAATAGAAGTTGGTAGTTCATTTGAGTGCATGACTAAGCAGAAAAGACCAGAAAAGAATATCAAACCCCCATCCAAGCCTGAAAAAGCTAAGGGGCCGGTGACCCTTGGCCGAACGACCTTCATAGACGAAATCTATAAGAAAACAAAATCTCAACCATCAGTAGGCCTCAAGAAAAACATTTCTAAACCGCCTACTAGTTCCCTTCAGGCCACAGGATCACCATCTGTAGCCTGTGCTGAGGTGCATAGTCAAACTGAAGAGTAGGACTTTCAAGAAATTGAAAATTCTACTCCAGAATTATTGCAGGAAGGGAACTCTAGCAACTTTTGTGAAGGAGAAGGAGAAACAGGGGAAACCAAGGAACCAAAATCCCCTATTGAAACAAATCAACCTTTAGATAGCCCAGATAAGGGGAGTGCCGCGAAAGTCATTGTTGAAGGAATTCAATCTCCTCAGACACCTGGTATTCTCATTATTCTAGATAAAGGAAGCGCTATTAAAAATATCCCTGTCAAAACCATTCCCACTCAACCTAGGAATACCCTCCTAGATATCCAAAAAGGTTATTGGCATATATTCGATCCCATGGCTCAAAACCAGCCAAATGCTCAAAACCAGCCAAATACTCAAACCTCTACATTACAATATCCTATAGTGGATTATGCAGCAAATGCACCCATGAAAGCTATCCCTCTTCAGCATATCCCTACATTTCACGGACTCACATCAGAAGATCCGGATGCATTCTTATTCGAATTCGATGTGTTATGTAGGGGGTACGATTACACCACCGATCCCCAAAAATTGAAATTATTTCCCTCTACATTGAAAGGGGTTGCTTTAAGATGGTTTATGGGGCTAGGTGGCGGGGTTATCAACAATTGGGATCAAATGAAAGAATCCTTCTTAAAAAAATATCAGGATTATTGTAGGTCTAGAGAGTTAAAAGACGAAATATTTCAAATGTCAGCCAGACCAAATGAAACATTAGAGGAGTATGTGGAACGTTTTCAGTATAATCTACAAAGATCTCCTTATGCATCGCTACCTTTACCTGATAATGTGTTAAAAAATGCATTAATAAGGGGCATGAAGGAACAATGGATTGAAACATTAAACATTATGGGAAAAGGGGATATTTATCAAGAGAATTTTGCTGACATCATTGACTTATGTATCAGGAGCTCGAGAGGCAGCACAAGAATAAAACCGACAGAATATGATCGGTTTGCAAGAGATAACAAAGTATCAGCAGAAGGAGTAACACGTGCAGAAATTGGAAATTTAATAGAAAATTTTAAAACTGATATTATGGGGACACTAACTACACAACTTGATATTGTGCAGGCTAAACAGAAGCAGCTGGAGGTAGAACAGAATTTGGCAATCTTCTGCCCCCGATGCAGGAAAAAACATAGCCACAAGGAGTGTCCACTGGATAAAGTCCAAACATGCGCCATCTGTACAAAATATCACCTTACGGAGAGCTGCCCCTCACTTCCTGGATTGAAAGCGGTATATAAGGAAGCAGAAGAAGAACCAGAATCGGTGAATTCGATCAACCAGCGCCGCCAGTGGCAGCCGAGACAACCTGGTATGTTTTCGGACTCAACCTCTTTCTTTCAAACCCCACAGTATAATGCTCAACAATATGGTATGTGGCAAAATCAATCTCAACCCCCATTTACAAACTGGTCACCACAATCGTTTCCTTCTTCAAATCCATGGTTGAATCAAACAAGCCAATCTGGTTGGCCGAATTTCCCTTACACTCCACCATATTGGCAAAATGGCCCATATCCTTCACAATGGACTCCCTCTACTTCACAAAGTTCACCCTGGCAGACAAGCTGGAAAAGACCGATGTACCACCCAGCTGGAACTATTCCGCTCCCTCAACCTACTTTGCCAGCTTTACAACAAAATCCCCAGTCTAACTTGAGGCCGCAACTCCCAGCCCAACCCGATCCCAATCCAAATAACAGGCAGGTCCAATATATTCAAATCATAGAATCACCAGAACCAGGACCCGACTTAAGGGAGTGCAATGACCTTCAGTTAAGATCTGGGCGTATAATTGAAACTGAGGGAGATAAAGCAGTTCATATTGAAGATCAGTTACCCAGAGAACATCAGTCACAACAAGAGGATGTAAATAAGCAACAAACTCATAATCAAGCAACCACATCCTCTCCTCCGTTCCCAGAACGATTAGCCATACCTCGACCCATACAATATCCTGACTTTGACATTCTGGGAGAATTACAAAATCTGTACATAAAAATTCCATTCCTCCAAACCATTCAAGACATTCCCATATACGCAAAAACTATCAAAGAATTGTGCATAAAGAAACCAAGGAGGAATATAACAAATAATCCAAGAGTCCAAGTAGTCGGTACTTTATCTGACCTATTGTCTGGAAGAGAAACACCCCTTAAATCTGAAGACCCCGGGAATCCAATTATAACTGTTCAAATTTATGGTCAGACCCTGTCTAATGCCTTAGTTGATCTAGGGGCTGCAATTAATATTTTAACAAACACAACTTGCCAAAAGCTCGGCATTACATCTGTAGAACCCACCTCTACTTTGTTGGAATTGGCTGACCGATCTGTGGTTAGACCAGAGGGTACTCTACATGATGTCATGGTTTCTGTAGAATCCTGGGAGTATCCAACCGATTTCCTGATAATTAATCCAAAAACCCGACTTGATGGACATCTGCTAATTTTAGGTAGACCTTGGCTTGCCACTGCCGATGCCTACATTGGCTGCCGGCAGGGAAATATGACCATAACCAGAGGACCGAATAGCAAAAATTTAGTTCTATATCCTCCAGCGCAGCCAAGTGTCACAATGATCAAAACCAATAAGCACCCTGTATCATACCTTACTGATAACATCAGATCTCCATTAACTATACAAGAGGCACTCGATTTTAAAGACCAAACAGAAGACGATGCCATTAATAATTTCATTACTCAAACTAAACCTCGCACACAGTGTCACATGATAGAAGCAGCATTTGATAATGACTTGGAGGAAGATCCTCTGAAAGATACGCATGACCAAACGATACCTGTTACTTCTGTTGCAAATAGTAAAACTGTGGAAATTGCACCGGGGAAAACTTTAAACATCAATGCTAATGTCACACCTGAACAGGAAACTAAGCTCATCCAATTGTTAACAAAATATCAAGAAGCATTTGCATGGGATTACCCTGACATGAAAGGAATTGATCCCCAGTTATGTACACACCACATTTATACGGAAAAAGACGCCAGACCTGTTCGTTAGCCGCAAAGGAGACTTAATCCTCATCTAAAAGATGTGGTAAAAGCTGAACTTCAGAAACTTTTAGATGTCAACTTTATCTATCCTATTTCTGATAGTAAATGGGTCTCTCCGCTGGTGGTGGTACCAAAAAAGAATGGAAAATGGAGAATCTGTGTGGATTATAGGGAACTAAACAAGGCAACACAGAAAGATCATTTTCCTCTCTCATTCATAGATCAAGTATTAGATACTTTAGCAGGGAAGAAATTATTTTCTTTCCTGGATGGCTTCAGTGGATACAATCAGATTCAGATTGCCCCTGAAGACCAGGATAAAACTACTTTTACTTGTCCCTGGGGAACATTTGCCTATCGAGTTCTACCTTTTGGCCTATGTAATGCTCTTGCCACATTTCAGAGGGCTATCCTTAGCATTTTTGCAGATTTAATAAATGATGGACTTGAAGTTTACATGGATGACTTTACACCATATGGAGATGATTTTGATCCGGCTCTAGACACCCTAGAAAAAGTCCTACAACGTTGCATTGTTACCAGGCTTTGCTTAAGCCACGAAAAATGTTTCTTGATGATGACTGAAGGACTTATCTTGGGACATTATGTCTCAGCAGCCGGCATTCAGGTAGACCCGGCCAAAATCCAAATACTTTTGCTCATTCCCACTCCTACTACTCAAACAGAGGTACGCAGCTTTCTTGGATTTTCTGGTTATTATAGACGATTTATAGAGCATTATTCGCACATTGCTGCTCCTTTATATGCACTAACCGGTAATGTTGATTTTCTTTGGACAGAAAAATGTGACCATGCTTTCAAGGATTTAAAGAAGCTCGTATCCACAGCCCCAGTCCTTCGAGGACCAAACTGGGACCTACCGTTCCAGATATCATCTGATGCCTCAGATACAGCTATTGGCGCAGTCCTTGGGTAGGAAGAGGATAAAAAACCATATGCCATCTATTACATCAGCAAGAATTTATCCCCTGCTGAATTAAATTACATTGTTACTGAAAAAGAATTCCTAGCTGTAATACATGCTGTCAATAAATTTAGACATTATATTACAGGCTATCCTGTTATCTTATATACAGACCATTCTGCTATAAAATATTTAGCAAACAAGCCTGTCACAAATGCCAGAGTAACTCGATGGTTAATTTTATTGCAGGAATTCGACATCACAATCAAGGACCGGCCTGGCAAATAAAACCCTGTAGCCGATTTTCTTTAGAGAATACCAAAATCAAGCGATGCAGCAGCAGTTGAAGATCAATTTCCGGATGAGCACCTGTTTGCTGTTGCCGTTCAAACACCCTGGTATGCTGATGTTGCCAACTACCTCGCAGTAGGTAAATTACCAAAACATTTAACTCCTAATGAGCGCAAGCAGATTATTCAGAAAATTTCTCGATTTTCATGGATTGGAGGCTATTTGTTTCACACAGGAGCAGACATGCATATCAGGCGATGTGTTAGAGAGGATGAAATCTTTGACATCCTAAAAGCCTGTCACGATGGACCGTGTGGGGGGCACTTCGCTGAGCGTAGAACTGGACATAAAGTATTGCAGACAGGATATTACTGGCCTATGATCTTCAAAGATGCGAAGAAGTTTGTCCAAGCCTGTGACAGCTGCCAGCGAGCAGGACGACCTGGTCAAGCTGATGAGATGCCTCTGAAACCACAGTTAGTCATCGAACCATTCGAGCGATGGGCTCTCGATTTCGTTGGACCCATCAACCCCTCATCAAATCAGAAAACATATATCTTGGTGGCAACAGAATATGTCACCAAATGGGTTGAGGCAGAAGCATTGCCAAGAGCCACAGAGGACTCTGTCATACAGTTCCTGTTCCATCTATTTGTACGTTATGGCCTTCCAAGGGAAATAATTACGGATGGAGGACCACAATTTGCTGGGAATAGATTAGCTGCAACACTCAACAATTATCACGTCCAACATAAAATCACTACTCCATATCACCCACAGGCGAATGGGCAGGTAGAAAGTAGCAATAAGATAATAGAATCAATCCTAACGAAAACCATTGCGTCACATAGGCGTGACTGGGCTACCTGACTACCTGAAGCACTCTGGGCCTATAGAACCACATGGAGGAGCACCACCGGTTACTCACCTTATCAATTAGTGTTTGGAAAACAACCCATTTTTCCCATAGAATTCGAAATCCAAGCATTACGGACAGCACAGGAAGTTGGCCTAGATCTAAGCGAGGCACAAATCAATCGACTGCAGCAGATCAATGAATTAGACGAAATTAGGCTCTCTGCACTACAAAATACAACATTGATTCAACAGCAGCGAGCTAAATGGCATGATGCGCTCATCAAAAACAAAGTCTTCCACGAGGGAGACTGGGCTCTGTTATACGACTCTCGGTTTCGGGACTTCCCTGGAAAACTTCAGACTCGATGGTTGGGACCATACGAAATCCAGAAGGTGCATGACAACGGAACCCTTACTCTAATTACCATTGACGGTTCTGGATATGCATTCAAAGTAAATGGCCACCGAGTCCGTCTTTATCGCAAACCACTCACTCGGGAATCCTTCTGCCAGCAGCTACGCCGAGACACTGATATGGAGATCTTAGGAGAGGAAGAGAAATCTTCCTCACCTGTAATTCATTAAGGGTTCATTTCTTTTTGCAATTTGTACATAAATTCTTGTTTTTTTGAGTGGTTCTTGTACATAAGTTTGAATTAAATATTTTCTTGTCATTTTTTTGCTGTTCCTTTTCTTTCACAGAGTTCGATTTTTGCCCTTCTAAAAAAAAAAAAAAAAAAAGCATCTGCGTGTTTTTTATGATGTTGGTTTTGCTTGTTTTGCTGTTCCTTTTCTAAAGGAACAGCATTCGGGATCTCTGCTGTTCCTTTTTCAAAGGAACGGCATTGTTACATCTTCCGCTGTTCCTTTTGGTTACCACTGTTCCTTTTTCTTCAAAGAAACATCGTTCTTTTATTGCTGTTGTTCCTTTTTCAAAGGAATGGCATTTTGAGTGTTTTTATAGTATTTTTATTTTTGCTAATCCTTTTTCCCAAAGGAACGGCATTTGCATTTTTGCTGTCCTTTTTTCTATCATCCGTCGTTGTTTCTTTTCCAAAGGAACACCACTCGCATACTTTTTCTCTCCTTGTGAAACAGCTTATTCCTTTTTGCTGATCTAAATTAAGGATGCTTCTTGCCCGTCTTCTTTCTAGTCTTTAAGATACAGCTATGTATTTGTGCAATGAAATATAAAATCACAACATACCGAAATCTGCAAACCATAAATCGCTATATCTATAAGGCTCTGCATTAGTAAGAGGAAAAATGGAAGGACATACTTATTTCTTACCTTTTTTTGACATGGTTTTACTAATGTTGCCCTGATTGGTTATCTTTATCATGCTGATTCCCTTAAACTTTTTTGATTAGTACTTGGGAATAAGAGCAAAGAGCTTATATCTTCCTATTGAGATGATAAGACTTCTTCCACCATTCCTACTCTTAAGGAGTGTTGAACCACCCTTTGTGTATAAATAAGGAAAAGTATTCTATAAAAAAGAAAAAAATATGTGAACATGATATGTGAAGTGTCAAATGCAGGATAGGGGGTCTCATCGAGAGCCAGCCTACCATGATCATGAGGATGGAAGTGAAGTGGCATTCCAATTATGGCCACCACACCAGGGATATGGTCCAAAAGGTATATCAAATAAACGAACCTTGGAACAGGAGGTCTCATCACGAGCCGGCCTGCCCACGTTTCGCTCCTTCCTCGTGAATGGCATTATGGTTAACTGGTCACCAAGCCGGCATAATGGTCTACATTTTGACATAACAACATTCCTAAGTATACACAAAGGATCATGGTTCCGAGGGTGAAAAAACAACTCTGCCAAGGTTATGGACACCTGTCGGCAGCAGAGCACTGTTAATGGTATTGAAGTCACCTTGGTTACACCAATGGGTAAGATACTAATACTCTTTTGTTTCTTATATCCTAGGAACTAATCATATGTTATTTCCCGATTTATACATCGCATGAACATTTATCATTACCAATCATGGCAACGGAGGTGACCATGACCACTTGAGATTTGGCAAGTACGATACATGCCCTACCTATCAGCCTCATATCATAACACAGCAGCCTCTTATATAATACGCGATCAATTCTCCGCCTCGATTTCGGTAACTCGTTGTCCTTTTCAACATAGCATAATTCCATATGCTGTTCCTTTCTGACTTGGTTGCAGACCGGGTGCCGCTCCTTTATTTGCCGGCTGGGACAGCCTATCACATTGCGGGGGGGGGAGGTTAACCTCATCATTCCCTGAATTACGTGTCAACTCACCATTCGGGAAAGATAGTGTACGACGGTTTAGCATGGTTTAACGGCATGGCATTTCTATTTTCACACAAGTTGCTTTCTGTTGCACTGTTGCATACTCTGTGTTTTTTTTCTCGAAACCTTGCGATTATCACCCTCTCTGTGTTTCAAACAGAAAACGTAGTTGCTGTTCCATTTAGAATCCACAGTGAAACCATGGGAGGAAGGGCAATTCGAAGCGAGCCTCAACAGTTGACGATCTCCGCTGCTGCCCGAGAGATCCTGGAAAGAGCAGGATGGTTGAATTATTTCAATCGCCTACAGGAGTCTAATGAAACAATAGCGATGGAATTTTTGCAGAACCTACAGGATGATCACTCCACAGTAAGGGGGAAGCGGATAGCGGTCACCGATGACATAATTGCAGAAGTTTCAGGACTACCAGCCACCGGACCGGTATGGACATTAAAAAAGGAACGATTACAGAAGGTCATGGAAATTTTCCGGGACGAAGGCCAGAGTTTGACAATTAAGGGGAAGGGAGTTCTGCCAGCAACCCTAGGAGAACCCTGGACGGAGCTAGCAAGAACAGTGCAGAGCTACATCACCTGCGAAGGAAGGAAAGACGTGGTAATACCACGACATCTTAAACTTTTAGCTGTTTTAAAGCAGAAATGCTCTGTAAATTTACCGGCACTCCTGAACTCATTACTGCATGATGCTGCACAAAGTATAAAAAAGGCACAGCATGTAGAGTCAGTCGTTAGTCACCATGGGTTAATACGACTAGTTGTTAGTTATGGTCTCACCCAGTAGCAGAGCAGCTGGGAAGAGCTGATTGCAATGATTGAGGGGGGATTGACAGCGCCATCCCCAAAACGTAGACATTCTATAAGCACACCAGAACGTCCGGCAAAACGCAGAGAATTAGTACAGCAGAAACATGTTGCTAGTACATCGGAATGACCAGAGATATATCAGGAATCGGCAAAGCGCAAGCATGCCATTGATCCACCCGAGCAACCAGAGGAACCCAGAAAATCAGCTCGGTTAGCTCGGATGAGAGGAAGCATGGATAAGCCCAGAAAATCAGCCCGGTTAGCTCGGATACGAGGAAGGCTGGACAAGCTCCAGGAAAGCGCCAGCCAACCAGTGGTAATTGAGGACGAGCAATCCGAAGAGGGAAATGGGGTAGCAGCCAAGCATTTGGAAATCGAAGCAGAAGCTGAACAGGAGGAAGAAATGGGACAGCAGGAAGATAGCCCATTACAAGACCTACTGGGAGAAGATGACTTGGCCGCAGTCCTAGCCAATATGGGTAAGTATGGCCAACCTTCTAGTTCAGAGGACCCTCACGACAAACCCCAAGAAGAAAACATGTCCGAAAAATCACATACAGTAGAGGCAGAAAAAGGTAATCTGCCTGTTCATGAGGAAGAGGAGGTAAATACTGAACGGGAACAATCTGTTCCCAAGGTGCAAGAGGAAATTCTAGAGGGAGTAGGAGCAGAAACAGCAGTTGCTCAGGAAGAGACAGAACCAGTCGAGGTTCCTACCCCAGAACAGCCAGAGCAGAACAGTGAGGAAGAACCCCAAGAGGAAGATTTAGAAACTAGTCATGATCCAGACCGCAGCAGACAGCCTGCTGTTCCTTCTAATGAAACGCTAGAAATTAAGAAGTTGCAGATGGAACGGAAGAAATTGTTGAATACGATAACCCAGCTCAGACAACAAATTAGGATTCTGAAAAAGAACCAGAAGGTAAGAAAGACCGGAGGGAGGAAAAAGAGTGCCAACAATCGGCCTGCTGTTCAAAACCCTACTGAGAATCCAGCTGCCGTTCCAAATGATGCTGAGGAACAGAAACAGACGGATGTTCGCATTAAAACAGAAAAGGATGATATAAGGACCAGTGACAAGCAAATTCAGACAGAGGCACCACCCTCAGGGGTAATAAGGGTTCTGAACTCCAAACAGCATAATAAGAAAGTTCAGGTAAAACTCCCGGCCTCCACTGACCTATGGAAAAAAGAGCCGAAGACAAAAACCTTGCATAAGATGATGAAGCAAGCCCAGCAAGAAGTCGAACAACTTAGAGAGCAAACGGTTCCCCGAGAAAAATATGAAGAGTTACAGCAGCAACTAGAGGACGTCAATCAATCCAAAAGCCAGGCTTTTGAAGGGTGGCGAAAGGAACAAGAGGAAGTTGCACAGGTGACCCGTAGACTAGATACTGTTATCAAGCAGATGAATACCTTGTGTTCTTTATACAATGACGTTTTAGCATGTAGGGCTCCTGCTAAAAACTATGCTCTGTTTTTATTAGAATGGTATTTACAATTAAAAATAAAAGCTGTTAAAGCAGGCGCCCCTATACAAATCAACACTGTCAATGACTTTATAGACTGGTGTAAACATTATGGAGTAAAAGTCCAGAGATTGTTGTGTGAACTTTATTTGCATGACCTTGTGCTAAATCAGGAGACTGAGTTAAACCCTGGCCCTTTCATTGGAGACATCCAATTACAAGCATTCATTTCATTCGGGGTTAATCAGATTAAGTGGCTCAAAACCTATGATACTTTCCAGAGTCAGGAAAATGGTCTAGATTTACGGGTAAGGGCTGAGCCTAGGAACCCAGTACAGTTGTGGAAAGCTCATAGAAACCTCATAAAGACTCCGGGTGTCTATGAAACATTAGGACCCATGCATGAGGCACTCATTCAAGAGAGTTTAGAATATTTTCTTTCCATCAAAGACTTGGCCATTAATGCAGCCAAATTTCGGTACCGAATCTCTGATCCAAACATCCAGCTCAGGGAACCATTTAAGTATGAGAATTTTGAATTAGCTGCCAACCGTTTGAACCTCTATGGCGAGAGCATTTTGAAAGCAGGGCCATCCTGGTTAGGATATATATTTCGCACTCCAATTATTTGGCACCCTGCACCCGGATACCAGGCCCTGTATGAGATGCCTGAGGGGCAAACAGGTCAGTTCTTTGACTATCCAATCACTCATCATGGTTGTAGGCCTCCGCATGAGACTCCTTCTCTAGCATATTCTCTCACTGCATTGCATGTCAACTACAATGCTTTCATGAGGACATGAAACAAGGTAAGCAGGGGGGTGTGTGGAGTACTAAAAAGGTATGCTTTTGATGATTATTTCAGTGGCTTTTTAATAGAATTTGTGAACCTTTTTGTATCATGAATTTGGAAAGTAATAAGGAACTATAACAAAACATGTGAGAATTGATATGCAAGACTTAGCCACTAATAATGGTTATTTTCTGTACAGGAAGAGGAGAAAACGAGGAATTGCCGCTCTAAAGGAAGAGACAAAGTTGAGATAACTGCTGTCCCTCTGAAGGTGAACCGAATGCAAACAAGGCTAAATAGATTACAGCAAATCGGCTCGGAAAAGAAGGAGAAGACACCAGCTCGGCGCCAAAGAAAGGAAAGGATGAAGAATTAACAGTTTGGCGAATCCCTCAGGATCTTCGATCCTGAGGGATAGCTGCTTTATTTATCATGTTACTTGGACATCTCCGCCGTCGCCTTTATATAAAGGGACAGCACTGTTAGCTTGATATATAGGATACGCTTTTATGTAATTTTCTGTAAAACATCAGCTTTGATTATTAAGTCTCGTTGAGAACTGGTTCAATGTATTTTTGACCGATGCATTAATAAAATCTTGGTGATTATTTCATCTCTGCGTCTGGATTAACTTAAAGCGGTGTATCCTTGGAGGCTAAGGGCCCGGCCCCGAAGGACACTTGCTTCTGTACCATTACGACTTGACTTTTGTGTGGTTTGTTTATCATTGTTATTTGGTAATTTGATATGCTTTATAAGTTCATATTACATGCTCTGTTAAAGATTGAATCATTGAGGTTTTTTACAGATAGAATCGTGTGTTGACTCTGCATCAAGTTATTAATCCTTTCAAGAGTTAATTGCATGTTCTTACTGTTTTGTTACAGAGCTGTTATACTAAACGTTCGTGTTGTGCACGTTTCTGATTTATCAGTACTGTTCCATAATTCATTAATAGTTATTGTTGTTCCTTTAGAGTGATTTGTGTGAATTGCCTTTAGAGTGAAAGAATGTTATTTGATTGCAAAGAGAGTATTTGAGTTAATAGATTAAGTTTGGTTACAACCCGCGGGACTTAGTTATTTCAATTGCTGTTCCATTTTAGACTTGCTGTTGTATTCCAGAATTGCTGTTCAATCCTTTATTCGCATTGCTGTTCCATTTACTTGCAGTTGTTGGTTTGGTGTGAGAGATGATCTAAGGCTGTAGTGAGCATTGGCAGTCACTGTCTAGCTCCCAGGCTCGTGGTCTATGCTCTAGTTTCCTTTCCATCAGTTTCCGAAGGGATGGGTTATCACTGCTGAACCCTTGACTGATAAGCTGTTGAGTTTTCTGAATGTGTGTGATTTATTCTTTGAAGTAATTTAGTGATAGACAAGCATCCGTTTACTCTTGTATTTCTTAAGCACTGTACTACTAGCATTACTCTGACAAATGATAGCCTCAGATTGAGTCACTCTTTGTAATAACAAAACGCTCCCGGATTGACATATTAATGTGAGGTAATTAGAGGTGAAAGAGACCCTTTTTATAGCTCTACAACAATAATCCACACAGATCGCCAATTGTTATAGTACTTCGAGGCCTAGAGTGAGCTACAACAAACCAAGAATTAAATTTATATGGGTTTTTTTTAAAAAAATCATTTGGTGATAAAGTATGAGAAGCATAAACAAGTTGGACGACATGCTTTCAAGGGCACCCACATAAAATATTACATATTTGGGGACTCTTGTGCACATGGATCCATTCACCCATAATGCATAAAAATAGGCATAGTTAGAGGGTGATGACTTCAAGGAGGTGCATCAGTAGTTGCAGAGTCAGAGTCATGTGCACAATGGTGAAGACATCGTTTACTACCATATCCAAGATAGGTTACTCTACAGGCTAGATAAGTTATGTGTTTTCCTAAAGGTGAATGATTGCAACTAATTAAAGAGGCTCACACCTCCAAGGTTGCAAGGAATTTGGTGTAGGGAATACCATGTCTAACTTGTAGAGGTATGTGTATTGACCCAAGATGCAAGAGTAGGTATCTAGGATCTTAAGAGGATGAATGTTTTATTGTACCAACAATATTAGCAACAGGAAATAGAGTCTATATCATCCCTTAACTCTACCTAATAGTCCTTGGGAAATAATTTCCATGGAGTTTTTTGGAGGTTTACCAACAACCAGGAAGGGACATGCACCTCTTGTTTGTGGTAGTTGAAAAATTTGGCAAGATGTGTGTACAGATGCCCTGTGAAAATACCATCAATGGGAAAGAAGCAAGAAACGTTTTCTTTAGACAAGGTGCACTTTTAGATCCCAAGGAGCATAATTTCAGACAGGGATACAAGTTTTCTCAGTGAATTTAGGACTATATTGTGGGAGAATATGGACACAAATTTTAAGATATATACAACATTCCATCCACAAATAGATGGGAATACATAAATATTCAATGGGAATTTGGTGTAGCTTCTGAGGGGATACAACCAGAAGCATATGAAGGCCTGGGATGAAAATCTGGTGTATATAAAACATTCTTATAATAGAGTAGTCCACACTTCTACAAGAAATCCTCCATTTCAGACTTGTTTTGGATAGTTTCCACCTTCACCTTTGGATATTGCATATGGGAAACAAGGAGGAGTGATGAAAGATCTTACAGGGATTATTTGAGGGCTGAGAAATCTATAGAGAAGATCAAGCATATCCATCTATAGGTACAAGAAACACTATGGAAGTTGCAAGAGAAGTATAAGGCTATGCATGATCAACACAGAACATAGAAATTGTTCAAGGTGGGAGAGAGAGTATGATAAAGTTGAATAAGGAGAGGTTGCAGAGGCATGGTAAGAAAATCAAAGCTCTGAGGTATGGCCCCTTTGAGTTACCAGAAAATGTGGGTAATAATTCCTATTGACTTAGTTGATCCGGATTATGCAGGAACGCAACAAAATACACATATACCCGTAATCATAGAGATGCAGTGGAAATAATTCTTCCTTTTATTAAAATTAAATTACTAAAATAAACTAGCTACGACATTGGTAGCATATCTCTGAGAAGAGATGTGGTAGCTACAGGCCTTTGAACTGCGTTACAGATGTGAAATTTGTTTACAGAAAGAATGTAAATAAACATCTAGGGTGTTGGTAGCATATCTCTTCGAAGATATGTGATGACTACAGGCCTCTGAACTATGTTACAAAATAAATGACTGAAACATGCTTACAGAAATAATGGAAATAAATGAGCTAGGGCACTAGTACTGTATCTCTAAGAAGAGATGTGTCAGATACCAGCCCCTGAATTATGTTAGAATGAGGCTTGAAGGCCTATTTATTATTGATAAATAATGTAAAACTTGAAACGTCCAATACCTAACCATAGGAGATGAAGTGCCAAAACTATGGGTCCCGTTTGGGTAAATTGGTGTTTCAACTTCCTGGGGACGTAACTTTGGCATACGATCTCTATTTCATGCGCTCAATAGCTCGTTAACAAGATATATCCGAGGAATGAAACTTTTTAGTGAAAAAAATCAATCTATTGACCCATGTTTCTCCCGGTTTTCCAAAAAAGTGTCATTTAGGGAATCAAAAAAGCTCCAAAATTTCAGGACCCAAAAAACTGCTAAAAATAGTAATTTGTGTTGAAACTTACAAACTAAAAGAAATAATGGTGGGTGTTCAAATGGAATGTGTGGGTGGCCACCAATATCCACCTATATCATTAAGTCCCCAAAATGGCTCTGGAAGTGAAAGTCTCGAAAACCTGCTAAAAACAGTAAGTTGTGCTAACAGTGAAGACTGAAAGAATTGATGGTGCGGGTCCAAATGGAATAGGTGGGTGGCCACCGATATCCACCTAGATCATTCCTCCCTCCTTAAGAATCAATGGTCCCCATTGCGTTAAGTTCCTCCATGAGAGGCGATTCTACTGAACTTGGTATTGGATTTGTCCAGGATGTCGCAGACCTGTTGGCGGACATGCTCGATGTAGATGTGTCGCCGATGGGCAGTCGTTGAAGGATCTGTGCAAAGTTATCCATCATCGCGTTCCTTTGTTTCTTGAGGGCCTCCTCAAGAAATATTTTGATAGAATCTCCTACTCCCTCGTCTTTCTTTCCTTCTGCCATGGGGGTCTTCGAAGTTTGTGAGGCTGATCATGCAAGGGTTCAACCACATCGAGATCGAACTCATTATACCTTGACCACGCTGGGGACATCCAAAGGAAAAAATAGAAATAGCAGACCCACTCTGATACCACTGGTCCGGATTTATTCAGGAACGCAACAGAATACACATATAACCATAATCACAAAGATGCAACAGAAATAATACTTCCTTTTATTAAAATCAAATTACTGAAATAAACTAGCTAGGGTGCTAGTAGCATATCTCTGAGAAGAGATGTGGCGGCTACAAGCCTCTAAACTATGTTATATAACTAAAAATTATTTACAGATAGAATGTAAATAAAAAGCTAGGGCAGTGGTAGCGTATCTCTGAGAAGATATGTGATAGCTAACAGCCCCTGAACTATGTTTCAATGAGGCTTGAAGGCATATTTATTGTTGAGAAACAATGTAAAACCCTAAACGTCCAAAAAAATAACCCTAGGAGATGAAGCACAAAAATTGTGGGTCTCGTTTGGGTAAATTGGTCCTTCAACTTCCCGGGGACGTAACTTTGGCATACAATCTCCGTTTGACATGCTTAATAGCTCATTAGAAAGATATATCCGAGGAATACAAATTTTGAGTGAGAAACATTGGTATATAGACCCATGTGTCTCCCAGTGTTTCCAAAAAGTGTCATTTAGGGCCTCAAAATTACTCCAGAAGTTCAGAAACCGAAAAACTACTAAAAATAGTAAGTTGTGTTGAAAATTAAAAATTGAAAGAACTGATGGTGGGGGTTCAAGTGGAATCGGTCGGTGCCCACCAATATCCACCTTGATCATTAATTCCCCAAAACGGCTCCGGGAGTGCAGGACCCAAAAAATTGCTAAAAATAGTAAGTTGTGCTGACAGTGAAGACTTAAAGAAATGATGGTGTGGGTCCAAATGGAATAGGTGGGTGGCCACCGATATCCACCTGGATCATTATTATACAACCATATATGTGCATTTAGTCAGTTTTGAATGTATATAATTTGAAATTCTATGAGCCTTCCACGCTATACAAGGAAGAGGATCATGTCCTACCTTTTGTGAAAGATTTGGCAACGGGCACTCAGGGATAGGTTACTAAAGATACAATTTTGTAGAAGAGTTTTAAAACTGCAAGATAGGGGTAGCATGATCTTTGCCAGATTGGGTTAAAGGGAAAAATTCGAGGCAAAGATAAATGGTACACCAAAGAGAAGGTGGAGGAAAATTTTCCTCACATAATTCATTAAAATATTTTGGGGACCAGAAGCCTCATAAATTGTGGAGATGTGATACATATTGGATCATTATATTGTTTTTTATCCATCTCGATGCATTTAGAGTGAAAAAAGTGGAGGAATAAGCTCACGTGACCATTTTTACCAGCAGGATTCAGTTTAGAAAAACCTAGTTTGAAACCTTCTGAGAGAATTTTGAGACATCAAATGATGTCTTTTTTTGCGATAAAACACTTTTATTTTAGTGTCATGCCTTTTAATATTATTCTACATATATATATATTTCCAACGATTCAAGAGGCACATCAATCGGAGTCAGTATGAAAAAGTCATGCCACTCAGAAGTTGACCCCCTATTTTCACACCTAAAGTTTAGGAGGATGTCGCGTCAGCCTCCATTATTCAAGGAAAATGGGCTAGACATGTGTTTTTGAGGTATAAGTCTCTAGAAGAGTCTATTTTGTAACTCTAGTTAAGAGTTGATGTAGTCAAACTTAATCACTAGTAAGCTATCGGGTTGTGTTATAACCAAACCACTAGGAGGAAGAGGCATTCCATTCTTTCGAGAGAATTTTGTTCCATAGTTGAGAAAATATAGCCATGAGGGATAGGAGGTAGAGAATACATAGATTATATATGAATTTTAGCAGCCCACGTGCCATGGTATTTAATTATTTATACCTGCAGCCTTATTTTCCAGACAGAGAAAGAGAGGGAAGTGACCTCACCTTTGAGCTGGGTTTTCTCCCAAAATGGTTTCCAAGAGCATATTTGTATCTTATGTGTGTGTGAGCCTATTTTTCTTTTCTCTAATTTCTGCATAATTTCCATTCACATGCATGCACTAATTACAATAAAATCTACATATATAGAAATTAAATAAAAATGTAATAATGTATAATCTCGGAAATTTAATATATTATTTGACAAATTTTCCATTGGAATATCCACGGAAGTTTATGGATCACATCTCGAATAAAAATGTCTTATTTCTCTATTAATTTTATTGTAGCAAGTTTGTTCGTAAAGCAATAAATTGTAGATCTTATTTAATAAGTGACTAAGTGAGAAAAAGAAACAAATGATCTTATAAAACCTCAATGAATGGTTATGTAAGCAACAAATCTAGAATTCTTTATGAGGGTGTTGTTATAAACTTCAAATAATTTCTTTCCCTATTGGATCATATAGAATGTTATAAATTCAATAAATATGGGCACAAAGCATGTGATCATAGAAGCAACACAATAAGCTTTCCTAAGCAAAGTAGGGAATAAGATATTACTAGGCTAGAGCAAAATACATAAAGGTATGGAAAAGGAAGAAATAAAAATAGGAAAAATGTGGTCTTCCACTACATGCACAAAACAATGGGAGCCAATGGTATATTTATAGTGGATGCTCAAAACACTTGATAGGATATTACAATAAATTTCTCACATTAAAAGAAGAAAAATAAGGTGGTGATATTGGAATAAATTTCTTAGTTTAAAAAAAGAAAAATTAGGTGGTGTTACTTTTGCAGATAATGCATTAGCAAGGATAGTTGGAAAGGGCATAGTTAGTCTTCATAATGGAAAGCCTAAAAGTAAAAAAAAATGCATGTTCAAGTTTTAAAACATAATTGGCTAGATAATATATTGTCATAGATTAGGACATAGTATTTATATCAATCTAGGTTTTTGTAAACTTATAAGATCACTGCAGTATGTAGGGAATTAGCTTAGATTTCTTGTCAGAGTAAAAAACAGAAACTAATTTAGGACTAATTTCTTAACTACTAGATATATAAAATAAAAGTCTCAAATTCTAAATTTTCAAAAATCAAGTGAGAAATTTTATAAACCATGAAAAAAAAAATTAAAACCAAACTAATCTAATCAATATTCTTGAAATTAAACCACACACATACTCAAAATATTTTGAATGATCAAGAATGCACTAGTTTCTAAAATGTTGTAATGCCCTTGGTTCCCAGTGGTTAACTCCTAATATTTTACACTATCATGTACAATAAATTTTCAAGAATTCAAACTAAAATAAAATTCTTAGAAATGGAAATTATAGGAATGAAAAAGAATGCTCAAGTAAGTCTAATTTTGATGGACTTTGCATCCACTAGGGCCTGTTCCAAAATAGAGATATGTTTGGATGAACAATCTTAGTCTTTTACCCGACCCAATAATAAGCTTGTTTCTTAAGTCATTGTCTAATATATGAAAGTATGAACTAATATATGAAAGAAATAACTAAAATTCTTGATGCAACATTAGTTTAATAAGGTATGAATGCACTAGGGCCTTTTCCACTTTAAACAAATTAAGGGATGGACACTCCTAGTCATTTACTTATCTTAAGAATATTTTATTCTTCAAGTGCATTGACTAACCTATGATAATATGTTCATGAATAGTAATTAGTGAAACAAATAAATATGGACAACATATAATAAACAAGTATAGAGAATAAACCTATGAACAAGCATGAACACATAAGAACACAAAATTGGAAATATGAACAAGATAATAAAGAGCTCATTAAAATAAGAGTTTTCTTACATGAGTATGAAATAAATAACATGTAAAATATATAACATCATACAAAGTGATGAAAAACAAATAAAACAAGCGCACAAACTAAGGTTGTGGGGAATTTCTATTGAAATATGTAACTAGGTTCATTCTTCATAATGACATACGTAATCATGATTTTTTATGTTCAATCTAAAGAGAAAATTAAATTTATCATTTTTGTTCTTGAGGCATTGGTTTCATGCTCAAGAAAAAATTATGTTTTAGATAAATCACCCATTGATTTCTTCTAGGGCTTGTCATTTAGTCTACAATTCAATTTAGTCATTGTCATGTATTGGAGACCCATTTAGGCATGTTACATATTGTAAAGAAAAAATAATTTGAGTCAAAATACCCTCCAAGACCTATTCATAATGAAAAGATAAATTTGGCCTACACACATGGGCAAGTCGGCCTGAATGGAGCAATTCAACCTAATAAAAGGCCTATATATAAGGAATACTTCGACCACACTTTGGGACACTCACTCAATTCACTCAAGTTCAATCAAAAGAGAAAAGAGTGCCCAAAAAAGAGGAAGGAAAGAAGGAGAAAAGAAATTCAATAATTTGGGATTGTTTTTGGGCTATCTTTCTCACACGTGTGAAGTGGATTAGGCCATTTTTTTGCATGAGAAAGTACCGAATTGAAGTCATCATTAAGGGCCATGTTTTGGGTCAAGAAAGGTATCCTTTACAAGCTAAAGTATCAAAGAAAATAAGTCAAGTCGATCGAAGAAGATGAGAAACATTATTCATCCATTTTCTAGCCACACGTATGAATTATGGTTTCTGTAGAAGAATCAACTACAGGGTCAAAGTTGTAGAAGAATCTGTTGGGGAGGTCGAAGTTGCAGAAGAATTTGTTGGAAGTCAAAATTTCAGAATTTACTTAGGATGTAGTTGTTGGAAAAGAGGAAATGTTTTAATTTGTCTTGGAGGGTCTTGCTCAAGGGTCATATGTCTTGAAATTCATAAATTTAAGTTCTATAAGAAGATGAGACTCTCTTATGGGTTTTCCTCTCAGTTGGAGAGGTTTTGGCCTTCGATGATCTCCTATATCTATTTTCCTCTTGTCTTATTGTTATTTATGGTTTGGTAGTTGTTTTATGAAAGAACACTAAATATAATTAAGAGAAAGAATAAGTTAATTAAGATAAGTAAAACTAATTCACAAGAAGTTGTCAAAGGAAGAGAAATCACCTATTTAGTTAGCCCTAGATTTTTCAACATGGTATCATAGCTAAGGTGACTACATCAAAGAAAGGAAAAATTGAAGAAGGACCATCAAAAGGAGTATCAAGCTAGTTCAATGTATCAAAGAGGAAATTGAACCATCAAAAAGGGATACATAAGGACCAAAACAATCTAAGGATCATCAAGGAGGACTATTCATCACATTTCGAGGATCACCACATCTCAAGGAGAAGAAGAAATCAAAACCCTACCTCATCTAAAGAAAGGTTCTACACTTGAAGAATTATTGAGAAGCTCACACAAATAATATCTCAAGGACCTTATGACTACACATTGGAATACCTTGAATTATCTACATCTAATGGAAGAAATAAGAGTATTCTCATTATCATCAAGGAATCAAGGGGATCTCCCCCTCTTTGAAGGATCAAATTTGAAGGAAGACATATTCGTCAAGGAGACATCTTCTATCATCCACATAATAAAGAAGGGAATCAAGTTAAAGATATCACAATCAGGAAGCATCTTCACTTTAGAAGAAAGTATATATGTATTTATTTTTGAAAATGCTATCAAAATGAATTCATTTTTTAATGAAAGAAACAAATTGGTTGGGTCATCAAACTTTCTTCCATGGAAGAAGAGGACATAATTGATCCTCATAGAAAATGAATTCATTTAACGTGTTAAGGGTTCAATCACTAAGCCTCCAAAGGAAAAGTCTCAAGCTCTAGTTACGTAAATGAAAGGGGAAATCAAGGATCAATGGATTCTCGTAGAATCCATCAAGGATCCCCTCATACCCTATCTTGCAAAATTGTAAACATCAACATAAATAGTTGAGAAGTTAGTAGAATTTTTATTTGTAAGCACAACTAGAGAATTTATATCTCTAAGAACTAAGTTATATAAGATGAAGGTATAAAAAGAATAATAAATAGCCTCATATCTCATGAGGGTGTCATAAATACGAGACCAACTTCAAGATTTAGGGGAGATAATGTTTAATAAAGAGATTACCACAATAGTTCTTAATGTACTACCTGATGAATGGGACAATTTTATATCAAGAATTTATCGAAATAAGGAAGCCGCCCCATTCAGTGAACTTTCGTAACTGTTTAATATTGAATAAACTAGGGTGAAAGAAAAGAGCGATGTGGACCAACTGAATAAGTTCAATAATTTGTTACCTTGTGTAAGAGAAAAGGAAGGTTTGGAAAATTTGGTCCTCGAAAAAAGAAGAAGAAGGATATGTCAAAGGTCCAATGCTATGGTTATCTGGAATATGGGTATTACAAGAGATATTGTCTAAAACTCAAGAAGGAAAACAAGAAAAGAAATGAAGCCCATATCACTAAAGAAGTGGAAGAACCTGAGAAGAAGAAATAAAAAAATGAGGAAGTGAAATATCTCTACAATCACTGAGATAATCTCCTTTATCTAATTCTTTTCATTTTTTATGGAAGATATATATTGTGATAGAAAGCATTGTAAGTATTATAGGATACATCATATTAGGATATGGAATCATATTTAAAGCATATGATTAAAGCAAGAGCTCATGACATCCTTATAAAATCTTGAAATATAGTTCAAGTAGAATTCTACATGGATGTAGTAGTCATCATAAAAGAATAATCTCTTGGTAACTACATTACTGGCATAAATAGCATATATGGTTGGAAGAAAGTCCTTTAGCATGGTAAAAATAAATCATCATACATCATCATTAAGAAGGATCACTTGCATAATGAGGATAATCAAGATCCTTTGTTGGAATATTCATTACAAGGTTCACCTCTCATGGACGAAGTACATGTGTCATTGATCATTTAACCTTGTGTGGAATTATATGTTTATAAGGATGATGGTATGATAAAAGAAAAATTCAGCATGCCGATTTGGTTGAAAAATGTTATTCTTCAAGCCAAGAAAGTAATTTGTTGGAAGTAATTCTAGATGGCCAAGTGAAAGGAAAAGTATGCATGCATATGATAATAGATAGGATAATGTCATGTGATCACTAATGGTTTCAATTCTCTACCTCATGACCATGATCAAAGAAAATGGATCTCTTCCTTTGAAAAATGCATGAAGGCATGTTTCCCATATTGAAAAGATGAAATCAATATAATATGTTCTCATATAGAATATGAGGTGGTTTAAAAATATAAAGGAACTATGGATGAAATTTCCTGGGGAGAAATATGTGAAGAAATAAAAAAGAAATCATGAAAGATGCATCTATGGGCACGTAAGAAAAGATAATAAATCAACATTCGAATACTAGAAGAATTATTTTTGACATCTCCATAGAGAAGGTATGGAGACCCTGATAAGGTCTATAAAGAGAGGAGACCCTTGACATATGAAGTATTGGAAAAAAAATTATGAATCTGCAAGATGTTTAATTGCAAGAAAGAAATATGTCATGATGAAAATCTGTCACAAAAGGTAACTTTGATTTGATGTTCATTTTTTTATTTTTGAACAACATCTATAAGGGTTGATACAACACTACTAAAAATAGAGTTTTATATGTCACCTACAACTAGAAATCCTCAGATTGGATAGAATATCTTGAACATAACGTGGAAAAGGTAGTAGTATGAAGAAAAAACCAAATGTGGACTAGAAGATCACTTTCTGAAGAAGAGAGGTATGACATGACTGATATGAATCATGAAGGAAAGTGATGGATGACCATTTCCCTACAAAAGATGAAGGGTCATTAATGATGAAGAGGAGATTCATGAAATCAAAAGTAGGAGCTCCACAATAATTTTATAGTACCATGATATCCAACAAAGAGTAGAAAATTGTTGGAAGCAAGTTCCTAGTTAAGAGGGAGCTTGGACAAGTCCCTGAAAAATAATAAGCTTGGGTACATTCCTTCATAGGAATGGTTATATATTCCGTAGATAAGAGGGAGAGATAGACACATCATTCTTGTCTTCATATGATGAAGAAATAACCGAGGATTAGGTAAGCATATGTAATTTGATACTATTTGAGGATGTGGTGGGGAAAACAATATAAGAGTAATCTAAGAGGACTAATATTGTTTGAGGACTTGGAATCCAAGATAAGAATAGTCCTAGAAAGACATACCCTATGAACACCCATGTGGGGTATGTCCCTTAAGAAATAATGATGATGGTGTGTTGGCTTGTTTGTGATTGACCTAGGTTTAACTTTCTACTTCGCACCAAAAAAACCCTCAGACGTCGCCCCATTCGGAAATGACCTGCAAGAAGATTGTAGTATCACCGAAGGTGGCTACAGGTGGTTGTAGAACCAATTTTCTATAGCCTTGAGGGACTGTGTGAGGTGGTTACTACTTCGATTTCCTATATTTTCTTAATATTCTAACATTCATATAACTACTATGTTTTACAACTTAACCATTTACTTCTTCAAATTTAGATAAACATAAACATATCACAAAACAATGTTAACTACACTATCACAACATCTACTTGCAATCATTACTTCTCATAAATAGATAAGCAAAAAAAAAACACAGATAAATACAGAATATGCCCAAAACTTATTTTTCTTTATTAATATGGATATGTTCAGTGCATTCATCTTCTCGGCCTGTGCACACAGCTGTAGGTGGTCTATGCACTAAGTTTCATATTCTTCAAAGGTCTCCGCGCACTCAGCTGTAGAGGCCTTCCCTTAAGGCCCAAAACAGACTAAAGATATAAAATACAATCACTTGCACTCATCAACTGTCCATGGATACTACTTCGACACAACATCACAAAACCATGGTCCATATACCATGGGATGGAAAAAAAAACTAGCGAGAAGCCCGAAAACCATTATAAAATGAGGGCTTTGACCCAATGTAAAGCCCCTAGACTTCGCGCGATAGATATAACTTCACGATACCACGCACTCCACTCCTCAAAATATAGAGTATTTTGACCAAAACTTGACCAATTTTGGTTGTGCCCAATAGGCCCCCAACAATCACATGTGACTCGTCTCGAGTCACTCAGTTGTTGTTCCCCAAATTTTATCTGCAATTCTCATGTAGGCGACACTATACTATTGAAGTATTTCTGCTACCTACTTTTCCTCGATGCACACTTCCTCCATTAGTGTCTCTGTTGCTGGTTTGACTATATTCTATGGAATTTCTTTCTTTCTCCATCATAGATCCTTCAGCTTACATTAGGGGAATTTTGAGATCTAAAATGGGCCTCCTAAGGAAATTATAAAATAATAGTGTAAATAATAAAATAAGATTAGATTACATCATCAAATTTTAGAGGGAAAATGAAAAAAACTACATTTTCAACTTATCTCCCTATGGGTTTACTCAAATTTCAAGCGGGAACACTTGTTGGATGAAAATTTTGATTTCCCATCAAAGGAGTACCCATGTTGCATACTTACGAAGGACCCTGCTATACAAAAAAATCAAAAATACATGAAAAATCTTGATTGTAATCACATTTTTTCATGCATTTCTCATTTTTCTTGTAGCATGGTCCATCGAAAGTATGCAACATGGAAACTCTTTGGCTGAGGAATTAAATTTTGCATCCAATGAGTACTACTACTAGACATTTAACTAAAACCTTTGGTAGATAAGTTGAAAATGCAAGTTGAAAAAGTAGTTTCATTATTTTATTATTTTTTAATCTTTTTACCTTTTTACCCCAAAAATGGTGAATCATCCCCCATGGTTGACATCATCATCTTGAATCCTATTGGTTCTTATAAATTTTATTTTGGTTGTACATTTTTCTTAGGAGGCCCATTTTAGACCTCAAAAGTTCTATATTTCCATCTACTGTCTGTGAAAGCTAGAGGGCCTCATCATGCAATGGTTGAGTCCTCCTTGTTATAATATTCTCTTTCCTCTAAAGATCTTCGATCTGTTTCTGAAGATTCTTTCCTTTTGTGATCCCAGCGAGCTTCTGCGAAAATTTTAAGGTCCTCGCAGTTTCCTAAATTTCTTCTAGTTGCTTCTGCTTTGCCTATATATTTTCCTCAATCCTCTGATGTTTGGATCCTCCTGTAGTGAGGTCCAAATCTCCAAAGTTCCATCTAGTAATTATACACAATATGCCATTCTGTCGAACATGCCTTTCACTACATATTGGAGGTCCATCTCCCTTTTCTCATGTACTTTTGGTGGCATGGTTGGATGCATCCTCATTTGCAGGTCAACAATATTCACATCATACTCAATATTCAACTTGGAGAAATTATTCTTTGAAACCTTGATGGAAAGACTGAGCTTCACGACCTTCTCTGCTAGTGCTTCTTCCCCATAGACCTGTACACCCGACACTTCACTACAAGTATTCCCAATTTCTTATTCTAGCGATTGTTGTTGCCGGTACGCCTCATCTTTTTCATTGGTCATTCGATCGAGCTCCTTCTTTATCGCAGTTATTTCATTTTCCACCTGCATGCTTATCAGTGAATGGTGTTGTTCTCACCCTTTTAAATTTGTTGTGATGCCTTCGTGGAACTCGTGCAATGTTTGTGTCGATAGCACGAAAATGTTCATGCTGACATTTTCCCATCTTTTTGCGCACTCTCTATCTTTTGTAGCTTCAAATTGTAGTGCTCCTCCCTGTACCTGAAAAATTATTTTTCTGAATGTTGTCTCTAGTCGGCGCTCTAGTTTCGCTAGTTCACTCATATGTTCCTGTGGTCTGGGTTTCTGCTCTAGTTGTCTGGCTTTCTGCACCAGTGCCTTCAATTCTTCCATTATTTCCTCTACACCCGTTAGGAGCATGTTGTAGCAATATTTATCCTATTCCACGACTTCATTGTCACTTCTTGGACTTTATCCCCTATTTCATCAATTTCCCCCTCTGTGAGGACAAGTGGTGCTGCACCTCTAGATTTTTCCACCTTCTTCTTCTTCCTTTGGCTCGTCGAAGTTACTGTTGGGACCCTCTTCTAGATTATGAATCATGAATCCTTTAGGTCTATGTCATATGGAGGGTCCTAGCCAACCTCGTCATGCTCTGACAATGTTTGTTTTGCGTCTTTATCCTTTCCACTTGTACCCACATGTTGCGTCGTGTCTTCCTCTACCTCGCTACCTCCTATGGGTGGAGTCATCCATTCCACTTAACAATGTTATATAATGTTGAAAATTTCATCTTAAGTGACAAAATATGCTAGAGGATGGCATTCCTCCATCAGATCCTTTTTGGCTTAAATATATTCCTGGAAAAAATCCACCTTGATGTATGCTATATTGTTATACTTCTCAAAAACACTAGGTGACAACCTAGGACGTTGATTGACCACCATGGGCAAGTCCATCTCCATCAATACCAAAAAATTATTATTTTCCTCTGTACGCGTCAACTCCTTGGTAAACCAGATGAAGGCATATAGCGCGGCTTTGCACGCATCTAGTTATAGTTTGGGAAATTGGGAATCCTCTAGTTCCTTCCATGCCAATAGCGCAATGATCAAGGGAAACCACACATAGTGAAAGGTCTTTCCCTATTCCTTTGCTTCTCAGAAGTCCTTGAAAAACTCTATGCATAAATATCCGGCCCAGTTAAATCAAACCCCTTTACTACACTGCGTGACTAAGGAAACTATAGCCGCGGGGACTTCATTCACTACAGATTTACTCGTGATCTTCCCTGCTATAATGTGCGTGGAAAACTGCAACCCTTGGTCGGTGATATAGTTTATATCATAAACTCTTGACTTCTTTATTAACCCATACTACTTTTTCATATTGTCTGTGACTTCCTTATCTAGGGTTTTGCCAAAAAATTATTCACCGAGGTCCTTTCCTTGGTATGGTAGCCCAATAATCCTTCTGATCAACATCTCATCAATCGGGATCTCCTCTCCCAGCTAGAGCTACCCGTCAAGAACAAGTACAAGCAGTTGTCGAACACAAACTGTGTTGATGGCGCTTATATTGAAGTGTGTCATATTCAGAATATTTATCAATCATTCCCTTTACAATCCCCCATCCCACTCATGTGGCTCCAACCTAGTAACATCACTCTCTAGATAATACACTTGATGGAGGTACATGCTCAGCTCGAACTTTGGGTAATTTTTGCGGTCGTTGAAATACCAATTTTCCATTTTCAGCTGTGGTATTTTCCCTAACACTTCACCTTCAAATGGGGCCTTCTCTGGCAGCAACAGTGTGAAAATGTCAAAATTCACATTTTTTGGATCCTTGGCTACCTTGGAACCCTTATTTATTGGTGGCAAGTATGGTGGCAACACTGTGAGAAGCTTTGCAACCTCTGTCTCCAACTGTTGCATCTCAATTTCCTCCTCGATGTCGTGGATTTGTTCTGGTTCCTTTTGTTTCATACGTTTCTTAGTCTTCTTCGCAGGTTTCTTGTCTCATATTGTTAGCCTGTCACATAAAATGATAATAAATCCAAAAATTAAATAAATTAGTTAAATTTTAAAAGTTAGGGATTTGTGCCTAACTCTCTAGATTGGGTTGTTCCTCTAAGTTAGGAGTTAGTTTAGGTAGCTCCTATATTGGTGTGTGTATGGTTGAGAAATTATCTCAACCAAGGTGTCCAAGATAGCACGCACTATCTTGAGACACATTCTCCTCATCTATTTAATTGTAATATTACATTATTTTAATAATGAATATATGTGAGGAAGCCGTGAGGCTGAAGCCTTTTCCTCCATGACTGTTTTTGTGTATAAATCTATGTGTTTTTATGTGTGTTAATGGTGTGTGATTATTCAACATGTGGTATCAGAGCTGCAGTGAATTTATGGGAGCATGAAGTAGAGTGGGCAACTTAGTTTGAAGCAGACTCGGAAACTTAGTATGACCAGATGCAGTCAAAGCTAGTTGAAGTGTAGATACATGATCTACAACGCGTAGAACCACATTAACGGAGCCTATAATTGTTTGATGGCTTATGGAGTTGGTTGAAGAAGTTAGAAGTAGCGCTCCATGTGATCCTGCAAGTTAGATGTTGACTGCATAGTGAATCACTGCCAAAAGCAGAATACATCTTCTGGGATGACCTTGTCCAAATTTCTATCCATACTCCTCATGGGAAGGTAAATGTAGTTACGAGGATTCTCATTCCTGTAGTGGAATAATTCTTTTGGATACTTCTATATGCGACCTCTCCACAAAGTGGTGACTTCTTCAAGTGCACAGTTAGTTGAAGCATCCTTTAAATGGGTTGCTGGAGGAAATGTCGGAAATGGATCACGAAACTCGCCTGGTAAAATTTTCTTACGAAATGCATTTACTGATACTGGGTGACGCAGAATGTGATGAATATTTATGTTTTTGTTCCATTATTGGAACGCGAACTCTTTAAAAGCTACCTGAGGAGGTTTGAGTTTGGACAGAATGACTCGTAATCTCTCTAATACGACACTCTACAAAAAAATTCTTGAAGAATAGGAGAAATAATTGCCCATTTTTTGTTTAATTAATGAGAGCAAGAGACATTTCTATTTGTAATCCAAGTGTGTGGAGTTTTTGGACCTGCGTATAGTGGAGGAATTATGGTAAAGCCAAGAGTCAGCCACACAATGATATTTAACTGTAAAGATGGCGATCATCAATAGAATGCAATTCCGTCCTAGTCAAATCCACAGGTGAGATCATCATCATAAAATTCAAGTATTTATTTAGCAAATTGGCTTCAACACAAACACTTCGCCCAGTGTCCTGGGACGGAGAGCTTTCCAGCCTTGTAATGACTGCTTCTAGCGGCCCCCGTTTGCAACTCTAGAACATTTTATTTACAATGATTAAACTAGAGTCATGTTATGTGAGGTTTGAAATCACATTGCTTGAATTCTGGAATGGTACCCTACGTCAAAGGAAAATATTTTTTTTTTTTGTGTTGAAGACTGTACAATGGGGGGATTCAATGATGAGTTAAATTTTTTGGTCAAACATTGGAATTACCCAGCAATCCAAAAGTGATATGAAATAATCATTGTTGTCATCATTTGCAGTACTTCCACCACCATCCAGCGCAGAACTTTCAACAAGACATTCAACATACTTCCTAGCATTTTTGTTAATCTTCCCATCTAAATGTGTCAACTCCTTCAACATCATTTAATCTTTAAATTGACCTTGTTTCCTCAAAATAAAGCTTGCATTATTCCACATAGCCATGAAGCCATCAAGCTATGTAGCAGCAACCATCTTGGAAATTGTCAGCACGTCTTTCTGGATGGTATTTTTTACATGTCTTGCAGGTCGATCTTGAAGACTTGGTGTATTTGATCCTCGAATTGAACTGTTTCGAGTTTCAATGCTCTGTGCTCGCAAAGGATACAGTAATATGCATAGCAGAAGAGGGTGCATCAATTTTTTTATGAGTTTAAATGACCATTGGGCACATATATCTATTTGAAGAAGGCATTTACATTCCATTAAAGCAGTGTCGAAGGAAGCACCAATTTGGTGAGCAACTGGCTTTGTGGGATTTTTGGACAAATATGGCCGAGGTTCAAAAATCACTAAGATTCCGATATCAGAAAGTGACAGTGACAAAAATCATGGATGTAGCTGCAGCTATGCAGAAAATGTTTCTCACATGATTGACAGGTCGAACATGCCCATCCTGAGACAATGCTACACTCGGTCATACAAATGGTAGATGAGATGACTCTTGCGTTAAAAAAAAGTGCCAGCTCGGAGGACTATGTTAACGCTTTCAAAAAAACAATTCTGCCATAAGTTCTTCAACATGGCCAAAGTGGTTATTTCTCTGTGGCATTCCATGGACTCCTCTTCGAGTTTCACCGGAACATAACCAACATTTTTTTTTTGTTTTGTTGTCATCCTCGGCCATGTACAAAAATTGCAGCTGCAGCCATGGGAGAATACAAAATTTGAAAGATCGTTGAAAACTTTTATGCTGTCCTAGGTAACTTCTCCAAATATTTTATTAAAGGTGTGCTTTAAATCTGAAACGAAAATCCTCCTTTTTAAAAGTGACTTCATAAAACCTTTTAATTAAATTTTAAAAAGGGGAGTATGTGAAGTGAATGGTTAATATAACTTTACATACATTAGGTTGTAAAGTTTAAAAAGAAACTTTAAGTGACTCCTATTTCTTTATTAAGTCTTGATTCACTTTTTAAAAGTGAATTCATAATTTTTTATTTAAGAGAGACTTAGTAAAGTCATGGTATTTTTTTTAGTGGTGAGTGAATTAGGAGAGGAGTGGATAAAATATTTTGGGAGTTATAAGGGTAAAGATTGTAATTAATTTTGTAATAAGGTGAAATTATTGTTTTTGAAATTTTGGAGGGATAAGTGATTTTGGAGTGATAAGGTGCATTAAATTTTTGTAATATTTGTGAAGGATTGGAGTGATAAGGTGTGAGATTTGAAAAATATTTTTGGTAATTGATGTCATCCAAATTCAAATGTCTTTTAAGTCAAAGAGGGTAGATTTTCCTTTGAAGAATTTCTTGTAATGAGTCAAGGTCCATCAAGTCCTTTTGAAAGTCAAGTCACAGTTAAAGTTGTAATTGAGAATTCACCAGACAAGTGAGCAAGTTCAAGTGAGGGTTGAGGTGAAAGATAAGTAAAGTCGATATTGAAGTTAACTTTGAAGCTAGAGCTTGGCATTATCATTGCTTCAGATGGTGAAAGATGATGTACTACAGTAATTAATAAAGACATATTTTTTGGTACTTGTGTCCTAGATCCACCCGAAATTGAATAAGGGGACCTTAGGTACACCACGTGTATGTTTGTGATGCCGTGTGTTTTTATGGCTTCATGATGTTTTATTCTGAATTGTGTCTAGCTTTGACCATGGAAAATTTTAGGGGCTAATATTCGTACGTGGGCTAATTTTCCAAGGTTTTTCCAAAAAAAAGATTCGTCAATTTCCATTTTTTTATAAAAATGATTCGCCCAAATTTTACAATATAAAATTATTTTATGTTAAAAATAGCCAAAATTATATAGACAATATATAATATCATTATAAATTTGAATAAATATATAAATACATCAATAAAAATTTTATAGTTTGCATATTAGGGACTAGTAAGATTCACCAAATTTTTAAACTTCAAGATAATTTTCCATCCTTAAAATTTTCCCTAGTTTTGACACATAAATGATCTCATTTACCACACACATAAAGTTCAATGCAAGAAATAAAAACACCTGTAATAAAGTAGCTGCAAGGAAGGATAATTAAACTCAACACATGTATTTGCGCCACTACAACAAATACTCAAAGTTGTCAACATCAATATTCTACCTCAACAAGAAAATTCACTCAATACAATTAAGTTAATGTGTTTCAAAGCATAGTCTACATCAACATTATTGCACATAAATTTAATAATTTGTAATCTGAATTGGATTGTAAGGGTGCACTTTCGTTTGAAACCGACACCCAAGTTTTGAATTGATAAGAAGTTAAGAGCATCAATTCTCTTAAACTAAGTCAAATTAAGACAAGTGAATTCATTTTTTTATGTGAGCCATTAAAATCACTGTAAGCTTTTTTGGGTGCATTTTCGACAGTGTTCAACACCCTTCATTTAAAACAAAATCAAGTGGGTACCTCAAGTGGGCAAGTTTTAACTCTAAAAAAAACAAGAAATTCACATCTTGTGCAAGTGAGTGTGATTATTCATTCAAGTGAACGTGAAGTAATCAAGTAAGTCAAGCGAGCGTTCAAGAAAATCGATCATCATCAAGCGAGCGTAAATTCAAGAGTTCAAGCAAGAAAGTTCTACAACTCTAGCAAGTGTTCCAAGCAAGCGCAATAAGCAACAAATCAAGCGAGTGTGCCATTCAAGCCACACAGCAAGCGAGGTTGTCATTCAAGTAAAAAATTCAAGTGAGATAGTTCAAAGCACGACATCTACGACAAGCAAGCCTGAATTAAAGAGAGCGAGTTCAAATGGCGCAACAAATCTAGCTGATAGAAGTTCTTCAAAAATTGAGCCTATCAAGTGTTGAAGACATGGTGCAAATCAGCAAAGACATTCTTGTTGATCTTTCACGGCATCTACAACAGATAAATGAAGCCATTGAGTTTCTTCAAGTAGACTCACAACTACAAAAAAATGAGTTGCAAGAGAAGAGTGATGCTTCCAAGTCTTTGAACCATCCAGATGATAAGTATTTCATCCAAACAGCTTCAAGTGTCGAAGTTGTTCTAGCTCAAATTTATTTCAAGCCAATCATCAAGCCATGGGAAGATATCCAAAGTAACAGAAATCGACGAGGCTTAGGATATGTCCAATATGATGCCAACTTTCATATCCAAGATTATTTAAAGCCCATTAAGTTTGTCAGTGCAGGATTTCTTGAACAAATCACCTCAGCACGTTCTTAGAAAGTTGCAGACAAACAGAAATGCACGCAACCCGAAGTTGTGGTAAAACCAAAATGTCCTCATTGTTAAAGAATTGGTCATATGGAAGATCAATGTTTTCATCTCCATCCTTGTCACCATTGTGGCGAGCATAATCATTCATTAGAGAAATGATGCAACCAACAACAATCAACCAGATTGAAGATAAATTATGAGTGGATTGATCCTTGGGAATGGTCATCCACAGTAAAAATATTATATCAGTTCTACAACCGAATACAATCACACATAGTGCAGCCGACAATGAAAAAATATGGTACCCTCATGCATTGAACAGGGAAGTACACTAGTGAAACACTCCTACACTTGAAGGGGGGAGTTCAGGAATACTTTCGAGAGAATTATCTCTCCTTTCAGCTGACAAAGGGGGGAAAATGTCATTGAAATTGATGGTGGTTGTTAGGCTGAAAGTCTTAACAAAACCAACAAGAGCAGCCAATGGGCAGCGTCCGTAGCCAGTGGGCATATTCAACAGCCAGTGGGCATCAACAAATTTTTCAGTGGGCAGTCGATAGCAAAGCAGCAGTGAGTAGTTTTCAACACAACAAAAGCAACAATGAGTTCTTTTAGACATTATCAGCTAGTGGGCATTCAAAAAAAAAAAATCAGTGGACAAAGGATGTTGATTTCATGCAATGGAAAAATGAACACATATTTCATTAAATTTGGAATTAAACAGTGAATCTAGAATTTCAAAATAAGAAAAAAGCACAATTATAGTGATGGATTTGTAATAAAAATTTCCAATTTTAATGAAATATGTGTTAATGGATCCTTTTGCAACTCGGCACGTGATGGAGTTGTCAAGAGAAATTAAGAGATGAATCAGACATGCAGCTGACTCATGGTCTCTTCAGATTGCAGTTTTTTCAACATCCAGCTTTGGTGGTTTTTTAGGCTATGTTTTTTAGGATCAACATGAGAACTTGGAATATGGTTCCTTGTTCTTATTTTGGATTTATCATTGAAGGGGGGAATGTTAGCCTCTTGCATAAAAAAATAATAAATCCAAAAATTAAATAAATAAATTAAATATTAAAAGTTAGGAATTTATGCCTAACTCTCTAGATTGGGTTCTTCCTCTAAGTTACGAGTTAGTTTAGGTAGCTCCTATATTGGTGTGTGTATGGTTGAGAAATTATCTCAACCAAGGCGTCCAAGTTAGCACGCACTATCTTCAGACACAGTCTCTTCATCTATTTAATTGTAATATTACGTTCTTTTAATAATGAAGACGTGTGAGGAAGTCGTGAGGTTGAAGCCTTTTCTACCATGACTATGTTTGTGTATAAATCTATGTGTTTTTATGTGCGTTAATGGTGTCTCATTATTCAACATGCATGTTCTTCTTCTATTTCTCTTTCTCTATCTTCTTCCTTGGGTATTTCCTTACTCCAGCGAGTTCAGCTGGCCTCTTTTCCACTCTTTTCTTTCTTCCTTCTTCTATGGTTGTTTGTTTTTGCAGTGACCTCATGCACATTGGGGATATAGGTACATTTGGTGCTACAGCTTCTATGATACCTGCTAGCCCTTTCTTCACAAGTGCTTTGGCAAGCTCTTCAAAACTCCTCTTAGACATACATCAAGATGCTTGGTTCTCACTTGGTCGCAAATTCACAATTTGAATTTTCTAGAGTGCAAAGTGTAAAATGTGGAGCGTGATATATTGTTTATAATGAATTTAAATTTCAAACCTCATGATAGCTTAGATCTTGTTAATTTAATGCAGATATGGTGCTAGATCTGACCAGTTGTGCTTCATAAATGTGATTCTCTCGCACCTCTTAAACGACAACTTTATTTTAATGGGAATGTTTTCCTTCCAACAGTCATATTTGCATTTATCTTCGACATGTCCCCTTATTTTTTGTAGCAATCCTTCCTTCATCGTAGTGTTTCAGAATTTGAAATACTCCAGGATATCACAGAATGATCTTCTTTAGTGAAGTTCCTTCTACAAAGTGCTTTATAACCCAATGCCCACTTTCAACTGCATGTGGCACTAACAATTTCCTCCTTTTGTTTTTCAATGTGAAGCTCCAGAGACAGAGTCGTCCCTATATGTCTTCAATCTGATACCATTCAATCGTCTTCGAATCAAATAACCATCTAACTTCATGAGTTGAACTACTCCACCATCAAAAACATGCTTTATGATATACTGTCCCAACCAATGCATTTTAAATTTTCCAAGGAACTTCACGAATTTAATTTCATACAAAAGTACAAGATCTCCTTCCCGGAATGTCTTCTGCTTGATGTGCCTGTCATTCCAGGCTTTCTCCCTTTCTTTTTACACTTGTTGATGAAAACCTACGATGAACCTGTCTTCTTCCATAGCAAGTGATTGTTCCATATTTTCTTTCATTATACCGGCGTCTGCCATGTCTGTGAAATTTGTGATTCTCAAACTTGGCACAATGTACTACATAAGAATGACTGCTTGTTATCCATATACAAACCTAAGAGGTGTCTGGCCTATCAGTTTCTTACATGTCATCCTATATTTCGACAACATTGTTGCAATCCTTATGTCCCAGTCATTTATGTTCACATTGCACACCTTTGTGATTTCATTCTCCGTAATATTATTGAAGGCTTTGACTGTCCCATTCACATGTGGATGATATGTGGTACTTTTTTGATGGTATACTTGGAATTATTCAGTCAACACCTCAATAGTCTTATGCAAGAAATGTGAACTCCTTTCATTCATCAATATATTTGGACACCCAAATATGGACCAAATATATTCAAATATGAACTTCACAGTGGTATTTGTGCTACAATACTCAACCAGTTGTGCCTCGGCCCACTGTGTCAAATAATCAGTTGCAGTGATTATGTATCTTGTGTTGGTCTTCTTTCCTGGTGGATTTATAGGTCCAACAAAGCCAATAGCCCATTTATCTAATGCTTGTAATGTTACCTATGGATTTAATGGCATTTCATCTCTTCTAGAGGGCTTTCCTGTTCTCTTGCATGCATCACATGAGAAAAAATTTGAATGTAACTTATGCATAAATCTATTGTTAGATCTAGTTATACTTCTCCTACTTAAACAAGTTATCAATGTTGAAATCTTCAGATTAAAATCGAAGTAAAAACATAACAGAATTTCACAGATTCAAATATAAAACATAAAAAAACATGCACACATAGACAAATTGACACAATATTTTATGGACAACAGTCCCCAAAAAACCCCAATGTGGGAAAACCAGTCTTCTGGCTCCTGGAGGGTTTGTATTATTAAGTATTTTTTTTAATACATCAAATATGGGTACCACACTGGTAAACCTGATAGAGAAAAATATAGATCTGCATCTAACCTTCTGTTTTGAAGCCAAAACGTTGAATGATCCACACCCTCAAACAAGATTTACAAGACTCAACCAGATCATTTGCCCTAGAAACCCCAGTGTTGCCCTTGAAGCCCCTAAGTCAGCCTCTACAGCCTCTATGTGCCTCTGCACTAGCTTGGAGAGGGTTTCATAACCCCAAAATGGGCTACACAAACTCTATGCTGCCCCTGAGGGTATCTGTGTAACAAAAATGGGTCCCTAACTGACCAGCGTTATCCTAGAAGGGAATGCGTAGCACCTGCGTAGCTAAAGCTACACCTGCGTTGCGCAGTTGCTACCCTCTCTGCTGATGTTGCCTTTTCTTCTCTGTGCTACCCCTGGAAGGTGTTCTATACCTCATTCTGATTCTAGGCACTGGGATCATACCATCCCCTTTGTCTAAACTACCCCACTCTACAGTTGAAACAATTCTATAAATTCTTAGCAACCCATGCCCTAGAATTCAAGCTTAGATTCAGTGCTATGCCTCTGTGTGTGTCTCCTCCAAATGACCCCAAGTATTTCCTCTATACTTTTCTCATTGGGAAACCAATGGCTATGATCAGATCTTGAATCAATGGCTAATATTAAAAGAAATATTTATTCATGTGAATTAAGATAATTTCATCACATGTTTTAATTAATTACCTTTAATAATTTAATTTCCCTAATTTATACTTAGGGTCCTTAATCAAAATTATTACTTAATTAATTATCTCCCAAACTAGATGAAATTTCCCAAATTCCTTTATGGGTATTGGAGATCTCATGTACTCTAGTCCCTCCACAAATTTTGGGAGCTATATCACATCTGATTCTACCCCATCACTCAAGAAAACTCAACACTCCCTCCTAGCGAGGAATGTGCTCTAGTACAAACTCTGCTTCACCCCGAAGCTCTACACTGATTTCTAGTGTGGGTCTTTGCACTGATGCTGGACCTATTTCCCTTCATCATTTTTTTGTTGCTGCCATTCTATACTACTACCCATGACATTGCCACCACCACTGCTACTTCTTTATTGCAACTCCCTCTCAATCTATTGCATCTGTGCTTCAATCTGTTGCACTGCATATTCAGTTTCTAAGAGAAGCAACTGAATCTCCTGCCAAATATTTGACGGACAAGTCAGTTGGGTTGCATCCTCATAACTAAAGCTCCATCAACTGCTAATATTTGCTTTCATCTGGAGGATGATGCATAGCTATAGCTCTGCACTGCATAATGAGATCCCCCCTACATTTCTAAAGTCACATCATCCCCTTGTGTTGAAATCTCTCTCGTTACACTGTCCTCCTGAAGCCTCAATGCTGCTGCAGCTCTGATTTGCGTAAGAAACTCTATTCTACACTAATAAAGTCACATCATCCCCTATGATGTTGCTACTGCATATGTAGTGTGCTGCTCCTTCCAACCTTCATATCTGCCTCTTGTTCATCTGTGATTCTCTGCACCAACTACTCCACTCACCCCACTACTGCCTTAAGGCTCCTGTAGCTCAGATTTGATCTAAGAGATGAGTTGCTCAAGGATCCTGCCCCTCATTCTGTAGCTTATCTATAGATCCATGTCGCCCCACTTTCATGGTTCCTAAGTGCTCATGGCTGCATCATCTTCTGACCCATCGTCCGCCACAACAGCCTTGGAAGTAGAATATTCCTTGTCCTTCTTCTTTTATGGATAGTTGCTAGCGAAATTTCCTACTTCTCTACACTGGAAACATTTTCTCTTGGAAAGATCACCCTTTTTATTCCCTTCCTGCCTCTTTGATTCTGAGGCTGCATCATCTTCATCTTCCTTCTTCACTTTACTCGATCCCGAGTTGTACTGCTTCTTGGTGAATCAGCGGAGTTCTTCTTGACACTCAATTACCCACAAGTCGTCCTAGTCAGGAAGGTCCGCTCTACCTAAGACACGTTGGAAAAAGGTTTCCCACTCTTTTGTGACCACATTGAGTGTAGTCCTTACCATCACATCATCCTCCACATTTTCTCCCATGGCATTCAATTGATATCTGATCATCTGTAATCTGAAGAGAAAGTGCTCCATCTCTGCCCCCTTGGTCATCATGAATGACCGCAGTTGAGTCTCCAAAAGCATCTTCCTCTGGACGGACCATCCATCATATAGGGTTTTTAAGGCCTTCCACATCTCATTAGTTTCTTTATTCTTAGCTATATGTGGAACAATATGGTACTTAAATCCATCAATTATGAGCCGCTTGGCATGTGCCGCAGCTTCCTCATGCTTCTTCATGATATCTGCATCAGTCGGCGTGGCTAGGACTTGTTCTGCATGGTCTCTTAGACAATATGCCTCCAATACTACCAAGATTTTTTCCTTCCAGAATGAAAAGTTGGACAAGCCATCTAACCTATCTTGATCACATAGTCTGTGAGGTGCCATCTACTCAGAAACTTTGTTGGATCTCCTCCTCTCTATGCTAGAGATGTAGATATAGGGTCCTTGGCAAAATAGGCACCCTCTGATCCCTCTTACAACTGATTTACTCTCTTGTAAATCTGCCAAACCAATCAATGAAACAACTCTCTTCGATCCACTAATCGATATGTAGGTTTCTTTGGCTATAACTCTCTGAGAAGTTGATCTCCTCCTGCTCTTTGTCTCAAGTGCTTAGGCTAAATTCTGAAAACTTCAGATATTTAACCTCACCAGTACCTTCTGAAGTTTTTTTAGCGTAGATTCCATCACTTATGAATCATACAACTTCATATCTGCATCACCCTCGCTGGCCTCTACGTGGGCAGACAGTCCCAACATTGCCTCTACGTAGTAAGTATGTGGGTCTGTGTGGAGATAGTGTAAGATTGCGTCACCCTAGCCTCTATGTGACTCTTCTCCCTCTGAAACTATGATGTCCCTTCAGATCTGGCTTTCTATTTCTACTGCTACACTCTCTGCTACTTTCTACAACAAGATTCTTCAGTTCTTCTACTGGTGATTCTGCTAGATCTGCAATCCCTCTAATACCATGTGACAATTTCTGAATGTTACTTATCCAGAAATCTCTAGTTAGATCCAGTTATACTTCTCCTACTTAAATAAGTTATTAATGTTGAAATATTAAGATTAATATCAAAGTAAACACATAACATACTTTCACTGATTCAAATCTAAAACAAAAAATTACATGCACACATAGACAAAGTAATGTATCCAAGTGTCATGCGCATTTGTTTCACTGTCTTAGGTGGATCGACATTTACAATAGCAAAAATCTTCGCAGGGTCCATCATGACTCCTTTATTACAAACAAAATGTCCCATCAATATACCAAAAGGTACAAAAAAATATGCACTTCTTCAAATTCAATGATATTAGATATCGCCTACATGTATCCAACATCATCCTCAAGCTCGCAACATGCTTTTTTAACAACCCAAAGACTCTCCATTCATGAAAGTAAATTTCCATAAATTTGTGTAGATACTCTTTAAAAGCTATGACTACAACTTTAGAAAATATAGTAGGAGCATTGTTCAAGCCAAAAGGCATCATCGTGTATTGGTAAGAACCTCATTTTGTAGCAAAAATTATCTTATGTATATATTTTACCACAATTATTATCTAATGGTAACTCGAAAATCCATCTGTGACAAAATAGGCCTCATGTCCTCCTACATTGTCCAATACGTCATCTATAAATGGTGTGGGAAAGGGGTCATGCAAGCATGCATCATTCAGTTTCCTTAGGTCAACACATATTTTGATCTCATCCTTTGCCTTATTTTCCTGAACTACCATGGGGCTTACCCATTCAGACCCTTTGTCTGGTTCAATGATCCCACCTTTAATCATTTTATCCAACTCCACCTTCACTTTTTCCTTGTATTTCAGATTCAACCTATAGGGTATTTTCTTTACTAGCTTCACGTCAAGTTTCAAAGGAATCCTCATAACTCCTAGGTCCCCTACTATGCACTTCAATTTAGAAAAATTCGTAGGGAAGAGCTCTTGATATTTATGCAGTAGCTCTGCAATTTTTCTAACTTTTTCTTCTTCCTAATAATCTCTAGTCATTACAAATTTAGGTTCTTCTTTTGATCTAATATTCGCCTTCTTCATTTTTGCAGGCTTTTCTGTATCCAGTATTTTAGGTTCTAGTCCAGAAACTTCATGATGTCCTTTTAGATTCTGGGATATAAATATTGCGCAGATCCTAATTATCCTCTTCCACGATCAGATTATAACATTCCAGAATGTGATCCAACTACACGGTCCAATCTTGCTTCCTCCATGTGAGCAAATTTGTGGTTTTTAAAACCTTTTCTCTGACTTTCTGAAGGGCTTCATCTATGGAATAAACTTTCATCTTTAAAACTAAATGTTAATATGAACCCTTCAACAAAATATATCCAGTTTTCATTTCCATGTTGCAGTTATGTCTCAAGATACCATTTCATAGGTATCGTTACCAATGTGTGAAAAAACACATGTACCCACTCTTGTCCTAGAAATTCTACCCAAACTTAGGTGGAGCGATAAATATGATCCTGGGTGTCAACCTTACCATCATATTTTACTTTTATTATGGTATCTACTAGCTCAAATTTGACCCTCATCATCCTTCGACACTCTTCCCAACTTCCCATATTCTCTTTATGAGTACCCCACCATCTAGCAAGTGTAGATCTCAGGGCTACATCCCAATATTGGAACCTATATTATTATGGTATTTTTCTTTAAGATTTATCAAGAAAAAGTCTTACATATCCGATCCCATCATAATAAGGCATATCACATACCTCCAAATTTATGCAGTGAAGTGATCTTTTGATTCTGGCACATCGTCTTGTAGATACTTCATGTAACTGGATCTGCCAATTCTCCAGTTCTTTGTTAGAATCTGAAGTATAGGAACTACCATTTTCCTAGAATAGGTTATCCAATATTCCTCCTTAGCTGTCATCTTGTAAATTTTTTCGAAATTTGCGTCGCAATACTCATCCCGAACATGCTCTTTATAGTGCACTCTTCTTATGGGTATAGAGGAATAATGACCCTCATATTGTCCATTTCGAACACCATTTTCCTTTTCTTCAATTATATTATCACCATAGAATCAAAATCCCAATCTCATCTAATCAATTCTAGGTATGGGTTTCTATCATCTCCAATCTCAATCACTTCAAAGTCTGCAACAACGCACACTCCTTCAATATCTACTACAACACCGGGTAACCTTCCCATAGGGAGAATATTCTGTTGGTTGGCCATCCTCAACCTGATCGGTGACCACTACAACTTTGGACTTCCCATTAATTCCCAATCTTTCTTAGGCAAAAAACTGGCATCAGATCCTATATCTATGATTAGCTACTCCATATCATATTCTTTGATATGTGCAATTAGTGTTAGTTCCTTCCCCATTCTCTTCTTATGTCAATGTAATTTTTTTACTACACATTGATCACTTTGTGGCACTTCTTTATCAACATGGGAGTCTAGAAACTCCTGAAGTCCTTCGACAACCTTCTGATTTCTCAATAACTTCATGGAAGTCTATAAAAATGACCATAAGATACTTGGATCGAATTATTTTCTCTGAGTAACTACTTTAGCGTTATCCTTCTTTGGTATTGGTATTAACTTTGGCATCAATTGCACTTTAGATGTTGAAGCTCCAAGATCCATGAAGCTTCAATTCACGTCCATGAACGTTTCTTTTTCCTACTGAATACTGAACCCAAGGGATCTTTCTATGGTCTTTCTCACCCATGTATATTCCATCGGATTCTAACCTTATTTTTTATCATCTCTCATTGTGGCTCCACTCCTTGTTACAATATTGATGCGTGGTTCATCCTCCCTTAGTTCAGCGGTCATCATTTGTAGATTTTGTGTGGGTTTCTAGTTCCTTTTCTCCTACATATTTTCAATAAGGACCAAAAATTATTCTATTATATGAACAAAATATTTGCAGTAGTTGCATGTTGTAGTAATAATTTTACACTCTCTTGTGTAGTGTCTTGTATATCCACAGTTTTAACAACTCATCTAGCCACATCCTTGACCAAATCCTCCTCCTCATTCTTAGAAACCTCCTCATCCAACATTTTTTCCTTTATCCTCGTGTGCATATCCCTCAACTCGCATCCTATAAGAATCTGCAATGTGTTCCATCATCAAGCCATAACTTTGACAGTTCTTCTCATCATGCCCTACTGGCTTATAGAAGTTGAAAAATAACTGCCTAGGGGTATGAACATACTTCTATAATAAATAACATTGTTTTGGATGATGTTGTCATACAGTTCTACATATCTGACACCATAGGTTTGATCCTAGAATTAATGGATTAGGTGCTCCACTAGCCAAGTAATATCTGAACATGGGGCATTGTTCCTTAGAATGGCCTTTAGCTTTGCACTTTATACACCACACTTCCTATCTAACTTCTTTACCTTTATTTATATCTTGAAATTCCAAGGTCAAATTCGCTAGCTGAATCTGAATTTTTTGTACTCTTGTATGAGTATCTCCCACCGTCGAAGCTTCTGACTTCATTGAAATTTCCAGAGCTTTTATTTGAGTTGTTATTTTCTGTTGTGTCAAGGAAAACTTGATATGTGGAAGAAACGTAGCTATAAACCACTCATTATGTTTCTCTTAGAGAATTCTAAAGCATACTTGTCCCATTAACATTTTGAAACTTTTATCCAACTCCCAAACAGATTCATTTGTCATTTGTTTGACCTACTTCAGTTCAATAATGCATTGTGACTACAATTTTGGCTTCTCGAATTATGATATCGATGCTTTCCTAACGTCATCCAATGAAGCATTTTTATTAGTCATAGAATATTTCATATACCAGTTCAACGGTATTTCATGCACCGTCATGATGAGTTGTTCCTTATTTAAATATTCATCAGTAACTTGTCTTACTTTCCATATTGCATCAGCAACAAACCAAAATTGCTCAGGATCCTCTGATCCAAGTCCTCTAAAAATATAAAACTTAATGTCATTGGCCATTTTTCTTCATGGGGGGTTAGGGAGAGGGGTATGGGACTTATGGGAATTAAGGAGAGGGGGATGGGGTGTAGGGGAATTACGGGGAGGGGAATGAGGGGTAAGGGGAGTATAGGGATGGGGAATTTGATAGGTTCCATGATTATTCCCAACTCCTAGCTGCAACAGACCTCTAGGGGGTACGGGGTTATTTATTTCTTCTTCGCTTTTAGATTCACATAACAAGGGACTATAGTTAGTCTCAATAAAGTTCTCGCAATATAATTTGAACTATTTTCCAATTCGCATATATTAGACTCCAGACGTATTCCCTTTTCGCCCAAATATTAATCTGACTGCATTCGTAGTACCCCTTTTTCACATAAAATAATTTTAACCACAGATTCAAAGAATTTATATACTTACCTCATGGTCCCTTGAAAAATATTTTCTTATCTTCGTTGTAAGATATAGCTGTGTCTATGCAAAAATTAGTGATAAATCCTCCCAAGATACTATCGATCCCAAAATCAACATCCCTTGAGATGTTGTTACTCGTTCCCTTGAGTATTTGTACCAATTCATGGCTCCACATGTTAGTAGGCTCATTATTTTTAAATCAAGTCTTATTCTCAGTAAACCTTGACAACCACTCATGTAGTTCATTAGAAAATGACGCGAAGAAAATCTCATGTTGTCCTGTCAAAATATACCTATGCAACTAGGCTTCATGTAATATTCCTAATTAGCCCAAGCTAATAGGAATATACAATTTTGTTTTCATTTTCTTGTTGCAAGAATAAAATTGTAAAGGAGGATAAATTAAACTCCTCAAACAGCAAAATAAATCAAATCCAATGTGAACAATGCTAAATCTGGGTTGCCTTAACAGAACACCCTTATGTGTAAAAGGGATTAATTCATTTGACTACGTCACTGGACCAAATCAACAGCGTTTTATAGATACATTGAATCACCTAGATGCACAACGCAGTTTTAATTGGAGGCTAATAATGTGAATGGAGCTAAATCATTGAGATGGTTTAGGGTTTGGCAAGGTTTCCATCTTATTTAAGGAGGAGAAGGACAACATGAGAAGAGTTGTTGAACATATTGTTTTGGAAGAACATGTTTGTTTATACATTTCTCATTCTCTTTTTTGTTTAGCAGAGAATAGTTTTGTTTAGCACTAGGTGTTCCTGATCGGGAATCCACCTCTTTCCTTGAGATGCCTCTTGGAAGAGTCTTGCATTTAATGACCACTATCAGGAATTTGGCGAAGCTTCTACTTCCAACTACAATGCAGATCCTATTGAGGGTTTGGTTTTCTTTGTAAGCTGCAGCAAGTGGAGGCTATATCTATTCAGATCTAAGCCATTCTAGTGCCTCTTTTCAGTGGGAAAACCTTCTATCCCCCTAGAAAGAGTGCATTGGATCACTAGAGCTTCAGATCCATACATTGGCATCAAGCCAAATTGTTCATCAAGTCTACAGCATCGTATATCTTCCAATACTGCATTATCTACAAGAGGGAAGTTGCAGGGAGTTTTGGAAATATTTGAGGAGTGATCTCTAGTGATGGGAATCTTCCTCTCACTGTGGTGGTCCATGTATTTATGTTATTATCCATGTCATATCCAAATATGATCTGAATACTCTTGTATAAGCTTCCGGAATTCTGAAGAAATCTGCAAATCTGTTGCATGAGATCTCAAATCTACTCCATATGCTTCATGTTTTTCTGAAAACCCCAAGGGGTATGTAAAATAGAGTCAGTCTAGTGTACAGATCTGATATAGATCTAATATTTGTACACCAATCTTTTCTAGATTTTAGTTGTAACCTACATATGTTGTATGCTCAACAAAAATAATGTTGTCAAGGCTTTTGCAGTGAAATACATTGTTGCAACACCTCTTTTAGAAGGTTTTCTTCATAAAAGTCTTCCATCTTTCTCTTGTACACTAAATGGGCGACATTGTAATTCTGATTTACTGTTGTATAAGATATTTTTGAGCTACCATATTGGTCTTCTACTGTTTTTCCTTAAAACTGCGTTATTTTCTGGGTAGTGTTACTTTGTGTTGCTTCAGTCCCTTCCTTGGGAAATTTTCAAGCCATACTAGGTGTGGGAGGTCTATTTACCTCACCTAGTTTGATTTTTTTCTGATTTCCTCTTGGATTTGGGTCTTATATTATCAATTCTAAGCGATCCAAGGGTTGATTTCAAATCTGTAGCATCCATTTCTAAAAAAATCATTTTTCATACATGCCTTGCTAGCAGTCCCATTTCGGGGATATTATAGTGGTATCGGAGCGACTATCTTGGCACAACATGTGCTTATTGAAGAGCCAATATGTCTTTTCATGGAAAGCAGGACTTATGAAGAAGTTTGGTTACACTGAAGACATAGAAGTAAAGGGTCCAAACCCTTTATTTGGAATATTGAAAGGGAAAGAGTTCTCAAAAACTCTGTTCCAAACTATGCATGAGCTGAAGAATGAAATCAGGGGAATGAGGAATGAAGGACCAGCAGATATTTTTTAGATATTTGCACATGAAGGAAGCCCCACTACTTCATATGATGTGTGTGAGTATTCAGCCACACAATCTAATCTACAACATTGTAGCATGCCTACATTCCTTGCAAGAGAAGAAGAAGAAGGAGAGACGCCAAAAGAGGAGACTCTTGGTGACTATCTCCAAGAATATAAATCTTAGTCTAAAATATTCAAAGAGAATCTAAGCTTCCCGGAGTTTTTTCAACTCAAATAAGAGAGAAGATCCAGTAGAAACATGAGAAGAAGAGGGTGCATGCAACACACCTTGGGTAGAAATTTCCTACCTATATTTGATGGATCACCTGAGGACTCAGCCAAGTCTTGGGTAAAGCTTATTCCTAGTGGTTATTTGAGTCTTCTTCATTAAAAAATGTAAACATCTCTACTTAAAGTTCACTAGGAGGTTAGTGGAAAGATTTGATTCTCTGCCATCTGAAATTTTGGTGGGTAAACAAACTAAGCCCAAGAAATCAGAACCTTTGCATAAGATGGAAATTTCCATGAAGATAACTCCATTTCATAACATATTTGAAGAGGTTAAAGATCTGCTACATAATTTGCCAAGGGCAAAGGCCTCACTTCAGCAAGAACCTTATTCTCAAGAAGAAGACATGAGTGTTCCTTTTTCAAGGAGAGATCAAGAGAAAGAATCTCTTATTGATGAGGCATACTCCATTAATGAAAAGAAGAAAGAAGAAGAACTGAAAAGTTCCTCCAGCGCAGTGATAACAGGAGGAGATCTATTTTTATTGACAGATGGAGATAAAGCCACTGCTTTCACTAAGAGGGCTCTTGTATCTTTGCAAGAAGGCCCCAAGGATCCTATATATGAAGAGGATGAGCAGCATGTGTCTATGATGATATACAATGAGGGAAAAAAATGGAAGGAAGGCGTTCCAACATTCCATCTAATTTTGGGAACACACACTATGATAGAGCAATCCTTTGTGATCAAGACTCTTGACACCAAGTAGATGATGGGTGTTCATGAGTTAACTACATCTAAGGGGATCACCTTAGACTGTGAGATCTTACAGAAGGTGGGTGATGAAGAATAATATGGGGAGGTTGCTCCACTTCCCCCTTATCATGATACTTCCACACAACAATCAGAGATGGATTTGTGAAGTGGAAGCTGTCATAATATGTTCCCATCTGTTGTTCGCATGGGAATGAGCCATGAGACATCATCATCTTGTGGTATGCCACCTGGGATACCACCTGATTCAGATTTTATGAAATATGTTTCATTCATTGATGCTCCTTTCATAGATCCAAGGAGGAAGGGAGCATTAGAAGACCATGCTTCAACACTGAGAGTATGGGGAAAATACAAGGAGAGGGAAAGAATTTTTCCCTTAACATCACTATCCATTATCTCATATCATACTGTGCTGAGAAAATATGCTGCAAGAATGAAGGATGACACCATCATGGAGCAAGGAAGGAAATCCTTGAATAAGGAAGAGTTAAATTAACCCTCTCTTTATTCCTTTGAAGGAGAGAGTAGATCTATGCACCACTCCATTGATAGGAGGAGGATTGTTGGTGAAGAGCATGCTCTTAGTACATATGTTTTCTATTCTTATTTCATGCATTATTACACCATTTTTTTGTGGGCCATGACTCCAAGGAGGAGTAATATATTTTGTAAGCCTCGTGGCCAATATTGGGCCCCAAAAAAATCTGAATTGGGCCACTCCCTTAGAAGAAAAAGGGAGATTTTTCATCAATATGGGTACTTTCAAAAGGCACCAAATATATCTCACACTTTCAGATATGGTGAGATGGTATGGGTAGAAAGTAAGTGGTGGGAAAACCACTTACCACATCTCGGTTTGATGCAAGTATGGGATGCTCTGCACTAGCTCCACATGTGGGACTATGATCCACCTCCATGTGCACAAATTTCTATTTGTTTGTACATTGTTTTGATCCCCTATATTGATGATGTACTTGTACTTTTTATGGGGATGTATGGAGGAAGGAGGGAAGGCATGCATGTGCCCTATGGGATGACTCACTCCCTATACTTTATGTCTTATATTTTAGGGAGGGCATTCGGAAAACCATGATTGTTTCATGTAATTTATTGTTTCCTTATGGGATGAGTTGTTTGCATCTCATCATAACGTTGTTGGAACAAGTCTTGGATGGATGGATTGGTGATCACTTAGCTTATGGGAGAAGTTTATCATTTGTTTGTATCACCAATGGAGGAGGAAAGGAGTTGCAGCACTCACCTTATCAGTTGCTTGAGGACAAGCAACATTTTGGAGGGGAGGACTGTAATATTCCTAATTAGCCCAAGCTAATAGGAATATACAATTTTGTTTTCATTTTCTTGTTGCAAGAATAAAATTGTAAAGGACGATAAATTAAACTCCTCAAACAAAAAAATAAATCAATTCCCATGTGAATAAGGCTAAATCTTGGTTGCCTTAATAGAACACCCTTATGTGTGAAAGGGATTAAGTCATTTGTCTGGGTCAAGTGGACCAAATCAACAACGCTATCTAGATACATTGAATCACCTAGATGCACATCGCAACTTTAGTTGGAGGCTAATCATGTGAATGGAGCTAAATCATTGAGATGGTTTAGGGTTTGGAAAGGTTTCCGTATTATTTAAGGAGGAGAAGGACAGCATGAGAATGGTTGTTGAACATATTGTTTTGGAAGAACATCTCTATTTAGACATTTCTCATTCTCTTGGTTGTTTAGAAGAGAATAGTGTTGTTTAGCACTGGGTGTTCCTGAATGATAATCCTACCTCTTTCCTTCAGAGGCCTCTTGGAAAAGTATTGCATTTCATGACCACTATTAGGAATTTGGCCAAGCTTCTACTTCCAAATACAACACAGATATTGTTGAGGGTTTGGTTGTCTTTGTAAGCTACAGCAAGTGGAGGCTAGATCTATTTAGATCTAAGCCATTCTAGTGCCTCTTTTCAATGGGAAAGCCTTCTATCCACCTAGAAAGAGTGTATTAGATCATTAGAGCTTCATATTCATACCCTGGCATTAGGCCAAACTATTCATCAAGTCTACAATGCAATATATCTTCCAAGACTTTGTTATCTGCAAGAGGGAAGTTGCAGGGAGTTTTGGCAATCTTTGAGGAGTGATATCTATTGATGGGAAACTTCCTCTCACTGTGGTGATTCATGGATTTTTGTTCTTATCCATTTCATATTCAGATCTCAGATCTACTCCATATGCTTCATGTTTTGCTGAAAACCCCAAGGGGTATGTAAAATAGAGACAGTCTAGTGTACAGATCTGATATAGATCTCATATTTGTACACAAATCTATTCTATATATGAGTTGTAACCTACAGCTGTTGTAATGTCCCTACTTAGCCTTAGCTAAGAGGATACATTAAATTTTGATTTATTTTATGTTTTATGAATAAATGAATAAAGGAGGACATGTAAAACTCCTAATAAATCAATGCCCATGTGAACAAAGACAAATCTGGGCTATGTAAATAATCACTTGCAGGTGTGAAAGAGGGTTGAGCCAAAGATTGGGTCCAACTTGACCAAATCAACTGCGTTGTCTAGGTTCAATGCATCTCCAAGAGGGACTGCACAGTTCTAGAAGGAAGCCTCTAATGTGAAGAGGGGTGACTCATCAAAGTGGTTTAGGTTTTTCAAAGGCTTTCTCATGTTATAAAAGAAGGAGGAGAGCAACATGGAGGGGTTGTTGATGAATTATATTTCTGAAGTATTTGTCTGCTTAGACAAATACCATTCTCTGCTGTTTAGTGGAGGATTGTGATTGGATTTCCTATTTAGGAGTTTCATCTCTTCCCATGAGGATCATTGGAGGAGCTCTTTGCTAAAGTTGGCCACTATCTGGTTTGAGACCAAGCTCTATCTTTCATGAGCAGTGCTAGCCCATTGAGGGTTTTTCTGCTGCTATCTTTTGTAGCAAGTGGAATTCTAGATCTGCTTAGATCTAGTGGTTTTTGAGAGGCTTTCTCTATTGGAGAGTTTTCTTCAGCCTCTAAGTATTTAGCTGATCTATATTTCATATCATATCAGTACTTTTCATTCCATTTATTCTGTCTCCTTCACCCTCTGCATAGTTTCTGCTTCATACTGCGTTATTTTGTGAGAGGGTTTTGTTATTTCAGTTTGCTATCAGTTTGGAGGAAGATCTCTTGGTGTTAGGCTTGCCTTCCCTTGGTGATCCATGGATTGGGTTGCTGATCCATGTCTCTATAGATATGATCTATTTTAGCAATAAAATTTATTTTCATAAATTTCTTGGTTTTCTACAGCACAGTATATTGTAATTCAGATCTACAGCTTAATATGCAATATTTTGATGTAATTCCAATTCGATCTTGTTCTTAAAGTCTTGTAGCTTCTAGATCTGTATTATATCTGATGTTTCATCCATATATATGTCTTAGATCTGAAATGTAATTTACAGCAGCTGAACCATTTGAAAAATAATTTTGTCTATGCATTTGTGCAGTTTATTCCTAGTTGCAACTCTAATTTCTGAAGGGATCTTTCCCTAGTTCTTCTTGTAATCATTTGTAAAGGAAATAAGATCATATGTAAATCTGATTTAATATTATATTTCTGAAGTATCAGGTCTTTGGCTGAGCTCCTCTGATTTTCAGTCAAATCTGCGCAATTCTAGTAGTTGGGGTTTTCATTTTGTAGCAGCTTCTCTCTTTGGTTGATTTCTAGCTAGTCTTGTTTCCGGGAGATATGTTTAATGTGCTTAAACTTATTTTTTTATGCTGAAATTGCATATATATGTCACATACAGCTTGAGTGAGGGGATCCTAGCCCTGATCATCATTTTATTTGCTCATATTTTCTTATACAGCATTCTCATTGAAGGCCTTGTTGAGATTCCTGAATTGGGATTATTCCAAGTTCTATAGGCAGAGTCTACAGTTGGCCAAGTAGCCTTTGGTTCTCACCCTATTTTCAAAGGTGACATAACCAATAAATGCCTCTATAGTCCATCTCTAACATAGAATCTTGATAATCCCCAAAAAGGGACATTACAGTTGTTGTATTCTTAATAAAAATAATTTTGTCAAGGCTTTTGCAGTGAAATACATTGTTGCAACACCTCTTTTAGAGGGCTTTCTTCATAAAAGTCTTCCATATTTCTCTTTTACACTGAATGGGCCACATTTTAAATCTAATTTACTGTTGTATAATCTATTTTTGAGCTACCATATTGGTCTTCTACTGTTGTTCCTTAAAACTACATTATTTTTTGGGCAATGTTACTTTGTGTTGTTGCAGTCCCTTCCTCGAGCAATTTTCAAGCCATACTAGGTGTGGGAGGTCTATTTACCTCACCTAGTTTGATTTGTTTCTAATCTCCTCTTGGATTTGGGTCTTATATTATAATATTTAAGGGATCCAAGGGTTGATTTCAAATTATGTAGCATCCATTTCTGAAAAATGCGGTTTTCAAACATGCCTTGCTAGCAGTCCCATTTTGGGGATATTACACTTCAGTCATCAATCACAGATTTCTTTCTTCTTAAGTTGCTAACCCTCATTTTTTCTTATCTACCCACTCTTGTATTTACTTATTTGATGGATGCCACATCCACATGTCCCTCAAACAAATCTCGGTCTCGATAATGAAATTATTTGTTGCCTTGTTTGGGCTTGACCCAAGTTCGACTTTGTACTTCACACCAACAAAACCCTCGGACACCGGCCATTTTAGCAACGACCTATAAGCAGATCACAGTCTCACCCAAGGTGGCTATGGGTGGTTGTAGGACCAATTTTTTATAGCCTTGAGGGACTACGTGAGGTGGCTACTACTTCGTTTTTCTGTATTTTTTTAATCTTCTAACATACATATAACTATTGTGCTATATAACTTAAACATTTAATTATTCACATTCATATAAACATAAACATATCACAGGACAATGTAAATTTCACTATCATGCCATCTACTTGCAATCATTAATTCCCATAAACAGATAAACAACAACACAACAAAGATAAATACAAAATACTCCCAAAAATTCTTCTTATTTATTAATATGGATATGTTCAGTACATTTAGCTTCTCGATTTGTGCACATAGCTGCATGTGGTATGTGCACTAAGTTGCAGACTCTTCCAAAGTCTCTGCGTGCTTATCTGCAAAGCCTTCCCTTAAGTCCCAAAATAGACTAAAGATAGAAAATACAATCACTTGCACTCATCGACTATCCATGAATACTACTTCAACACAACATTACATCCCTTTCTATATATTTAGACCATTACAAAATCATGGTATATATTACCATGGGCTGGAAAAAACAAATAGCTAAAAGCTCGAAACCCATTAAAAAATGAAGACTTCGACCCAACCTTAAGCCCCTACACTCCACGCGATCGATATGAATTTGCGGTACCGCACACTCCTCTCCTCACAATGTGGAGTCTTTTGAAAAAATATTGACCAATTTGGGTTGCACCCAACATGACGTCTATCAGTCATTGGTCTCACCAGCATTGTGCTCGAATATTGTGGATATGTAGCATTGGTATTTAAGGCCTTTCTATGTGACAATGTTGGTTGGTATGATGCAAATATATGTCTTACCAATCAGACTCTTCTTATGATAATTATTCATATTTATAATTTCCAAGTACCTTGTATGGACTTTGAATAACTCCCTAGTTAAGAGGGAGTGTTGAAATATGTAACTAGGTTTTCTCTTCATAATGACATATGTAATCTTGATTTTTTATATTCAATGTAAAGAGAAAAATAAATTTATCATTTTTTTTTATTGAGGCATGGGTTTCATGTTGAAGGGAAATTTATTTTTAGGCCAACTACCCATTGAGTCTTTCTAGGGCTTGTCATTTAGTCTACAAGTCAATTGAGTCATTGTCATTTATTTAAGACCCATTTCATCATGTTAAATATTGTAAATAAAAAATTATTTCAGTCAAAATACCCTCCAATACCTCACCATAATGCAAATATCAATTCAACTTAAACACATGGAAAATTTGGCCTAAAAGGAGAATGTAATATCCCAAAAGGGAAAATTCAGTAATATTGACCATAAAAACGTTATTTTTAGAAAATTACGCTATAACAGAGGAAAATAACACTTGGATCCCATATAATATGTATTATGAACCCTCACATACAAAAATGAATCAGAAACAAATCCCCTTTACTAAGTTAAACAGACCTCCCGAGACCAATATGGCCTAAAAGCACCCAAAACCCCATGACTTATACCATGCAGAATTTATAAAGCACATGACTACATGATTTAATGAGGTTTTCTAAAAAAATAGGATATCAAACCATATATATATGGTTTTATTAGGAAATATGCTGAGAAAACAGAGATCTAGCCTCTTCAATACAATATTGAGATAACCCGGCAAGGGTTTCTTCGAAGCATAAGTACAAAGGAGCAGATCTATACATCCAACTATGAAATAAAGCATTCTTACTGAATATTTACATACATATCGCTGAATGATACAAGAAATATATGAGATTCCCCTTTGGTAGCTTTCAGAAAGAAGGATTGACCTTTCCTCGGGAAACTAGCTCAAAACCTAGGGGTTCAACCCTGAATACAAAAACGTCGGAGTTGCAGTCTTAAAACTGAGTAGCAGCTACAACTCAAGAACTGGATGGAGATGGATGTAGATGATTCAAAATCATAACAAAACTCCTCCAATAGATATTCCAAGTGAAAGGCTCATCCTAACACTGAAGATCTTACCCTCCAAACAATCACAACAAACCCTTACTGCAGGTGCTCTCTGAAATGATGCAATCAAGGAGAGGGACTGCACTATAGATGATGGAAAATGGTTGGAATGATGCCAAAGATAGTGAAATAAGCTCAAATTCTTCCTCACTGATCCTCCAAAGGAAATAAGGCTTCCTCCTCCGAAAAACAAGCTCTGGAAGTGGTGTTGTGAAACCTCCACTGCAACACCTTGCAACACAACGTTATACTTCAATAGAAATAGTGTTGTAGCTGAAGGAGGTGGCTTGGACTTAAGCCTAAATGTGGGGAAATGAAGTGCAAGCTCCCTCAATAGGCCTCTCAATAAAGGAGAAGGAATTCCTAAACAAAAATACCTTGTGCTAAGCAACACAACAACTTTGCTAAACAACAAGAGAATGCACAATAGTCTAACCAGACCATAAAATCAATAATCCATAATATGAGTTCATATGGCTTCCTTTCCCTCCTTTTATACAAATGGAAGCCCTCTCTCCTTGGGTCCCACTCATTAGGGTTTCCTCCACCAAGGAATATTCCTCCCACTATCTTTTAGTTGTCTCCCAAGATGATCTCCACCTCCTATCCCAGCATTGTTGACTTGGTCAAACTTGACCTTGTCCACATGCAAATGTCCTATTTCACACATGAGGGTGTGAAATCCAGCTCTTATGATGATCCATTTCCACACTATGATGGATTTTATTCATATATTTGAAATGTATAGGCCTCCTTACCCATTTATTCATTTCGTAAGTAAAATCAGCAAAAATCAAGTTTCCAATTAGTTTCATGCTAATTTTGGAATATTACAGTCCTCCCCTCCCAAATGTTGCTTGTCCTCAAGAAAATGTAAGGATATAACTGAGAAGTCTCCACTCCTCCTGCTATAGCATCCACATGTGATATGCTCCTCCAAAGAATGAGATGTTGTCTCATCAATAAATCTCCATATTGCCCCTCCCAAGCTTGCAAGTTAGCCAAATAGCTATCATCATGAAAAAGTAGAGTGCTCAGGAAATAAGAGTGTTGGGAACTATCATTCCCATGTGGATCCTCCATCCCCAAGAAATCATCCATACAAATGAGTTACCTCCCAACATGGCAACTGCTGAAAATACTCCTCCACCTTAGGCTCATGCAGAGTAGGTGGCCTAAAAATCTGATCATGGTAGACCAAGTAGCCTACCTCATGATGTCCTCCTCTCCACTTATGATAAGTGTAGAGTATTTTTAGATCTTGGGCTGCAATAATGTTTCCCTCAAGTGGCAAGAAGAAGACTTGATCTCCAAATATCTCTTCTCCAACGTTATGAATCATGCTGGCCCAAATCATTCCATATATGATGAGTTGGAAATAACCATCATATGGCATCCAATCAATCCCATGGCTCACCTCATAAGTAAAAAGGTGTTTTTTTGTAGTGGCCACATCTCCTCCCATGCTCCCCTTAGAACATGTAATGAAAAAAGTGCGGGAATCCTCCTCCCCAAAGGAAACACTCAACCCATGTGTCTCTCTACGAATCATGCTTCCAATAAAGATAAGAACAATATCATCAACTAAAATCATGATGAGTATCAAAATAAGGGAAATATTGAAGGTTTCATGTGGTGGTGGAAGGTACCAACAGTTTCCCAAGTAGTCCCAGTGCAGTTTTCCAAACTGTTGCTTCAAAAAAGAAAATGGAAAGTTGTTTCTTGATACATGGTTAATTATGTATGTTATCACATCTACTAATGAATAGTAAATGGTTGGGTACATCAATTGAACATACATGAAAGGATAAAACACTTTCCCAAGGCCATATAAAATATGGCTATCTCCATCATACAATTTGGCCCAATGTTGACCATGGAGCTCAGTGAAAAGCTTGCCCTCTTGTGGAGCAATGCACTTAATAGAAATGGTAAGAGTATGCAAATACTATGAAAAAACAAGATTCTTACCATGTGTTGGAAGTAAGAAAATGTATGGATCCATGAATAAGCCTCCCATAGTGGTATGACATACTCCCATGAAGAGGAATGAATCATATGCTACAGGAAGATCACCCTTCTTATAATTGGCAGTCCAAGTTAAGAAGATCGTATCTCTGTAATATATATTTCCATCCACTACTCCATCTATCTCACCTCCTTCTTGTCCACCAAGTGCATCAAATGTGAAGTGATTCTGGGGACACTCCATCAATAAACTCAAACTCCAAGGTGACAGCGTTGTTTCCCCATGAAAATAGGCTCCTTTCAACTCATAGTTCCATTCTTTGACATGCTCCTTGTCAAAGACATCTCCCACAATGCTGCTACACAGAGGAAGTTCCTTCCAAGGTGGAAGTACCTCTTGATCATCTAAGGCCAAAGAGTAGCCCCTTTGCACCATGATAGTGTCATCTCCTACTCTTACAACATCATGCAATGTGTGAGAGAAAATATTCCCATGCTCTCCCAACGACAACCCAAGCAACAAGGTATTTTGCTGCCTCCTCATACCTCCATCATAAAAATCATCTGGTGAAAACATAGTGATCGATATGAAGAATTTCATATCAACACAATGCATCCATACTACTTTCTGCTCAATGATCCAAGTATCCTACCATACCTTCTTCACCTGCATACCCTTAGAAAGAGGATATGTCATATGATGGCCAAAATCTTTCAAGAGTAGCCAACACAACCAAGCCTCCTATTGCCCAGTATCATAGATTTGCAAGTATATTTCCAGCTTCTTTCTCTCCATCCACATCCATTCATCCACCAGTGGATGTCTCCTACCATTCTTTAACTTGGTACTCCCCTAAAGAAGACTACCATCCTCTCATATCAAATTTTTATCATTGAATTTCATGGGATTTTGAAATGAAACTCCTTAGAGATCTCCTAGAAAATATCTCACACCAATGATCAACTTGAATCCATAAAGATCCAAGTATGATGAGGGAAAATCCTCCTCATACTACTGAATAACCTTGCACTCCATGATATGTTTAAGTGCACCTCCCTTGAGATCTCTCCATGAGAGCTTATTCTCACCAATGGCCCTCCAAAACCAATAAGGTTCTGGATCTGCTGCAAGTAGAAGTCTCTCTTTGAGCTGTGAAATTCTCATTGAGAAAGTGTCATATAGAAAGGAGAAAGTATTTCTGATCTCAATATGTCTACCATCTATCTCTTCTTCCTCCATTACTTCATGAATGAAGCTACCATTGGAATGCTCCCATAATGAATGGGTCCTTTTTTCTTCACTATTTCTCTTGTACAACGTAGTGAAATTATGTTGCTCTAAATCAGTAGTATGGAATGATGTATATCCCTCTGTAATATTTGATGAACTGATAAGACAGGAAACTTAGGCATACTTTGGTGAACTTTGGAAGCATCTTGTAGGGCTGCAAGAGTTCCTCCCTCAAATGTGTTGGCTTCCCAAACTGTTGAAGATGAAGGCTACTCCTCCATGGTTGTAACATTGCTATTACATGCCTCTTTCAGTTGTGGTGAGGGCTTTTCCTTCCCTTTTCCAAATTTCCTATTCAAAATTTGAGAAAACTCAGCAATATTAGTCACTCTTGCATGGCTCAAATGGCTGAACCACCAAGTGTTTGCTTCACCTTCAAGGTGCAACGTTGCAATTTCTACAACCTCTCTCTCTACTACTAGATGTAGTAGGAAGAATGCCTCTAGCTTCATCACCCAAGCCTTTGCTACACATGTGAGTGATCCATCAAAAGTGGAAAATAGAAATCTATTTCCTCTCATCATCCCATTGTTATAGGGCCTCCTTTCTTCCTCCAGTTGAATGAAACGTGGTAAAGCTAGAGTCTCCTTGAAGGCTATAGGTTTAGATTTGTATTCAGCAAGGTATTCACTTAGAATTTCAGATTCCAAGTGTCCTTCATTCTTCTTGTCTTCTCCATTTTGAGAATAGGAAGTGCATGGCCCTTCCTCTTCTTGAAACCCTCTACGAATTTCATTGCATATTTTCTCCCTCATTTGCTTAACCTCCTTGGAGAGGTTCTTCCTAAATCTGAAAAGTGATGAGATAAGGCTCATCCTCTCCATAATTTTGATCTGCTTCTTCTCTTTTTCTTCTTATAGATAATGGCTAGAACTCATAGGCTAAGCCAAGATTATGCTTTGATACCACTGTAACATTCCAAAAGGGAAAATTTAGCAATATTGACCATAAAAAGGTTATTTTCATAAAATTACGTTATAAAAGGGGAAAATAACACTTGGATCCCATAGAATATGTATTATGGCCCTCACATACAAAATGGAATAAAAAAAAAATCCCCTTTACTAAGTTAAACAGACCTCCTCGGACCAATATGGCCTAAAAGCACCTAAAACCCCATGACTTATACCATGCAGAATTTCTGAAGCACATGACTGCGTGATTTAATGAGGGTTTCTACAAAAATAGGATATAAAACCATATATATATATATATATATATATATATATATATATATATATATATATATATATATATATATATATAGTTTATTAGGAAATATGCTAAGAAAACAGAGATCTAGCCTCTTCAATACATTATTGAGATAACTCGGCAAGGGTTTCCTGGAACCATAAGTACAAAGGAGCATATCTATACATCCAACTATGAAATAACATATTATTATTGAATATTTACATACATATAGCTGAATGATACAAGAAATAGATGGTAATCCCCTTTGGTAGCTTTCTGGAAGAAGGATTAACCCTTTCCTTAGGAAACTAGCTCAAAACCTAGGGGTTCAACCCTGAATACAAAAATGTTGGAGTTGTAGTCTCAAGATTGAGTAGCAGTTGAAAATAAAGAACTGGATGGGTATGGTTTTATATGATGCACAATATTAAAAAACCTCCTCCAATAGATCTTCCAAGTGAAAGTCTGATCCTAACACTGAAGATCTTACCCTCCAAACAATCACTGCAAACCCTTACTTCGGGTGCTCTCTAAAATGGCGCAGTCAAGGAGAGGGACTATGCTATAGATGATGGAAAAATTTTGGCCTGATGCCAAATATAGTGAAATTATCTCAAATTATTCCTCACTGATCCTACAAAGGAAAGAAGGCTTCCTCTTCTGAAAAACAAGCTCTGGAAGTGGTGTTGTGAAACCTCCACTGCAACACCCTGCAACTCAACATTATACTTCAATAGAATTAGTGTTATAGCTGAAGGAGGTGGCCTGGCCTTAAGCCTAAATGTGGGGAAATGAAGTGCAATCTCCCTCAAGAGGCCTCTCAATAAAGGAGAATGAATTCTTAAATAGAAATACCTTGTGCTAAGTAGCACAACAACTCTGCTAAACAGTAAGAGAATGCACAATAGTCTAACCAGACCATAAAATCAATAATCCATAACATGATTTCATATGGCTGCCTTGCCCTCCTTTTATACAAATGGAAGCCCTCTCTCCTTGGGTCCCACTCATTAGGGTTTCCTCCACCAAGGAATATTCCTCCCACTATCTCTGAGTTGTCTCCCAAGATGATCTCCACCTCCTATCCCAGCACTGTTGACTTGGTCAAACTTGACCTTGTCCACATGCAAATGTCCTCTTTCACACATGAGGGTTTCAAATCCAACTCTTATGATGATACCTTTCCACAATATGAGGGATTTTATTCATATCTCTGAAATTTATGGGCCTCCTTACCCATTTATTCATCTCCTAAGTAAAATCAACAAAAATCAATATTCCAATTAGCTACATGATAATTTTGGAATATTACAAAGAAATTCAACCTAATGAAAGACCTATATATAAGGAATACTTTGACCTCACTTGGGGAGACTCACTCACTTCCATCAAGTTCGATAAAAAAGGAGAAAATAGTTTGAAGAAGAGGAAGTCAAGAAGGAGAAAATAAAGTTGAGCATTTGGGAATGTTTTTGGGCTATCTTTCTCGCATGTGTGAAGTGGATTACGGAATTTTTCTACAGCAAAAAGTACCGAATTGAAGTCATCATCAAGGGAAGATTTTTGGGTCAAGAAAGGTCTCCTTTGCAAGATGAAGTATAAAATAAAATAATTCAAGTCAAGCAGAGAAGAGAAGAAAAAATTTCATCCATTTTCTAGCCACACTGGTGAAGTAGGGTTTCTATAGAAGAATCAACTAGGGGGTCAAAGTTGCTGAAGAATTTATTGAGGAGGTAAAAGTTGAAGAAGAATTTATTGGAAGTAAATATTGGAGAATTTCCTAAGGACAAAGTTGCTAGAGAAAAGGAAATATTTGACTTGGTCTTGGAATGTCTTGGTCAAGGTTCATAGGTCTTGGAATTCATCAATTTAAGTTCTATAAGAAGAGAAGAATTATTGCGGGTTTTCCTTTTAGTTGGAGAGGTTTTGGCCCTAGATAATTGCCTATGTCTTGTGTCCTCTTGCCTTATTATTCTTTATGGTTTGGTAGTTGTCTGATTAAAATAACACTAAATATAATCCAGAGAAACAAGAAGTTAATTAAGATAAGTAAAAATACTTCACAAGCAGTTATCAAAAGAAGAGAGATCACTTGTCTAGTTGCCCCTAGATTTTTCCACACTTTCCAGTTCTTATATTACACACTGAGGTATACCAATAATGAAAAAACACAAAGAATAATTGTATTACCAAAATGGAAGTTGAAATAAAAGCTTCAAAACTGAAGCTTTTGAATACTAAGCTTACAAAAATAATTCTTAGGAGTTTAGAATTCTAAAGGTACTTAGCAAGCTCATTTTCCTTCTTTTGATATACAAATTATGAAACTAACTAATAAAAATATTCTCTATTTCCAACAATAAACTATTGTGAGGTTGCATCTAGATCAATGTGACCTTTTTATTGGCTCATATTTTGGAATAAATCATGTGGATTTGATTTTATTTTTTGTAGCAAAATTAACCATGTTGATCATGTGTACTCCACATGGATTTTTGTTGAAATAAAGGATATGTCACTAGCTTTGGATACTAACTGAAAAAAAACATGTCTTATTTTTCATCTAGGTGGTATAAAAATATTAAAATGAATGAAAATTTATGAGATTTTTTATTTTCTAGAGAAATCTGGTAAATTGTTCTTACAATCCAATAATTTCATGATTTAAAATAAAAATAAAAATAATTAAATAAAATACATTAGGGAACAATTTATCTTCCAAAATATGTTTAAAAGGTGACAATAAGTGATATGAAATTGTTTTCCTAATCTCAGGATATGTTTTGTAATAATAGAAAAAAATCCCAAAAAGAGGACTAACGTCTCCCCCAAAATGAAAGTGTAGCATGTTCTCATGCCTCGAACTTGTGCTAATGTCTCATGATCAAAAGTTTCATTATCTTGGTATCACTATCAGATTTGTTGATTCTCAAGACTGTCTCTATTTTTTACATCTATCTCACCACTTTTCCTTCCTTTATAACATAATTCACAAACTCAATTAGTGTTAATTGATACATTTTCAGTCTGAGAAGGAATTTAAATTATCTCTCTTTTATATTCTAATGTTTCTTATTATTTGAATGAATTTTGTATTTAGCTACAGAATTCAGTTACTGACATTATTTGAGAGTTTCTGAAGATGAAGGAGAGGAGCGAAGAATATGGTTAGTTTTGAAATGATCCATACATGGATTTTTTCCCACTCACATGTCCAAAATCGAGAGAAACTACGACTAAAATCATGGTCAAAGGATTAGTCAAACAGAGGGTCGAGACCAGCAGACGAGAAGTTGGAAGCTTCACGATTTTCTCTCCAGATAGAAAATCTTGAAAGTTGTGAAGACCATGGTCCTGTTTAGAATTCTACTTCTAAGTTTCGTTAATATTTTTAGGTGAGATCATCTCAAAACATTTGAATTTAACTTGTTTTAAATACCGAGTCATTATGAACCAAAGATAAGTTTAATTTTGTTAATACTTCTATAAAGTGAAACTATGTTTTTATTAATGAATGGAGAAGGCGATTTTGAGACCATTTATGTGTAATTAGTCACAAGTGATTATTCAAGCCTTTCTGTTGCAGTGGGCCCCTGGATAGAAAAGGCTTCGTAGCATAAATTTATGTTGCTTTCTAGTTTAATTTTCCATTACCGCATAGATTAATTGTTGAGTTTTTCATAAGATAAATGATGTGTTTTCATAAGATAAATGTTGTGTCTTTCACATAGTTTAATGCTTCAAGTGTTTCGATTTCCTGAAATATATTGATGTCATAATCTTGTTAACATATTGAATGAATCTTTGTTTTGCATTTGTTTACACAGTAATCATATATCTCAAATTAGATAAGCATTTTACCTTTGTGCAGTAGGAAGAATACTTTGTTTTCATTCTTTAGTTCAATTAGCATTTCAATAGTCATTTAGATTGGATATTGATAGGTGTAATACTTCCATTTTATAGAATTTAGAATAGAATGCTTTGTTTCAATAGTGATAATTAGAATTAGTTCGATACTCTGTTTTTCATAGAATTAATTTAGATAGCTTTCATCTAATAAATAGAGAGAAGTTTTTAATACATATTTTTTATAGCACTTAGTCATAGCTTGGATTGATGCTTTGATCATATTTAGAAGAGATTTAAGTAGATATTTTCATTATTTAATCCAACAGGTTTCAAAGTATTTTAGATAGACATTTTAAAGATAATTGTCTGCATTAATAGTCTAACATAGTTAAAGTTAATCATGAGTTCTTTTTATGCAATATATATTTCTTTTGGATCAGTTTTCTTTCTTAAATTTAAATTTCATTTTCTGCCTTCTTGTAACTTTCATTTACTAGTTATTAGAATATTTTCTTTAGAGTAATTTATAGATCAATTTCCTTCTTATATTAATATTAAACGTTTCCTTTTATTCCTTCTTAAGTTTATTTTTCAAGCATTAAAATTCTTCTAGATTCAGTTGCTTTCTTGATTTTTAGATTTCATTCATATAAAATCTCTAAAAATACAAAAAATATTGAAGTTTATTTTCTAGTTCTTTTCAATTGTTCATGTTTTCCAATTAGGCTTTGATAATTAAATTAAGATTTCATTTCTTAGATCAATTCTTAGTTTTCCTATTTCATTCAAACGTTTAAGATAAAAACATAAAAACCCCCAAAGCAACGTATAAAATATAAACAACGAAGTAAGAAAGATAGGCTTCTAGCATATATAGCGCACCTACACTTCACAAGATTACTAACTCTGATCGATAATTTATGATAGAAATTTAAGACATTAAATTGACTAAACAAGAGTTCTCATGTTTCTTGCAAATGACATCCACATTATCCCTTGGTATTTTTTGTGATGTTTTCCACTCCTGATTTGGTTTGTTCATGAGTAACTTTACTTCGAGGCTCCTTTTTTAGCTTTGAGTTGCTTATTTTTGGTATACCAAATGTATTCCTACTTGGACATCATTACGTTTTCTTCTTGGATTTTCTTTTTTTCTTCTTTTATATTCTCATTCTCCTACACCAAGTTTAAATTGTTCCTTATTAATAATTCATTATGTGTTTTAATATACCTTTCTAGAGATTTCATATCTTCAATATTATATTAAATATTTCTAATTTTCCTTTTATTTTTCTTCAAATTTTCTTCATTAGTAGCCATGGTAGCTTTACCTTTGACTTTATCAGATATATACTTCATAATTTCTTCAATTTCATCTTTGGTCGTGACATTTTTCTCCTCTTCATCAATGATAATATACTCTTATGGAATATTTTTATTTTTTGTTGTTGTTATTTGTTTATTTTCTCTATATTTATCTTGTAAAGATTCACTAAAGATTATATGTAACCATATAATATCTATTGGTCCACATCTAATTCCAAGGTGATCGAGGATAATTTATTCCTTGACCCTTTTTTATGTTGATAAATGCTTTGTTTTTCTCTTTTTCTTCTTGAATTTTTTTTCACATATCACTTGTGACCCTTATTGCATATGCAATAGGATCTTTCCTTACCAGTCTATTTTTTGTTCTTCTACCTATTCCTCCTCTTCCATTGAATTTTCCCGAGTCCATAATTGGTTCCTCTTCATCAACTTCATCAAAATAACTTTCTTTTAAGAACGTATCCCAAGTTTGTTGATTTTTTTGCTTTATTTCAATCAACAATCATTTTGATTAGATTATATAGGATTTTTCTCTCATTCCAAGGGTGTTTTTGAAATTCCCTCACTATCTTAGTAAGATTGTGAAAAAAGTAATATGGAAGAATTAGTAGCTTATCTCTACTCAAATGCTACAAAATCCTAATATGATACATATAAATAAGACTAAATATTCATTTGCATGTTATATATTTTTTTATTAGAAAAGTTTAACTCATCACATGATTGCTTGAGCCAAGTATTTGGCATCTCTCTCTTCCAAGTATGTTTTTTTATTATCTTTTTATGGAAATATTTTCATGGTTTTCCTTGAGGTGGTTGGTTTTAAACCATCTTTCCCCTTCTTGAGATCATCCCGTGACTTGCACTATGACATGATTAGATGAATTGATTTTCAAATTCCTTATTCAAGCACATTCACCATCAGATGAATATGTAAAGGACTTAGAAATTTTGGAAACTAGGAAAATTTTGAGAGGGGCGTGAATCAATATGTTAAATATTTTCAAAAATTATTTTACAAAATTAAAATAATTAACAATATAGTAATTGAAAACAATGTACCAATCACATAAATTTTTAAAATAAGAAGTTACGTAGAAACCCATACAAGATAAAACCACAACTTCTTTTTTATTATGATGTAAATGAAATATCCAACTATATATTGCATCAACTTATGTAGGAACCAACCTATTGGAGGCTCCAACCCCCTTTTATTTAAAAGAACAAACTCCCACTATTTCCAAGTACCAACCTACTTGACGCACCTGAGAAATTTGTAATAGTGAATGTTCCATGCACCTTCGGATCATCAGATACACAAAGACAAATTTTCATGGGATCTATCGTACCTTTTGAATGCTGTGAAGTCATTAATATAGGGATATGACATCTAACCCATTCTCCAGTACCAAATTTCCTACACCCTTCAACTCCCAGATGCCTAGATTATTTCATGATGAAACTTATGTTGAAAGCCATATTTGGAGAAAATTTTAATCCTATAATTTGGAAATGGAACACGTTGTGTGCACCTTTGGACCATTATATTCCAAGATGATCTTCTGCATTTGAACATCAAAACACGAAAAATACCAAATATGTTAACACTACAAAGCTTCACAAAATAGATTATTGGAGTGAATTCCAAGGTAAGCCGCATCATCCTCCATGTCACTCTCTACCTCGTGTCATGCTACATCCTCATCACGTGTCACATGAAAATGGCCACTTGACAACCAAAAAATTCCAAATATACCTCCCACATGTCGTCACCTTAGTGTGCAACATGATCGCCATGCCACGTCACATCCACTTGTTGCCACCTCATGTTCTCACTTGTTTGGGGTCCACTGTCAGTTTATATATGGAAAAATCTAGATATGGGGTTTTTTTTAATTCATTGCATTATTTAATTCCCATATACTTAAATTTTAGGATATCTTATGCATCCAGGTTAAGTCTGGATATCTCATATGTTCAAATGAATCTAACATCTTCTTACATAGTAAATGTTACATACCCAAATGTCTAGATGTCTCGAATGTTCAAATGACTTTAGATAATCCACCTCTGCTTAGTAAATGCACCAGTCCCAAATTCTTGGGTGGCATGGATATCTATATATCTTGGCACCAAGTTTTCCTACAAAATTTTTTGTACTTTAGAACAACTTTCTCCTCTACCCTTTGGAATTTGACAAAGCGGTATACACCATTGGAAATCTATTTGAGAGGGCTATCCAACTAGATATGTCTCATTTTATTTTGAAAAAACAATCTATAGATAAAATAGCCTCAAATATAGGCCACTAAACAAATAACTAACTCATTATAAGCTCACCCTTATCTAGACATCACTTCACACCAATGAAAACAATCTCTAACTTATTCAATAATATCCCCCTTTGGCATTAATGGTCAAACCACTAAATATTTTTGGTAATTGATGGAAATATCACCACTTGGAAACAAATGTGGAAACACCCCACCTATAAAGCTTAATAACTTGCTACTATCTATCCACACCTCTCTTGTCTTGAAGGAACCAATGTTTGATCATTCTCCCCCTTTAACATCCATGCAAAATGGCTTTAGTAGCTTCCCCTTTAAAATCACTCTCCTCCTTTGGAAATGGTTGTTTATCTAAATTTGTTTCTAAACATACTAGTTGTTTTCACTTAAATCATGCGATACCAAAGGAACAAGGATAAAGAAGAACTTAGGAAATATGAAAACTTTCCATGTCACGGTGCACAATATTCCCCCTAGACTTGTACTAAACCTAGTGATACCAAGTCTTCTTCTATTGTAACAATTAAATGAGTTGTACTATTTTAACAATACACACTTATGGCTATTCCAAAATCCTAATTCTCCTCCTATTTTATTATGACAATTTACCCATGCTTATGAAGGCTAAAACTAATTGTTTCAACCACGTATATCAATTGAAATGAGGCATATAAAATAGGATAAGCCATCTTGGAATTATACAAATTCTACCAACATACATGAGATACACATATGAGACAATACAACTTCCACTTTTCAACCTTTTGAATAAATAGCTCCCCCTCAGCACATGCTACAATTATTCTTAACAAACTTGAATAGCTAGTTTCTTTTCTTGGGAGGAAATCTAGTGAAGAGACGAGTGAGATATTACTCCCATATTTTGCCATAAATACTCAAAAGGCTCTCATGGAAGAGGATCAAAGAAGATATTAGCAACTTATGTATTCCATTTTCACAATCTAATCAACCGCATGTTCTCTAAGAAAATGATACTTTATGGGAATATGCTCACTCTTTGATTGAGGGAAAGGATTATTGGATATACTGATAACACGTGTGTTTTCACATATAATGGGAATGGGTTCATCGTAAGTTACCTTCATGTATTTAATGTTTTCTTCATCCAAAAATTCTAAGTAAAATGTGATATAGGTACTACGTACTTGGATTCAATACTGGAAAGTGATGTAGAATTTTTTTTTTCTCATCCATGCCACCAAACACTTCCCTAGGAAGAAAGCACCACCACTTGTGATTTTTCTATAATCTACTTTCCCAGCCTAATCAACATATATATGTAGTGAAAGAGAATTTTTGGCCCTTGGGATACCATAGGCCATAGTCTATTGTGCCTATTAAATACCTGAAAATCCTCTTGCTAGCTAAGAGATGAATTTTTGGGGGGTCTAATTGATACCTTAAAACTACACCAACAACTTGCATAATGTTTGGTATTGCACTTGTTAAGTACAAAAGGTTTCCAATTATTGATATGTACATTGTTTGTTTCAACTCTAGTGACTCATCATCTTTGCTTAGCTTGCTTCCAATGACCATAGGAGTACAAACAAGTGAGAATATTCATTCCAAATTTATTCAACATTTGTTTTAGGTATTTACCTTTGGAAAGGAATATACCTTTCGTTGATTAAGTAATTTTTAATCCAAGAAAAAATTGAATTTCCTCGAACATAGACAGGTCAAATTTAGCTTGCATATAAACTGCAGATTTTTGGTTGAGTGAATATGCATCAATACCAAAAATGATGTTATCAACATAAACAATAGTAACTAAAATATTAATTTCTTCATATTTGATATAAAAATTATTATCAGTTGTCCCTCTTTTGGAACCTTGTTGTCGTAGATGTTTGCATAACTTTGAATATTATTCCCTCGGTGCCTTTTTAGTCCATACAATTCCATTTTCAAGATACAGCTTCCACAACATTGTTCGACGGTTAAAAACCTTTAGATTGTTCTATATAAACCTCTTCTTTAAGATCACAATTAAAGTATTGTTATTTTACATCCATCTGATAAAATTTGAAGTTTTAATGACAAGAAAAAACTAGAAACATTCTAATTTCCTCTAATATTACTATAAGAGAAAAAATTTCTCCAAAATTTATTCCTTCAACCTAAGCATAAATTTTTCATTCCAATCTAGCCTTATTTCTCACAACTTGTCCATCTCATTTAATTTGTTCCTAAAGACCCATTTTCTACCAATGACATATTTAGTTAATGGTATTGAAAGGGATTCCCTAGTTTATTTTTTATCAGTTTGATCTAATTATTCATTTATATATTTTATCCAATGCTCATTTTGGCTAGCTTGAGAAAAATATGTTGTCTGAATCATGGACAACATACCAATGTGATCTTGACTAGGGATAGTATCACTCCTCATAAAGTTTGGACTCCTTCTTCCATATTACCAACAATCTTATTTGTAAGATGATTATTTTTTACATAACCTGAAGGGGTTTTTGTGTGAATATACTTTACCTCTTCTTCATCATCTTCTCTTATTTCTTCAAAATATTGAACTTCATCTTCACTTCCAGTATGATCAGGTGACCTGATAAATCTTGGCATCTTTGTTTTGACTGGTAATTCCTCATCCACTCTTACATCAATGTTTTCTACAATCTTGCATAATATTTTATTGTATCATCTACATCATTTTCTCTTTGTTTAATACCCTATAAATATACCTTCATCATCCCTTACATCAAACTTACCAATATTATCATCGTTATTCTTTAAGTAGAATTTGTTTCCAAATACTTTGAAGGGCTTTATTGTGGTTGATTTTCCATACCACAGTTCATAGAGTGTCTTGTCACTATTTGGCATGAATTGAGGTTTATTTAGTACATGAATTGCTATATGAACTTCAGCCCAAAAATTATTTGGAATATTTCTCTCATCCAACATTGATATTTTTATTTGTTGTACTAATTTATTTTTCCTCTCAACCAAAGAATTATGTTTTTGGGTGTTTTCAATGGTGAATTTTATTCTTATTCCAAGCTCCTCATAGTATTCACTAAACTCATTTGAAGAAAAACCCCCACCCCTGTCTTATATTAGGAACTTTAGTTTGTAGACAACATGGTTTTCAGCTGTGGATTTGAAAATATTGAACTTTTCAAACACTTCATACTTCTCTCTTAGGAATGCAACCCATCTAAGCCCATTATAATCATTGGTGATTAGCATAAAGTATCATTCTCCACCTGGACTCGTGGTTCTCAACGGCCCACCTAAGTCAGTATGAACTAGTTGAAGGGAACTGGTAATGATTTTTATTTTGTGTTGAAATTCACTTGAATTTCCTTGCCAATTTGACATATTTACAAATTGTATTGAAAGGTTTATAAAAAAATTACAGTCTCTTACTACTTCCTTTGTGTTGAGCTTTATAAAATGGTCAAATTTGAAATGTGTTAACACCAAAAAATCATACATGAAAAAGACACTATGAACACATCAAGAAGAAGGTACAAATAAATGTTTTCAAAAAATAAATACATTAGGAAGTACAAAATTTAAATATTCCTAAGGTTCGTTCAAAAATTAGAGGATAGTGCACCAACAAAAAAGGGTTTTTTTTGCAGAGCACGCTTATTCCTTTGATAGTTGCGCAGTCCTGGGGATGGTGAAAATTCATCATCCGGGACCACTTGACACACTTGGAAAAGATGATTATCTATCTAGTACAATCAAGGACAGCCGAATTCAAGCCACCTTGAGGAGGCATGCAGCTCACAAAGGAATCTCTCCCCCACTCTTGGTTCATTATCAATATTGGGCCAAGAGAGGGAGAAGAAGTTCAAAAATTTATATATAAACTAGTCATGGGAAGAGAAAAAACAAACACATTGTTATGCTAGGAAAATTTATCCATAGAAAACTAGCTTGCAAGTGTAGGAACAGAGGGATTGGAGTGACTCGCATGTTAGCCATCCAACATCTCAGTCCAAGAGAGAGCTTCACCATATGATAGTGATCACCATCCTTTTGAGAGAGGGAGGAGATACTTGTAGGGAACTTGAGGAAAGGATACCCCTTGTCTTGGGTATTTGAGCTCCATAGATAAAATGACTCACTTAAAGAGAGTTTAGCATTGTATTATGCATACCACCGGCACCTAATAAAGGGAGAATTCTCCATTTGTCTTATTGGGTTGTTTCTCCATTTGAAAATTTGTATCATGTGCATTTTATGTTTTTAGTTCATAGTGTTGTCTGCTTAGCTTACCCTCTAATTTTTTTTTACATTGTTTAAATTTTTTCACTAACAGTAACATCATTTTCTCTGTGATCTTATGCAGATAGCAACCAGCTTCTAAAGAGGTGCATTTGGTACATCTGTGTAGCAAAAACACCACCACATGAATGGAGACCATACTGGATTCCCCTTCTTAAGTTAATGGTTGTTTTTTGCAAGTCATTCTCCCTACTAAAATCTGCTACAAACCATCATTTAATTCAATGTGACTTCTCATCACATTCAGTGACTGTTCTAAGTAGTACATACAACAATTTTTTTATTTCTACACAATAGCGCGCATTATCCTGTAATAGACATGCACTCCAAGCCTGTGAGAAGACAACCCGCATGGCAGACCAAAAAGCCAAAATTTCTATATTTTTTCCATTTGTAAGGTGATTAGAAACCCCTACTAACTTTCCATCACTGTTGTTCTGCATTTTACTACTATTAGGAGAGTTAATAGCTAAACTAAACCTCAAATTAGCATAGCAATTAGGTGTTTTTTTTTTTTAATTTATATTTTCAAATTACACATAACTTAAATAGAAGAAAATAAAGCGACCCTAATCCTCACATGCTTTCCAAACAAGTTATTTTCTTATAGAAATATATAAAACATAGTTTAATTAGTCAAAAAGGAAGTGACCCACTGAATCCACACATATTTTTACTAGTTAAGTTATTTCAATTTTTTTACTAGATTTAGGACTAGGATCAGAGTGTCAATAATGAAAGTGAGTAATATTTTCTTCCCTTGCATCTCTGGTGAGCCTGGGAAATCATATGAAAGCTTTCCTAATACAATTTGAACTACCATCTCCCTATAGCGCAACATAGTTTAAATAGGTGAAGTGTAAGTGGCCCCTAATCCATAAATCATTTCAAATTTTTGCAAGGAACAATCACACATAGTGTAATTAGAAAAGGGTTGTAAAGGATCATCACATATCCGAATCTCACCACAGTCTTGATTGTTCACTCAAAACTCACACACAAAACATTGGTAATTTTTGAACCAAAAGGTACCCAGTGTTTTGGGACCTTTGTTCTTATCTTACCTTTGCTTCACAAAATCACACCCTAAATAAAATTGAGACTCTTTACAAGTAAAAATAATCTAAACTCACTAAATTTTCCCCACATGGGTCACAAAAGAAATTTATAGTTGAGGTTAGCACCACCAGGGGTAGGCATTCAATAATTCGTTGTGGTTATAATACATTCTGAAACATAGTTGTTGACATTTTAGGGAGCTTCAAATCCTTTTATTCACCCATGAAAAAATACTCGAGCACTGCAGAGACGCGTTTAAGAGGGGGTTAGGTCGAGGCCCAGTGCGTGCATTACTCTTTGGAGATACCTGATCCATCTAGTGCTCAGTACTGGTAACCAATTACCAAGAGGCTCAATACTTGAATGCTTGCATGGGACGATTGTACTTTAGTGGCCAAAAGTAGGGCATCCTTTCCCTATAGGTGATGGTGCAGGCAACACTCGATACTCATACCACTACCTTTGTTGATTCTTCGACTACTGGAAGGCATCGCCAGTACTTTCGAGACGTTGGCCCTACTACCCATTAGAAGATATCGTTGTAAGGACCATTTACAATGAGAGTTTAAGGTTGATTAGGTATATATAGGTTTTCGGTATCATATGCAAAACTAACAAAAACCTCATTTTTTTCTTGACTCATCACATAGTTTAAAGTTCAAGATAAAAAATACCTTTCAATTTTTCACTTTGTTTTATGCATGTGATTATATTATTTCTTTGATAGAAATAATTCTTCAACATCGAAAATACCAAAAAATTACACTAATTGACACCATAGGGGATCCAACGGGACCCTATCGATCTAGGTGTTTCTTAAACCTCCCCCCATTAGAGGGAGGAGTGTCTGGCCTCCCACCATTCAAGCGTAGAGGACGTCATGCTTCCATTGTTATCAATCATTCTTTATTGGGGCATATTTGATTGGAAACCCCCAAGGGTCTCCGATTTCCACACCATTGGAGACCCCTCCATAGTCACTACACTCAACTCCTCCAACAACCTCTAAAGGTCAAAGGATTGTTACCCCTCCGGGGAGTCAACAAATCACCCCTCAAGCAGTGCCATAAGGAAATATTTCTCAGGAACCTCCCAAAGGCCACCACATACACATACCCATACACCGTTACACTACAATGGTAGTCAATAATCCAATACATTTTTTAGCTTCAATAAATCTTCCAGACCTAACAAAGTTAACAAAAAACCCAATTGAAAATGGCCTTAACTGGCCCCTCATGCCCACGAAGCTCCCTTTAGATATACAAAAATTTTAATGGAAGCAAGTGGAAGTGCCCATAAATCATATAATGACTTTCCACCTTTGGTGTTTTTTGAATAGTATCATAGATGATACCATTCAGCTAAGACTATTTCAATGCACCCTGATAGGACCTGTAACAAAATGGTATGTCGATCAACCATCTGCAATGCATGGAACTATTGATTCATCATGATTAACGAATGGAACTACTTACTTCAAATAAACACCTATCGTTCATATATCATACCATCTCCACAAATGGCAGAGACATCACAGCTTTTGCAAAGGCAAACTCGATGATCGAGTCCTCTTAGAATTATTCTTGAAGACTCTCACTGTAGAGATTTCAAAATACCTGGCAATGAAAAAACATTTCTCAGAGGAATATGCCATCAGTAAATCTCAATAACTTGAGCTCATTTACACCCAATCGGGATATATCTACTAGATCCTTCCAAGTGCCCCACACCTGCAAACTTAGAGAGAGATATGAGGCACATCGAATATTGTTGACGGTTTAATAGGTTCCTTAGCCCAAAATCAACCAAACAACATCTATCAATACCTAGGATACTTTTATGATACTACGCATAATGTATCACAACCCAGGTACTATCATAGTCAGCGTACACCTCTATAGAACATGACGAATAGTTCTATGCCATACCATCAACAATAGGGAATACCATAGCCTCCCTCACAAGGAAACTAGTACTTAGCTAGAAATATTGATACAAGATATTCACCACAACTTACATACACCAATGAGGGACAAGGGAACCAATACTCCCCTTTCCCCGCACAAAATATACCACCGACACAAAACAAAGCATCCGTGAATCTAGTGCAAGCTTCCCAGGCTCAGTAGCGACAATATTATGACCACGAGAATAACAATAATCCTCAAAACACTACAAAGAAGAAGCCAAAGAATAAGAAAAAGGGATATTCTACATAGGGGGTAGTAATCAGCAATGCCCCGAATGATCTCATGCTAGGGTCAACTCCAACTGAAATCCAAACCAAGAGCCAAGAAATAACTCCCAAGGGAGAAACAAGAGACCTAGTCTATGAACAAATCATTCTTGTACTATATGTGGAGAGTACGGTCATTACACCCACCACTGTCCCCAACTCCCTGAGTGGAAGAAACTCTAGGGTAACCAAGGACAAGGGGGACAAAACCAGTAGCCTACAGTGATGCATGAACCTTCCCCCCATCAGCGAGTGGTTAACACCCAGCAGCAACAACCACCCCAAAACAATACTGGAGCAAACAACCACGAAATTTACATGGTTCGAGAAGAATTTTTCTTAAGAACACTGAATAAGAACTACGACACTCCCTCGGATACCAACCCTCTAGGTACAAGTACAAGCGCGCCTGCCACGCCGTTAACCATCTCTGAAGTACCTATTGAGCCCCTTCCAAGGACATTTAAGGGACCAATGAGGCATGTAAGACATCATTCCAAAGCTACTCATATTTATAGCATAATGGATGACTTGGCTCAATATCCAACATCCATGTCAGCATTGGAAGTCCTACAATCATGCCCGAGATAGAAGAATGCCTTACTTTCTTCTTTAGGCGCAATCAACCCTTCTGATTTTCGCCTAATGGTTTTTGATCTAGACAAGCCAAGCCCTAGGCTTCCTTCTCTAGTTGCTTTCTAGATGTTAGTTTCAGTTTAGAATATCACCATACACCATTGCATTGTGGATGAAGGAGTGTCCACATGCATCATGTCCAAAATGGTTTGGAAAAAGATAGGATCACCTGAATTGAAACCATCTGAAATCATGCTTAGAGCATATGATCAATGCCCATCATCCCCCGTACGTATTCACCAAAATTTACCAGTGAACGTAGCCAGAAAAACAGTCCTCATAGACATTGAGGTCTTAGATGTGCAATTATACTACAATATCCTCCTGAGACAGAGTTACATGTACGCTATGATCATGGTAGCATCCTTTTTTTTTAGGGTGATGATGTTCCCTCATGAAGACAAAATCATCACCATCGACCAACTCACATACTATGAAAATAAATGTGTGACCGCTCTATATTTTGTATTACAATACGTAGATACAACAATGGTACCACTGACAATATATTGAAAATTTCACCCTATCCAATTTAAACCATATTCTATCCTGGGAACATTCCTAGGAGACCCCCCTATCATATTAGGGAAAGCCATAGAAGGCATGGTGGAACCAGTGTGCATGATGAGTTCATCAAACACCGAAACCAATCCAGAACCATAAACAAGAAGCACAGATGTCGTCACCTTCGTTACATAATTCCTACTATATGTTATCTCCCAAACTCCATTTTTGTATCCCCCACCTTGTTTTCTTTCAAAACAAGTCATGGAAACTCTTACATTTCCAAATATGGCCTTCGCAATACCATTCTGGTATTTGGCTCCTTCAGCCGCATTAGGAAGCCCATGTATTTCCTCTACAGGCATAACTCCTATTACCTCCCAAGAGGCCATAATAGCCAAAGAAGCCCTTGTAGCAACACCCGCTAGTATTATTGCAAGGGATAACAAGAAATGGAAGAAGGTCGACACCCCTAGTCTACCTAGGGAATTGAAACCTTTTGTATTGTGCAATATTGTAGGTCATCCTACTAACATTTTCTAGGAATTAAACGAGATAAAATCTCTTCTACATACTGGAATAAATGTCGTGACCTCAGCCACCTGTAAAAGGGAAAAGGTCATGAATACTCAAGAGAAATCATTATGCACCAACCATGTGTTGGGTCAATTTACTGTTGCAAATTAACATAAGTATTTAATATCAATCTGGGTTGGTGAACTTAGAATCATCCCCAAAGTATATGGGTTTCAATCACAATAAAATTTAGAAGATGGACTATCAATGGTTAGTGAAATTCATATTACAAATATAAAAACTAACTTAATTAATTTCTAAATAATAGATTAAGATATATGAAATAATAATTAAGAGGCTCTATGTTCAGAGATCCTGGTTGTCCTCAATTACTAGTTTCATTATATCATCAATACCATTGTGAGAACATGAAAGCAGGAAATATAACACTAAACAATAGATTAAGATATATGAAATAATAATCAAGAGGCTCTATTTTCAGAGATCCAGTTGTCCTTAATTACTGGTTTCATTATATCTTTAACACTATTGTGAAATCATTAAAGCAGAAAATATAACACTGAACAATAGATTAAGATATATGAAATAATAATCAAGAGGCTTTATGTTCAGAGATCATGGTTGTCCTTAATTATTGGTTTCATTATATCATCAATACCATTGTGAAAAAATGAAATAAGGAAATAATAAATCTAAGCAAACTAATTCACAAATTATAGTTATGAAAATTAAGAAGTGCACTTAGCTCGATGTGTGGGCCCTTCCACCCTTGCCTTGCGTACTGTAGGTAAACTCAGCTACTCAAGGCTTCAAGAAATCAATAAGCATGTAACAACACCAAAATATGGTAGAACATATCTTCTATTATGTCTTCAAGTCTCAAAGATAATAATACTAATTCATACAAGTTCCAATGTCAAAGCCTTCAAACTGTGAGGCTTAAATAGATGAAATATCTAACAAACTGATCTAAAATATCTCAAGTATTCATAAATATCCTTATCCTATCATATAAAGTCGAATTAATCTATCATATCCATCATAATTTGGAAAAACCCCACAAAATAAGAGTTTTGACCTAGTTTCTAGGGATCCTTCATAAATACTGGTCATGTTTTACCACCGTTGACTGAGCCTATTAAAGCTCAATCTGACTATACCAATTGGTGTATTGTTACCCCTAGTTCCTGAACTTTCTATAAACATATCCAACTTGAGCCCAAGTGTCCTGCACATATGCAAACCATCATGCTATTATGGGAATTTCTACTGTTGTCCAAAATTGCACTTAAATTCCAATTTTCACAAAAACATCTAATCATTGAAAAAAATAAATTAAATACCTGCATATGCATCTTTAGGTCAATGTAGGATGAATATGATGGTAAATGGGTGGATAATGTGGCAAAATGAAATCTATTTATTAAGCAAAAATATATTAAAAACAAGGCACAACACCATGCATGCGCCATATGCTTCGAATATGGGAATTACACCCACCATTTCTTAGAGATACCTCAATATAGGGATGTGTTGCAAGCCCTAGATCAATCCAGATAAGAGGATCCCTCTACAACTTCCATGAAAATGGAAGAGGATGAGTCCAAAACCATCTTGTACGTATGAGAAGAGCCCGCATCATTCTTGTACTCATCAAACCCAACGGCTGAAACAAGGAAAACAGAGGCCACACTACATACCCTAGTTTGTGCATTGTGTGATGAACATGATCACTTGATCGTGCAATACCTCGAATTAAGGATGTTCAACCGTTGGTAGCCAATTTCACACGTTTACCAAAGAAATTTATCTTGGCACAAAAGACATACATATCAAATCTGTCAAAGAAACCATCATGCATGTCGTTGTCACCACATCCATTGTCTTCTATCTATGTTCGATTTCAAGCGACATTTCATCGCTGAAAATCTCGACTTAGAAAACTTGGACACAGAATGTGTGGGGAGCACTGCAACTCAAAGGACTACAACAAATAGGACCTTATTATATATATATGTGTGTGTGTGTGTGTGTGTGTGTGTGTGTGTGTGTGTGTATCGGAAGAGAGACGGTCACCAGAACAACCATGTCTCCCCCATAACCATCCTTAGCCTCAAGTCTAGCTTTGTGCATTATGCGACGAACGTGACCATTTGATCACTCAATGTGCAGCTTTGGACTTGTTTCAAAGATGGTACCCAGTGAATTCAGTATACTTCATAGGGTTACAACCTAATTAATATTCTTTTCAGATATGTCAAGATAACCACCACCTTCATCATTATCCCTACATTCCCCAATTCTGGTTAGTGTTAGATTCTCTACGCCTGGCCATAGCCAAACTCGCTGACTTGGAAAAATCAATTTCGGAGTCCATAGAATGCTCCATCACCCAGGAGAATGAAGTGACTAGGACCATCCTCTATGTATCTAAAGTGAAGCACCCACCAAAAGGACAACTTCCCTCCCCCAAACCCCCTCCACAACCCGTCCCAGCCTACGTATTGTGTGAAAAATGTGACCATTTGATCACTCATTTCCAAGATTTGGTATCATTCCAAAAATGGTACCCAATCACCCTAGTGGTCAAAAGGGATTGGAAAATAAATGAGTGGTGTTGGATTGAGGGGTTTTGACCCAAGTTCGATTTTAAGGTTTACCAAAAAACCCATATACTATTGGCCCTTTTAGCAATGACCTACTTGCACAGGCCAAGGTCTCACCCGAAGCAGTATGGGAGGGTGTTGGAACCAGGTTTCTGCACCCTGAGAGAAAGAGAGTTAATAGAGGTGACCTTGTTAAGATCTATCATATTTTCAAAAGAAATCTTATTGCATAACCTTTAGCATTCTACGTGTAGAATGAGAAGTTCATAAACACACAGATAGCATAAATAAGCAACTATTATTAATAAGATCTCAGTAATATCTTCACATCCACGTGCACATCAATATTGATCAACAAACTGAATCACTTTAATATCATGAACATAACCAGTCTATAACACAGAGATGAAATCAAACAGATTTATCATTCATTAGCTTCCAAAATCCACTTACAGACCTGATTCCCAACCCACGCACACAACCAGTGGGGTCCGCACAATGAAGGACTGACGATCTCCATGCACAGAGCTAGCTTAAGTCCTTCCCCAAATACAACCCAAAACATATCTCAAAAATTCGCAATTAACATCAATCAATAGTAGCCTACCTCTAGACTTGATTTACCCATCTACTTATAGCACCTTAGCCTGTGTTGTCTTATGGTCTGAAAACCATGGTTTGCGGACCCCAGGTCTACCCTTTTGACCCATTACAATTCATTGGGGGTTTGACCCACCCCAAAACCCCTTCGCTAGACCAAATATTGTGAAAATATTACAAAAATTGGACAAAATTGGGGCTAGGAAACCCTGTTCCAACAGTCCCCCAACACAATCTTGTGACTCATCCCAAGTCATAATGTCGGTGGGGTAGTGTCAAAAATGGGGAAGGCACAGCAAGTTTAGGATGCCTGCTCAGGCTAATCTCATGACCCAAAGCATTAGCTTGACTTTTAGCACACCATCTTTGATCACCTATTCCAAGTACAATTGCAGCTCTAACAAAGGAAAACCATCCAAGCTCCCTAAGTCATGGTCGTCAAAATTTATGTTAGGAAGTTGTCCGAACATATCTCCTTGCTGTGGAACTTCTTTGGGGACCATAGGCATCTAAAGATAGGAATGAACGACATCTACATTGGGCATATGGGTTGTTGTTCTGCGTGGCCAAACATAAGGGGGTAACCAGGTCAACGGAGTCACCTACAGGCATTTTTCTACGAGTGCCATCAGGTTCGATGGATCAGTGGGAAATCTATTCTTAGGCACCTTCCGGGAGGAATGCTAAATTCTAGGGGAAGTACAAGGCTTCCCACTATTCCATTTCATTTGTTTATCCTTTCCCTTTCCCTTCTGGGGTGCTAAAGTCGAGCCAATTTCTTCTGCTGCTGGGCTAACTTCTTGGACCTTATCAGAACCCATTTCTTCGGACGTTATGTCAGGCGGAGGCTCATTTGGGTCGGTAGCGGTCATCCTTGCTTGAAATATGAATTCATCATGGCTACTGTCAGACAATGAAGCTTGCTCAATCATGCAGCTGGAAGATAGACGGAAACAATGGTGTATACCAGAGAGGGTGAGGTGTGGAAAAAATGAGCAACAGTTGAATCCCGTAGAACAAATAGTCCTGACCTTATAGCGTCCACGAGAGAGAAATGGAAATCAGACCCTTAATTTCCTTCCATCATTATGGAAATGGTAAAAATTCCTCGTAAATTGCCTCATTAATTTCCAATTACCTATGTCATTAAATGGGGAGCATGGATTTCCATGATCCTGCTTCGTCCCAATGGCTAGTTTTGTCCCTTTCACATAGCACCTGCGCCTGTCTCGCACCCCCCTATGCTACTAGTCTTTCGTATCACCCCTATGAATCCATGCCTGAGCACCATCCTTGTGCATCCGTCCCCATGCATCCTCCCTGCATACAATGTTCAGGGTACAGCTACTCCGGCCATATAGTCATTTAATCGGCACCGCAGAGTCTCAGTAGGGATTTATCCGACTTCCATTAACATATATTGGTTGAGAATCTCTGTGTAGAGTGGCCAGTATGATTTCTCTTCTATTTTTAATTTCTTCGACCACATACAGACCCAACCAGTGTTGTTAGAATTTCCCTGGGTGTTTCGCAAACTGGTTATCATATGGTAGAACCAATGCTCCCTCCAAAAAGTAGTTTTGCCGAATATGATGATCAAGCCATGCTTTATCTCATGCCTTCTGAACCTGTTGGTGAAAGTGGGCGATGAGATGATCTTCTTCCAATGCTATGAACTGTGCCAAGCGCTCCTCCATAATGTCAGGATCATCCATATTTGTGAAGGCAGAGATGCACAAGCTAGGAACAATGTATTCCATATGCATAATGTCTTCCTTTTTGTAGACCAAATGGAAGGTTTTTTCCCGTGAGCTTCTTACACATGGTTCTGTAAGCCTAGAGGAAAGAGGGGATGCACACATCCAAATCACTCTATTTTGCATTACAGACCTTGGTGACCGATTGTTCCAAAATTTTATTGAATGCTTCTATGGTTCCATTTGCCTGCAAATGATATGGGGTAGTTTTGGCATGGTAGATCTGGAATTCCTCAGTCAGAGCTTTAATTGTTTCTTTAATGAAATGCATCCCTTTGTCGCTCATCAGCACCCTCGGGCATCGAAACCTAGTTAAGGTATTCTCAAATAGTAAATGTGTCGCTGTATTTGTAGTGTAGTCCTTGATAGTTGCATCTTTAGCCCACCTGTTAATGTAGTCTATGGCCTTAATGATATATCGAGCACCTGTGTGCTTACTGAGGGGGTTAATGGGGCCTACGAATTCAATGGCCCACTTATCAAATGCATGCAGGGCCATCTGTGGTTCGAAGGGCATCTCATCCTGGTGCAAAGGTCTTCCCGTCCGTTAGCACGTGCCATAGGCTTTATAATATGCATGGGTGTCGATATGCAGTGTGGGCCACCACAACCCAGATCTTAGTACCTTATCCACGGTTTCTTTTCCGACATAGTGACCTCCTTCCACTCCTTCGTGGGCTTCTACTAAAATGGCCTGCTTTTCATGCTCCAGTACATACCTACGCAGCACCTCTTCAGCTCCCAACTTGTATAATTGGACCGTAATGATGGTAAAGCCAGTGGCATGGGTGACCAATTCTCTTTTTTGTTGTACCAAGTAGTCTGTAGGCACCAACCCAGTAGTTAAGAATTGAATAATATTGGAAAATTTCTCATAAACCACCTTAATGGTAAATATTTGCGCATTGGGCAAGCCTTCTTCTAGGTTCTTTGGCTCTTCACCACTCTTGATTCGGGACAAGTGGTCTGGTCCAGCATTTAGTCTCCCAGGCTTCACAATTATCTCAAAATCATACTCCTAAAATAGTAGTAACCATTGGAAAATATTCCCCCCCAACACATGCTTATTGAATAGGTACTTCAATGCTGAATGATTCATGAACATCTTGAAGTGCCCTCCCAGTAGATAGTGTTGGTATTTTTGCAGGGCATACACCATTTCCAATCCCTTGCATTCAGTAGTAGAGAAATTACATTCTGTGCTAGAAAATTTTCTACTAACAAACACAACCGGGTGGTTAATGTCACCTTCCCCAGGTTGCATAAGGACATCACCTAGGGTGATCCTGGAGGCATCCACATGGACATGAAAAACCTTTGCCCAGTCAGGAAATATGAGGATAGATGCAGAGACCATCTTTTCCTTTAGCAGCTCAAAACTCTTCTGACATTCCGCATTCCAAAAAAAAGACACGTCCTTCTTGAGTAGCTTCTCCATTGGTGTCGTGATTAGTGTGTATCCTTGGATAAATTTCCTATAGTATCCAGTGTGCCCAAGGATGGAGCGTAGCTGCTTCTTAGTTACGAGGACTTCTAAATTGATGATAAGTGCTGCCTTGGCTGGATCAACCATAAATCCTTGCTGACAAACCACATATCCTAAAAATATCCCAAAAGGTACATAGAATATGCACTTCTTAATGTTTAGGGAGATTTGGTGCTTTCTGCAGGCATCCAGCATCATGCGCAGGTTCGATGCATGTTGCCTTACCAATCCAAACACTATCCAATCATCAAAGTATACTTCCAGAAAATTGTGAATGAATTCCTTGAATACTGCCACCACGACTCGTGAGAAGATGGTAGGAGCATTCTTGAGCCCAAAGGGCATGACGATGTATTGGAAGAATCCCCATTCAGTTGCGAAAGTATTTTTGCTGCGATATTTGGGTGTGATTCTTATCTGATGGTGGCCCGAAAACCCATTAGTGAACGAGTATGCTTCCTAACCCCCCACACAGTCAAGAATTTCATCAAAGAATGGTGTATGGAAGGGATCATGTATGCAAGAATCATTCAACTTGCGCAAGTCTATGTAGATTCTTATTTCCCCTTTTATCTTTTTTTCTTGGACCACCATAGGGTTTACCCAATCAGATTGTTCTACTAGCTCGATGATACCGGCAATTATAATTTATTGATTTCTTCTCTGACTTTCTTCTTATATTTTGGGTTCAATCGGTAAGGTCGCTGCTTGACAAGACACGCATGTGGTTTTAAGGTGATTCGCATGACACTTAGGTCCCCTACAATAACTTTGAGCTCTTAAAATATTTTGGGAAACAAGTCTTGATATTCAATGAGCAGTTCCGTGATTTTTCCAACGGTATCATCATCCCAGTAATCCCTAATTCTAGCCATCTTGGGTTGTTCTTTCATTCCAACATTGACTTCCTTTAATTTTAGAGGCTTAATCATGTCTACTACTTGTAATGGGGGTCCAGCAACTCGCATTCACCCTCAAACTCTGAGATAGTGATATTTCATGGGTCCTCATCACATGCTTCTACTGATAGATTCTGACATTTGGCCATATCGTGCATCTGCGCATCCCAATCTGGTTCCCCACATTTGATGTGAGGGCGTGATTCATCAAACAATAGAAAATATATGTCCTCTAGGGCTTCGTCTAATTTCTCAGTCCTGCCTACCAATCCGAACGTCCCCAAGAAATCTTCCCTCATGATATCCTAGTAGAAAGTGCACTAATGGATCTCTGCATCTAAATGCCACGTGATGGGGATATGTCCCATGTCATGGGTAAACATTTGGACTCGTTCGTCCCAACTCCTTTTGCACCATACTTCCATCCATACCGATAAGTGCTTGCGTGGGTCCCCACAGCCAAGGAAAATCCCCATAGGTAGTTTGACCAGAGGTTTGAATCATAGGATCAACATTCTGCGACATTCCTCCCAATCCTAGAAGTTCCCCTTATGAGTTTCCCACCACCTCGAATGGGTCGCACGTATAGCTAGGTTAAGCACCCACATCCTTCATTCCCATGGGACTTCTACTTCGAATACTCTAATAAAAACCCTAAAACTACCAGAGTTATCAATATAGGGTATCTCTCTTACCTCTGAGGAGATGCATTAGAAGCTCCTTTGTATCTTCAGGCATCTTAGCACAGATACGTCACGCAACTGATTCTGCCAATTTTCTATCTCCCTTTCTGAGTCAAAGAGACATTCGTTTTCCTTCTCTCAGCAGACCATGCCATCAGTGATAGGGTTGATCCAATCCTCATTCCGAGTATTCAGCTTGTATATCTGTTCAATATCATCCTCTTAGCACACTAGATCTGTATACTGCTCGCCCTCTACTGGATCTAGAGGGACTATTACGTGCGTACCCCTGTTTCGAAAACCATGGTTCGCCTTTTTAAGTTGATAACACCTCCCATGTCTATAGCCCAATCCATACCTAAAAGTGCAGGGTAAGGGTCTGCGTCATCTACCAATTGAATCACCTCAAAATCTATGTATACCTTAACTCCCGCAATATCTACCATAACCTTTTATAGCCTTCCTAGTGGTATGATCTTCTGTTGGTTTTCCATGTGGAGTTTTATAGTAGACCATTCCATTTTGGGCTCTCCCATCCTCTGCCAAGTCTGTTTAGGCAGGACATTCACATCGAATCCCAGATCAAGGATGACCTAATCCACTTCATAATCTCTAATTTGAAAAGTTAGTCGCATTTCCCAACTAGTCCTCTTCTTATGCTTATAATTTGTTTTGACATCTCTCACTTCTGTTGTTGGGGAAATATTTTCTGCGTAGATGTCTATCAATGCTTGGAGGTTCTCGAGTGCCTTCTAGTTGCGTAGTAACTTCATAAATGCCTATAGGAATGGCTTCACTTCTTCTTCTTCTTTTAGTTCAGTTGGGGTCTTAGAGGTAGATGCCTAATTTTTTGTAAATTATTTTCTAGCTTCAAGGAAGTTTTATTTTTCTTTCTCTAAGTCCAGGCTTTCCCTTTTTTTAGCGAATTTTCTGATAAGTTTTTTGGTTGTGGTTTTTTCCTCAGCTCCTCCTGTGGCCGTGCCACTACGTGTAATTATGTTAATACTGGGCCCTTCATCACGCGGTTCTACCTTAACCCTTTTCACATTTTGTGTCAACATTTGCTTTTTTTCCTTCATCTTTTCTATCAACACAGGACAGTATTCGATGACATGATCCAAATTCCTGCAATACCTGCAAGATCATCGTGCAGGGTTCAGGCAGTCCCTTGTGAAGTGTCCCACCTCTCCACAGTTATAATAAATCAGTTGTCCTCTTCCCCATCCTGTGCTTCCACCTCTTCCCCCCAATCAACCTATTTCCAGAGAGCCTCCCCATCTAGAGGGAGATAGTGGTGAGGAAGGGTCAGCCTGTACCCTATACAGGTTTCCTCTATCTATCATCAAATCATATGTTCGACAGTTGTGCTCATCATGTCCTATAGACGAGTAGAATCTACACCGCTACTATTTCAATTCTGGGACATAGGCACCAAGTCGGGGGCAGTGGTTTGTATCATGTAATCCAACTACTCGACAGCCATTGCACCATAGCATGGGTTTTCTTGGTCTCGCAACCTCTTTGGGGCACAACAGGTTAGGCCACGTACCCTGCATGTAGTCTAATAGTAGAGGACATTTATCCTTTGTGTGGCCTGACAGTCTGCACGGTATGCACCAAATGTCTGTGTTGGCTTCCTTTCCCCATTATTTTCATAGATTCTAGATTTCTAGGTGCATTGCCTCCAACTGGCCCTGGATCTGCTGCACCCCAAACTGGGCATTGTCCCTTGGTGCAGCTTCTAGCTTCATGGAAATTTCTAGGGAATTTTCTTGTGCATCAATCGTCTGCTGGCCCATAGGTCTACGCAAGTGTGGTAATAACATGGAAATGAACCATTCTTTGTTTTTTCTGGCTTCGCACTTAAAATCCCCATTCTTGATAACTTTCTTCAGCCACTGATTAGCCTCCCATACCAATTATGTAGGTCCCTGTTGGAAATATTTCAAGTCGATCACTAGTTGAGCGTAGGACTTCAGCTTCTAAAACTATTGTTTTAAGGCATCCTTAATTTCCTGTACTGACGGATCCGCATGTTGGCCGACGTACCCCATGAACCAATCTAAGGCTCTTCCCTCAAAGGCTAGGGATAACTGCGCCCTTTTTACAGCATCACTAGCAACATTCTACGTAGTCCATACTAATTCTTCTACGAAGCAAAATCAGTCCATCTCCTCATCCCCCAGACCCTTAAAGGTAGGTAGCTTCATGTGTGTGGCCATGTCTTCTTTTGGTGGTGGAGGTGGGGTAGGAGAATTCTTTCCCTTTTGTGGATTTGACAGTGGGGTAACCAGCAGACTAGTTTCTGCGTGTGTAGGTGGCTCTATTAGGGGACTATATACAGATCTATCTCCTTCCTATTTAACTCTATAATATTTACCACTTTGTTTTGTACTTTCATTTTGATCATAGGTCATTCACGCGGTGTGACTACACAACACACCTTTTTCGCACAATATTATCTTAATTAGTAGCGGCAACGTTTGCAAAAACTTACCTTGAAAACCTTTGAAAAACCTTTGCTCAGCTTCAGAATAAGATACGAATTGATCAAATTCAAATTCCATTACAAATCCTCCCAAGACACTATCCCCCTAGTGATCTACAGTTTGAGTGATTTTGTTATTATCCATTTCCAACTATCGAATCAATTCATGAGTCCACTACGTAACCTGATTGTTCTCCCCATCGGTCTGGAACTCCACTAACCTTGCTAACCACTCTTGTAGTTCATGTGCGAAGGTTACAAATAAAATCTCATATACTTCGGTAAAGATATACTTGTTTTTCCACTATTTTGTAGTCAGCCTTGTACTTTGATTCTCTTTTAAGAAAAATTCCTAGATCTTTTTCTCGAACTATTCTTCAAGCTCAAACTTTTCAAGCCGCCAGTGACTTCTTGGCATTAAGCTATTTCTCTCAAAATGCTCCCGGTTCTAGCAACAAAACCATTTTTTTTCTTGAGGGGTCATGACCCACGTTCGGTTTTAAGGTTTGCCAACAAACCCCTATAAAACTGTCCCTTTCAGCAATGGCCTGCTTGCATAGGCCAAGGTCTCACCCGAAGTAGTATGGCAGGGTGCTAGAACCAAGTTTCTGCACCCTGAGAGAAAGAGAATTAATAGAGGTGGCCTTGTTAAGATCTATCATATTTTCAAAATAAATCTTACAGTAGAACTTCTAACAGTCTACGTGTAGAATGAGAAGTTCATAAACCCACAGATAGCATAAATAAGAAACTATTACTAATCAGATCTCAGTAATATCTTCGCATCCATGTGCACATCGATATTGATCAAAAAGATAAATCATTGTAATATCATGAACATAACCAGTCTATAACACATAGATGCAATCAAACAAATTTATCAGTCATTAGCTTCCAAAATCCACTTACAGACCCAAATCCCAACCCGTGCACACAGCCAATGGGGTCCACACATAGTAGGACTAAGGATCTCTGCACATACAGTCAGCAAGAGTCCTTACACAAATACAACCCAAAACAGATCTCAACAGTTCGCAATTATCATCAATCAATCTTAGCCTACCTCTAGACTCGATCTACCCATCTACTTATAGTACCTTAGCCTGTGTTATCCTATTTTCCGCAAACCATGTTTTGCGGACCCTAGGTCTACCCTTTTAACCCATTACAATTCATTGGGGATTTGACCCACCCCAAACCCCCTTCACTAGACCACTATTATGGAAATATTACAAAACTTGGACAAAATTGGGGCTAGGAAACCCTGTTCCAACAAGTGGCATTATTGTCTAATTTTCCAATTTAACCACCACGCTCAGCATTATCCTTACGTCCCTCGATTTTGACTAATTCTAAACGTCATGTGCTCATCCATCACCAATAATCTGAACGTAGATGGTTTCGATTTACCAAAAAATAGGCAGTCAATAGCAATGAGGTATTCCCCCCTTTGTCACCAACCACCTAGAAATGCATAGATGACCCACAACCCCAGCAAGGTAAGAAGCCAATAAAACATCTCCTACGCCTTATCCAATAAAAATGACCACATGATCAATTTATTTCTAGAGCTCGATAATTTCACTAACATTCTTTGCATGGTCACCCCCATACCCAACATTCACCTCTCTGATCAAGATAAGATCACATGATTTTATTGTCAGAATTTCTCATAATATCACCATAAAATCAATTGTCAATACTTGTTAAGGTTAAGAGTGGCTAGAGAAGAATTGATTCAAATATTTCCAAAGAATCAATACCATCCAAGACCGAAAACTCAGAGGTGGCAGAGGTACAGAAATGTACCAATGCACAACCATCCCCAAGCATTAACATTCTATATGAAGAGTAGTCTTGGGTCACACACCATCTACTCATTACATACTTTTACTCTGTGCAAGATATACACAAGCTATTACCATGAGATAGAGGCATTCCCTATGTCGCAAACATTTAAACACCTTTGCATCCATAAAAATACTAAAATAATGGAAGATACTTGTACCCATCGTACACCTCTAAGAGATCATGAATCTCCTCTGGAAAAAATCAAAACAAACATTGCAAAAAAATTTCCTCCATCTGATACTGATGACACACAACACCATATATGATTCATCTTATCATTTGTGGGAACCATGACTCATGTTGTTTTCTCATCATTTCTTGGTGTCGACACCGCTGCAACTACCGCAACGGTGGTAGTTTCTTCGACAGTGCAGACCCACCTCATCTGCACCTTGTCAACCACATCTGGTTCCATGGCATCAACCATAGAATCATATTCATGTCTATCGATCATAACTGTTAGGCTCGAACCCATTCCTCATGGCCTCGCACAAAAAAACTCCCCCTTAGACATCTTGTTTCACTATGATGAGAATATATTAGAGTCCATGAAGGAGCAAGATTCTCCATGGGTTTCTATGCATCACTGCTCATTTTTTCTTCTAGAAAAAGCATTCGTGCCTAGAAGCACAGAAACATAAGATATTTACTCCATTGAATCAAAATACTTCCTGCCATTAGGAAAAGTAGATTGGTTCAAGAACCCTATCCCAACGCCTGGTGTGTTTGAGGAAGGAAATATGTTGAAAATTTCACCTACCATTAAGGTAAATATTTCAAAAAAACCAGGAAAAAACAAGGAAATATCACTGTGGGAAGCATGCTCTCCAAAAGAAGTAACCACATACACAACCCTATTACAAGAGTATAAGTACATCTTCGCATGGGATTATTTGGAAATGCCAGGTTTGAGCCCCTCCATCGTGGAGCATCATATCGACACATGGCCCTATGTCTCACTTGTCTGCCAAACACAATGTCAGTTACACCCATATAAATTTGAAGAAATAAAATAAGAGATAGACAAGCTTCATAAAGTCATATTCATATATCTGATTCCTTACTCATCTTGGGTTTCCAACCATGTACCCATCATGAAAAAATAGGGCACCATTTGAATCTGTATTTATTTTTGAGACCTCAAAAAATCTTGTCCCAAAGACAACTACCCCACTCCATTCATCGGCCAAGTGATCAATGTTTGCACCAGTCATGAGGCCTTATCCTTCATGGATGGATTCTCGGGGTAAAATGAAATTCAGATACAACATACGGATCAGTACAAGACTGCATTCGCTACCCCTTGGGGCACATTTGCATACCAAGTTATGCCATTTGGTCATAAAAATGTTGGCGCCACTTTTTAGCGGCCAAGAGCTATATCATCCATGACCTAGCTCATCTCATCCTAGCCTATTTGGATGACCTCACGGTATGATCCAAGAAGCGAGCTGACCATTTGGAAGATTTGTGTATGGTATTTCATCGATGAAGATTATTGGAAATTGGATAAACCAATGCTCCCAGTGTGTTTCGTAACATGGAATAACTGCCTCTCATGGATCCTTATCTATGGCGATTCAATCATTGACTAACACATGCGGGTTTTGGTCTAACGGCAATTGTGATTCCCTACAAGTGGTATCAGAGCGTAGGTCACGAGTTCGATACACACCCAGCTGGCGTTGGGGGGGAGATTGTTGGACATTAGATAAACCAACACTCCTATTGTGTTTCATGACATGGACTAACCACCTCTCGTCAATCCTTATCTCTGGCAATGCAATCGTTGAATAACACCTGCGAGTTTTGGTCTAATAGTAATCGTGATTCCCAACATCCGACAATACAACATAAACTTAAGTCTTAAACCCTCTCAAGTGTCTCTTCTATGTTAACATGGGAAGACTGTTAGGGTTCATAGTATCCTAGCAAGGAATCAGAGTCGACTGCTTCAAGGTCCAGGCAATCAAATATGTTCCACCACCCAAAACATTAAAGCCTCTTCAAAGTCTACAGGGTAAGTCCAACTTATTAAGGTGCTTTGTCCCCGATAATTCCACTTGCGTGAATGCATTCCTACATCTTCTCCATCAGGAAATTCCTTTAAAATGGGATGATCAAACTCAAAAGTCATTTGAGGCACTAAAATACACCTTTCCTTCAACCCCCTTGATAAGACCACCCAATTACAACAAAGACTACACCTTAATTTTGTATGCATCAGATATAGCCATCATTGGGGTACTAGTCCAAGACGAACTAGAAAATAGAGAGCATGTAATTTATTACATCATCAAGAACCTAGCTAGGCCTGCCTTGAGGTATGAGCCAGAAGAAAAAATAGCCCTAGCCATAGTACATGTAATATAAAAGCTTTAGCATTAGGTCATCCTTAGGACCACTACAGTCATAGCAACTATCAATCCCATGTGATAATTTTTTAACTCGTTGAATGATGAACCATAAGTATGCCTAATGGATAGCTATACTACAGCAATTTTACCTCCAGTTAAGCTCCCCCAAGAGCAAAAAATCACTCGTCATGGCTGATTTCATCACCAATATCCCTAATGAGAACCAAGGATCCCCCATTAATGACTCACTACCTGATGAACATTTTTTCTTAGTAACGACAAAGGACCCTTCGTATGGCGACATCCTTGTTTTTTCATGAACCCAAAAGTTCAAACCCTGGCTCACCCATGAAAACCAAAGGCGTATATGCCATAAATCTTGCCAATACCTCCTAATGAGGGATGTCCTTTATCGACTAGGTGTCGAAACCATTTTCAATGGTGCCTCACACACGACCAAGTTGAGCAGGCCCTAAATTACTACCATTGTGGGGCTTGTGGTGCCCATCTCTCTAGTATGGCCACCGCCCAAAAAATTCTTACGTGTCGGTTATTTCTGTCCCACCCTATTTCATGATTGCATACAAGCAGTCGAAAGGTGTGAGTGATGCCAATGCTATGCTCATAAGGCGAGAGCCCCTCCAGATCCCCTGTACCCTATTATTGTAGAAAGCCACTTTTGCAAATGGAGCATCAAATTCATGACTTGCAACCCCGTGTCATTAGGAAACCAAAAATACATCATAGTTGTCATTGACTATTTCACCAAATGGGCAAAAGCCATGCCCACATACAACAACACCGCAGAAATCGCAACTTGGTTTTTCTTCAACCATGTCATCATAAATTTTGGTGTACCGAAGGAGCTAGTATCCGACCATGGAAAACATTTCGATAATGAAATATTTCAGGATCTATCCCAACATTACGCATGAGTTTTCACCACCATACTATCCCCAGTCCAATGGCCAGGTACAAGTTGTTAACGAAGTACTTAAAACGATGTTACAACACATGGTAAATAACCACAGAAAAAACTGGCACCATATGGTGTTTTCAACCTTATGGGAATACCACATAGTGGTCAAATCCTCAACAAGATTTACACCTTTCCAGTTGGTATACGGAGTGGAGGTTATGCTTCCCGTTGAACGTGAAATTCCCAACTTACACATAGCCATCGAACTTCTCATTGATTCTCAGCCCTTAGAGCAACGGTTTGTGCAATTATAACTCATCGACAAAATCTGGAGAGAATATCTCCAACACAATGAAGCTCACAAAAAAATATTGAAAGCGTCATTCAGCCACAACATCACCCCTTGCTCATTCTCTCGAGGGGATTTAGTCCTCTGCTATGATGTTGCAAAGGAATCCTTAGGACCCGGGAATTTTGAAACGTTATGGAAGGGTCCTTACATCATCAAACATTATCTCCTAAACGGGGCATACATTTTGTCAGATCTCGACAGTACATGCCTAAACAACCCCATCAATGGGCTCTACCTCAAGAAATTTCACCCATAAGGCGGAAAGCCTCAGTACCCTAGTGTAAAAATGAATGTAACATAAAAAAATTATGATGATCACAATGATCATGTACTTGTTATAAAAACCATGCTCTTGTGTCACAGATAGATTTCCCACCCACATACTATTTTGGATTCGCTGATGGAGCCTCTCGATGGTCACAATATTTAGCTGTCATCGCTTGGGGAATATACTCTCTTGGTCGATCACCATTCCTCGCCAACGAATTATGTATCAGGTTAGCCACAAATAATATGGCATAATATGACACATTCATTAGATTGTTGAGTGATGCCTCTAACCAAGGCATCAACCATTTACATGTCTTTCTAGATTCCTAGTTAGTGGTATCATAGTTAAACCAAACCTTTCAAGTACGAGATTCGTGTATTTTTAGGAAGTACCTACATGCACGATGGTTGGTATGCCACTTTGATCACATTACATTTACATGTATACCAAGAGATAAAAATTAGGTAGTCGATCACATAGCTAACCATGTCCTAGACTGGAATGCATCTCGTATAAACCATCAACCATGGAGAAAAATACCATCATAAGCAAAGCATCCATTGTAAAAATATAAAACCATCACAAAAATAACCATAGGCACACCATAAGAATCGCCAAAAATACATCTCACATATATACATCCAAAAATATGTGTCCCAATAGACATCAAAACAAGCTCGATGACTATCAAGTCAGCCAAAAAATACATATCTCCAATATAAGGAAGCATCCTCTTAGCGGGTGCTTTCCCTGATCATACATCATATCTAAGGTTGAGCCCCACTAGGTGGTTCCTCTAGACCCACATGAGCACCTGGCGCTAGTATCAGAGCAGCAGCTACTGCAACAAGTGTTGCTCAGCGCAAAGTTGGGTGATATGCCCTCTCCTGGGCCATCACTGTTTCTAACGAGATGTCGAACATGCTATGAAAACCCCTGGTTGAAAAACACTGAGTCAACCTCTCCAACCGTCTCTAGGTAGCATCCTTCACCTGAGCCTTAGCTGCCACTAGCTGAGCCTCAACATCCACTACTTGGGCCTCTGTTGCCAACACCCAAGTCTTGGTAGAAGCCAAGAGTTCCTCCACCACTACCATGCATAGCTTTGCAACCTCTACACAAGAAAAAAGAGTAGCATCACCACTAGCAGCTACAACACTACTACCCTCCCCCAAAGGGTCATTTGCATTAACCTGCCCCTTGGGCTGGGCTTGACTCATACCAGGTGTACCCCTCATCCTAAGCTCATGGCCTACCAAGAAGGAAAGGCGACACCATGTATGCCACACATCTACAAAGGAAACCAAAGATAGTATTAGTGTAACCATCAATGACATATATATGCATACACAAAGAATGAAACTCTAAATGCAAAAAACATAAACGATTATACCTTTTTGTCCCCATGCATAATCAGGAGGAATACACATGTTCGGGTCCCCCCATAAGTCAACCCTCGTATATGGAAACTCAAGGAATAGTTGTGGGTTTAACTCGAACCATGCCTCGACCATCTCATCCTAGTATCTACCTGCCTCACCCACACTAGCACGGGGCATCATGAGTGACCATCGGTGCATCCGAGGGTCCCTTTGAGGGCTCAGAGGCACCAAAATAAAGGGTTGTATCATCATAACCTGCTCATACATAATACAATACAGGATGCTCGCATAGAGAAAGGTCCTCACCGTACTCCTCTATGCATTGGCCAACTGCTTGACAATACCCTGATATATAAATCTAGCCTAATCGAAGAAGTGACCCATCTATAGCTGATGCAACACTATGATTTGCAGTCTTGATATTTGGTGAGGCAACAACGACCTCGACAACTGAACTATCATGGCTAGAGCGGCTCTGTTTTTAAACTAGCTCCCAAACTAGAAGAAAAGAGAGATCAATGCCTTAGAAATCAACCACTTTGAGGGGGCAACCTCCTTTACATTACATAAATGAACAATTCTTGGATGATGCAAATGAAAAAATGAAAAAATCTCCTTTCTATATATAGGAGTTCATGGGGTCACAATATAATCCTAGCCAACCAAACAATAATAATGTAAGGGCACAACAATAACAATAGTGGGATTTTACGAGGCACAACAATAACAATATGGGGACTACAAGGGTACAACAATAATAATAATGTGGCTACACTAACAACAATAAGGGACTACACTAGTAATATAAGGACCTAAAATTCCCCTCTACTTCAAAATAGTGTTGTTCTCAATGCTTAAGTAGCTCTGGATGCTTCTATATAAAATTCTCATCCTCCCATGTGGACTCTTCAATGGGTAAGTTCTTCCACTTGATGAGATACTCTGAAATTGATCGATTCCATAGCTGTTGAGTTCTTATTTCCGTGACTTCTTCAGGTTCCAAAATTATTTTTCCTTACTCATCAAGTTCTGTAAATATGGTTTGAATTGGAAGTTTGACACATATAACCTTCTTTAAGCATGAAACATGGAAAACTAGGTGCACTCGAGAAGAAGTAGGAAGCTCCAATTTGTATGCCATAGTACCAATATTTTGCAACACCTTGTAAGGACCTTACTACTTTGGTGATAATTTATTATCCTTTATAGCTTGCTTGAGGGACAATTTTTTGTATGGTTCTAGCCGTAAAAATACCTAGTCTCCCACCTCAAAAATTCTCTTTCTGCAATGGTTATCTGCATGTTGTTTCATTTGGTTTTGTGCCAAATTTAGGTTATCCTTTAAGAGTTGTAGAAATTGTTCTTGATGCTCGATGTAGTCTTCCACTCCTTGAACATTATAATTTTCTCTTAAAGATGATGTGATTGATGGTGGATGATATCCATAAAGTGCCATAAATGGGGTCATTTTTATTGCATTATGGAAGGAAGTGTGATACCACCATTCATCCAGAGGTAACCACTTGACCCATTATATTTTTTTATCAGATATAAAACAACGAAGATATCCTTCCAAACATTTTTTCACTATCTCAGTTTTCCATCGGATTGAGGATGATAATATGAGATATGAGCTTGTTGAGTACCAAAACAAGAAAATACTTCTGTCCAAAAATTTACAGTGAAAATGGGATCTCTGTTTCTTACAATAATCTTTTGGTTTCCATGTCGCTTTTGAATTGTTTCCATAAATGAAGTAGCAACTGTAATTTATTTAAATGGATGAGACAATGCACAAAAGTGTGCATACTTAGTAAGTCTATAAACTACCACCATGATAACACTCTTTCCTTCAGACTTAGGTAAACTAGTGATAAAATCCATTGAAGACTCCTCCTAACATTGACTTGGAATGGATAAAGGTTGTAGCAAACTTGGGGTCTTAATTGTCTCAAATTTATTTTTCTAGAAAACCAAACATTCCGCCATAAAAATTTGAATATTAGATTTAAGGTCATCCCAAATAAATTATTTCTTCACCCTGTGGTAATTTTTTTAAAATCCCGAGTGTCCTCCTAAGCGATAAGTGTGCAATTTGATAACAATATTTTGTTTTACTTGGCTATTATTACAAAGATATAAGTGATATTTGGAACATAAGGAATCATTTTTCCAACTAAATGTATCAGATGTATTTGGATCTTACTACACATTTTGAATGAGTGTCCATACTTCTTCGTCATTCTTCCATTCCTCCCTTCCTTCGGTTATCCAATATATTTGGATAATAGAAATGGCACAAAGCAATGCTTCCACCTCCTCATCCTTTCTTGAGAGTGCATCTACAACAACATTTAGATTCCATTTTTTTTAGATGATTTCAAATTCATAACCCAACACCTTTGTGATCCATTTTTGTTGCTCTTCTGAAGATAGTCTTTTTTCCAAAAATTATTTAAGACTATCATGATCATTTTTTACCTTGAAGTTCCTTCCCATTAGGTAAGGTTTCCATTTATTTAGTGCATGTAGTATTGCCAACATTTCCTTCTCATCAATATATTTTTGTAAATACTTTCCTTTGATTGGACGTCTTTCAAAAGAAATGGGTCTTCCTTCTTGCTTTAAAACAACACCCATTACATTTCTTGAGGCATCACCTTCTACAATAAAGGTTTTTGTGAAGTATGACGTAGCTAAGACTGGTGTTAGGCACATTGCCTCTTTAAGATGTTCAAAGGCCTTAGTTGCTTCAAGAGTCCATGAAAATGCATCTTTCTTCAATCATTTTTTTAGAGGTGTTATTATTCTCCCATAGTTCTTAACAAACTTTAGATAATACCTTGTTAACTCGAGAAATCCTCACAACTTATTTATGGTTGTGGGGAATATCCATTCCTTAATGGCTTTAATTTTGTTAGGGTATACCTTAACACCCTCCTGAGATACAATATGACCCAGATATTCCACCTCTTGTACTCCAAAGAAACATTTGGAGGTTTTTGCATATAATTTTTTCTCCTCCATTATTTTGAGCACCCTGGTAACATGTTGAACATGATCCTTCCAAGATCTATTATAGATTATTATATCATCAAAACATTCTAGCATGAATTTTCTAAGGAAGGGCTTGAAAATGGAATTCATCAACCCTTGAAATGTAGAAGGTGCATTGGTAAGGCAAAAAAGCATAACCAAAAATTTATAATGACCCTCTTGAGTTCGAAATGTTCTTTTTGGAATATCTTTATTCCTCATTCTAATTTTATGATATCCTGAATGAAGATCTAACTTGGTAAAATAAATTGCTCCATGTAATTCATCCAATAATTCATCAATCAAAGGAATGGGAAATTTATATTTAATAGTGTGATTATTGAGCTCCCTATAATCCAAACACATGCGCCATGATCCATCCTTCTTGTGCACCAATACTACTAGAGAAGAGAAAGAACTTTGACTAGGTTGAATTATACCGGCCTCTAACATTTCTACAAACATACGTTCAATTTCGCTCTTTTGGAAAGAAGGATATCCGTAAGGCCTCATGTTTGGAGGAACACTTCCTAAAATCAAATTAATAGCATAATCATGATCACGAATAGGTGGGAGTCCTTTTTGAGTTTCAAACACCTTGGAATGATTATCCAAGACTTTTTGGAGATCTGGAGAAATAGGTGATTTTGATGTTGGAACTTCTAGTGAGCATAATTGTGAAATTGCGCCTCATTTTTATTTCTTCAGAAGATTTTTCATGGCATTAGAGCTTATTATCTTTCACGGCTTCCCTGTGATACCACGTAATTCAACTTCATTTCCTTCCAAAAAAAAATTCAAGAAAATATTTTGAAAATTAAAAGCTACCGTCCCCAAAGATTGTAATGATTGTACTCCTAGTACAACATCAGCACCTCCCATTGTAATGGAAAGCATTGGAATATTCAATACATATTACCCCATGGTTAGCTTGATAATATGGAATTTTATAGAGAAATTTATAGCTCCTCCATTTGAAACTGTCACTTGACACTCTGGTGCTAGGTATAGGAAGCAATTCAACTACTTGGCTACCTTACAGTGAATAAAATTATGGGTACTACCCGAATCAATCAACACTATTAAATTTTTCCTCTTGATATGTCATTCTATATTGAGAGTTTGAGGAGCGGTAATTCATACCAATGCATTACAGGACATGGTTGGACTCATTTCTTCTTTCTCTAGGGTTTTTTCCTGGTGTATATCCGCTTCTTTTGAAGTTTCTTGTTCATTTTCTTCCTCCTCTTCACAGTCTATGAAAAAAAAATTCTTCTCATCACACTTATGACCTTTGGTGTATTTGCTATCACACCTGTAGCAAAGACCTTTTTCTCTTTTTTCTTCCAATTTTTTTGTTGTATAGTAGTAGGAAAACTTCCATCTTTATAGATGTGAGTGGTAGGCTTCCTTGTCGCCATAATTTTACTTTAAATTTTTCTTGCTAACTTGGATGCCTTCTCCAATGAATCAGGTTCCCAAAGACAAACCTCATGTTGGATGTTATCCTTTAAAGTCCCTATGAAGACATCAATCATGTGCTCCTTTGAGATATAAGTTACCCTTATATTCAAGTTTTGGAAGTACTCAATGTGCTCCACCATTGAACCCTTTTGTTTGAGATTTATCAATTTGCTAAAGATGGTGTTGCTCTTTGTATCCTCATAATGCACTATCATTTCCTTTGTAAAAATTGACCAAGTGACAATTTTTTTACGAGAGAAAAACCATCAATACCATAAATATATATTTTGTCCTAAATACAAAGTTGCAATACACACCTTTTGTGTTTTTTGCACATTATGGAGATAAAAAATATTTCTCCATCTATAGTATCCATGTTATGGGATCCTTTCCATCAAACTTCCTCATACCAAAATTTGGAATATGGTGGGTCTTCAATCAAACATTACAGGTTATGAAATAATGATTAACATTTATTTTGTTCTCATCATGATTTTCCTCTAGTGCCTTTTCACCATTAGGAATCATTTCTTCTATCAAATTTGTCAATCCTTGCCTCAAACCTTCCATGTCTACTTTTAGATCATTCTTCATGTCTTCTAAGTTAGCTTCCATGTAATCCATATTAGATTCTATTATCACAAAATTGGACATGATAGGCTACTTGATCAGAAAATCTCATGTAACTATTTCAAACCTAATCTTGTGACTGAGGCTTAGCCTCCTCAGCCTGAGAGGATTCTCTCAAGGATTAATGATATGGATAAAGATATAGATGGCTAACTCTATTTAGGAAATAAAATGATAATGATAGATGTAGGTTGAAAATAACATTAGCATATATATATTGGGCTTATGTAGTCAAAGAAATTCAGTAATTCAGTGAGTCTACTTAACATGGAAGTTGAGGCATATCAGAGTTTTTTGTGATAAGGCACACACACATGAAACATGTAAAAACACAGTCAGTTCACTTATAAAGGAAGTCAAAGCATCGTATAGATGAATCCTAAGTAATATATATGAACACCACTGCAAATGCGATATATAAGAAATATAAATAAAATAGGAAAACACTAAAAATTCCTTCAGAATCTCAAGTTGGTCAAGTAGAATATCTTTGTATTAGCTGAAAACAATCAATTCACAACAAGCTCAGTTTTTCCAATAATGTCCAACCCTTTACAAAATAGACCCCCTGGCCTTTAATAGACTTCTTACATCCTCAGATGATCTACCTCTAGGCTAGATACATCAAATTTATGTCCACTAACACCTTGCATAACTATAAAACATGAAATTTATTACGAAAAGACACCTATCCTACTTGACAGTCCTATTTAAAAAAGGACTCAAACTCCTTATTACTATCTATAACAACCTTATATATTTTAAATTACATCATTGACAAGTGTATCATAACATGGTCGAATTTGGATAATGGCATTCAGTTCTTCATGACCACTTAGTTGACCTTCATAAAAATAGGAAATAGTAACCTATCTTTTATGCATAGTATGTTTTCCTTCTCTGAACATTCTGACTATCATTTAATTTTCATTTCATGGTCCTTGGCTGTTGAAAGTTTTCTTAACATGTCTCATAACTCTTTCTTAGCCCCTAGCTGTCTAAAACCACTTCAAAAACTGCTCAAAAGGATGTAATGTATTGCGCTACAAAAATACAGCAATTTCGTAGCGCTTTCTATAGCGCTGCCATTACAAGCCTTTGTCCTCCAAAAAATTGACTCTTTCCTCTTTCATCATTTTAATCACCCTTCAACACATCTTTCGTATAAATTTTAGCTCTTAACTCAGCCTTTAACACCTTTAATATTGATCAAAAGAAGCAAAAAAGGTAGCTACAGCAGTTTCGTAGCACTTTTCTGCTTTTTAAACCTAGAGGCGCTAAGAAACTGCTGAGTATACAGATTTTTTTTATAAATTTGCCAAATGAAAACTATGGTTTCCCAAAAACTCAAAATATAACCTGTCCTCATCATCTACAAACCATACAAACCATAAACCAACTTCATTTTAGCTTTCTTGAGGCATTCCTTCTTCATTTACAATTAGTTGACCTATTGGTTCTTCTATGACTATCATCTTAATGCCTTTTATTTGTAGCTCATCATGAATTAACTCCAGTTGCTCTTGTAAATCCTTCACTTGGTCTTTAAGTGTTTTGTTAGTAGCTCTCAGATGGGTGTTTATTATTCTGACAAACTTAGCATCTTTTATTTTTGTAATTGTCCACTTCACAAGTTGCTCTATATTTTCTAAAGTTTCAGAAATAGAATCAATTTGTCCTTCCCACATTGCCTTCATCCTTTTAAACTGTACTTTCTCAACATTGTGTTTTCTAGCTTTCTTGTTTATGACAACAATTTACTGATTTTCCAACTTTAACTTTTCCTCAAGGCAGTGAAAATTTGTTTTCTCTATCCTTTTCTCTTTTCCCATTTTTATTTTTTTGATCGTATATTTCACTGTGGGTGATGAGATTTCAATAATATCTTTAGGTGATTTATCTGTCTCAGTATGTTTTTGAACTTCTTTTATGCCTTCCATTAATTTCCTAGCATGTCTTTTCATAGACTTTCTTGCTTGAGAAATGAAACCTGCATCTTCCCCCTCAAACTCTAATCTCTTTGCAGACTTAGCCTTTTTCAACTTCTTCTCATCCTCCCCAATAATTTTAGCTTGGACAACAGGTGTTTCCTCTATGTTAATGGCATGAAGAATATCCACTAGATTCCCCTTTTTTCCTGAACTGTCTTCTATAGCAATTGTCTTTCCTTTCAAAACCACTACTTGGCTTCTAGTTATTCTTTTGGTCCCTTGTTTGCTGACAAATTGTTCCTATTTTGCATCTTTGACAACCTTTGATTTCTGTTTTGGAGGTAAGAGAGTTGGTGTATCGAGCATTTGCATTTGCTCTGGCATTTTCTCAGTTTGCTTACTTGGCTTTAATCTTGCAGGTTCTTTTGGTTTTGCAACCATAGTTTGGCTTGGTTTTGCTACTGGTGGTGATGGAACTCCTTTAGCTTTAGGGTTTCTTGAGAGAGTTAGGGTTTCCAACTCAAAACCATTAACAAACAAGAATGAGGACCATTCTTTGCATATCTTTCGAAGCTCATCTAAAATTAATAATTTGATTAAGCCATGATGAAATAATGATGTCTCACTCCCCTCAGAATTTTCTTGCACCTTACAAGCCATCTTTGCAATAATTCTATGTAGATAAAAAGGTAATTCAATTGAAATCTTACCAGTGAAGTGTAGAAGTAATTTGAAATGGTATGAATAAACCTTGTGATACTTGCCTTCATAGGTAAAATATTTCTGAATGTTGAGTAGCAGTTTTGAATAATTATCTTTGATGCAGCTTCTTGGGATAGCATTGTTGAGATCCATCTCAATGTACTCAGGCTTCATGAACTCTTTACACTGCTCCATATTAAATTTGAACCCTTTGAACCAGGTTTCTTGACCTCTTGGAATCTCTATACTGGGCAATGACCTCTGTGTGTGACAGCCTACAATTTCTCGCAAAATTGTAGGCAACCCGCTCTTCTGAATGCTTCCATCACTGTTGGGTAGTTAGTTATTTCCTTCATGTCTTCAGGTTCATGCCTTAAGCACTATCCTCCTCTTTGTATTTTTCTTTCCTCTACCATATTCTTCAGAGAACCTTCTAGCCTCGCTTGATATAAATATTTTAGCCTCGCTTGATATGGATGTAATAAACCTTTGTAAGAACCAACCACAAGTTTGGCTCGATACTCAGAGCTCAGACATTATGAATGATGGAAAAAGGAATGAGAATGACTAATTAGGAAAGCATTTCAATTTCAAGTGTCCTTTCATAACTAAAAATGATGGCCACTCATAACCTATACTGACCATGATGACTACGAACGTGGGTGTGTATTTCAATTTCATCATTACATGACTCAACAAGCCTCTATCTTACCCTTTCCCAACATTTTTTGACATTTGACAACTAAACTGACAAGACAGTTACAAAACCGCACTTTTGTAGCACATGTATGTAATTTTTTTTGTTTGTGCTACGAAACTATCAGTGCTTTCGTAGCACAAAGTGACCTTTTTCAATGTGATGTGCTACGAAACTGTGGTTTCTTGGCTAATTGGGCAGTTTTGATACAAAAATTTTGGGAAATAAAATGAATCCTAAAATGATGAAATACTTGACATGAAAGACCTTAAAAATGAGTTTATTTAAACACTAGGGTAGGTTCAAACTTATAAAAAAATTAATACCTCCCTTGGTTAAACTCAAGAAATGACTCCTAAGACCCTATTTTGACCCATGAACCTAAGTAATCTTGGCAGAATGATGTTTTGAAATTTTTTTTTTTGGGTGATAACAATGGCTCCACTTGGGATAGTGTGCCCCTGTGGTACACTAAGAACCAATAGTTCCAGTGCTACTATGCATTTTCTTGACAAAACAGAATAACTTTGAAATCGCCAAGATTTCTCCTCAAAGTCTAATGGCCTTCACCTCGGGCTCAAGTTTGTTGATTTTAGCTTGTCATTATTAGCAGAAAAACTCATAAAATGGAATATATACAATGATATGAATGATCAGCAGATTTTAGGAAGAGTAATGCTTTAAAAAATTGCCATTGAAAGGTCCTCTAGCATATGATTTTTCATCCATCTCTTGCAGTATGTAAGTATTATTTCCATGGAAAGTAGCTATTTCGAAAGAGCCTTTCCATAAGTTATCAAACTTACCATGTTTTCCTTTCTCTTCAATTCTAGCCTCCCATTTCAGCACGACATCTTGAATTTGAAAACTTTCTTCCTTGATTTTCTTATAAAATGTCCTCTTGATTCTTTTTTGAGATTGTTGATTGCTATTATAAACTTCATCCCTCTTCTCTTTCAGATCTATTAGATGATCGATTCTTCTTTTAACTTCATTTGGTTCCTCTTCTAATCCTTGAAGAAGCTTGATGATAGGTACCCCTAAAGATGTAGGAAAAATGGCATCAGCTCCATATACCAGTTCATAAGGTGAAGTTCTAATTGACCTTTTTGTGCATATCCTATCAGCCCATAAGGCATACTTCAGCTTCAAATGCCAAGCCTTCTTATTTTCCTACAACATCTTTTTAATGATCCTCACAATGCTCTTATTAGAAGATTCAGCAAGACCATTCCCTTGTGGACAATATGCAGTGGAATGCCCAAGATTAATATGATATTGATGAAAAAAATTAATCAGCTTCTTAGACTTAAATGCCTATGCATTATCAGTTATGATCTTCATGGGGCAACCAAATCTAGACAAAATATTATTTTCCAAAAAAAAAATAACAGAATCATTTTCTTGCCTAGTTGGGATTGCTTCAATCCATTTGGTAAAGTAATCAGTCATTGTGAGAATCCAACGATGCTAACCTGATGATGATGGATGAATCTCTCCAATAAAATCTAGCCCCCATTGCTGAAATGGTGCTTCCACATAGATAGACATTAAAGGTAAAGGTACAAGCTTCTTCTTACCATCAAAAATCTGACATTCATGGCAGGCAGCAATATTTTTGTAGACATCCTTAAACATTGTAGGCCAATAATACCCTGCTCTAAGAATCTTGTTCACTGTGGCCTTCCAATAATGGTGACCTCCAAAATCTCCTTTGTGGAACTCCTCAATCACTTTATCAGCCTCCTCTTCCAACAAACAATTCAGCAAAATACTGCTGGTATCTTTCCAAAACAGATTTTTATAAAAAATGCAATACCTCAAGGATTTTAGCTTCACAAATCTTGCCTTAGACTTTGTTAGCTCAGCAAGTGCTTTATGATGATGTAGGACAAAAACAATATCCTTATACCAATCTGAAGTAATGTACTTTTCTTCAATAGGGACTAGTTCTTCTTCCTCATCTGAAATTTCTGATAATTCTGTAATTAAATTCATGTCAAGACAGTCAAATTTTGACTATGCCATCAACTTTGCTAAGCCTTGTCATTTAACCAATTTTGTTTGTTTGATCTCTATATCATATTCCAGCTAGTTAGCAATCCATTTCCCCCTCTTACCATCAAGATCAACTTGAGTAGGGATGTCTTTCACAACAGTATTAGGAACACAAGCTACAATATGAGAATGAAAGATATAAATTCTGAAAACTTTGATAGCCTTAACGAAGGCATAAGCTTGCTTCTCTAAGATATTGTACTTCAGCTCAAAGTTAGCTAATGTCCTACTAAAAAATGAAATGGGCTGCTCAATACCTTGCTATCCCTTTTGCAACAAAACTCCATCAATTATATTTTCTGATGCAAAAGTGAAAACCAGAAATTATTTTGAGAAATCCAGACTGATCAATACTGGTGCTTGAGTGACTACCTTTTTTTATATCCTCAAATGAGTGTCTTGCCTCTGCTATCCATTTAATGTCAACTCCTTTCTTCAGCGTCCTTGTTATGTCCTTCACAATCTCAGCAAAATTAGGAATAAATCTCCTTACAAAATTTACTTTTCCAAGGAAATATTGAATATCCTTCCTACTTCTAAGCAAATCCACCTTCTGAATTGCATTGAACCTATTTGGATCAATATTAATTCCATCTTTAGAAATAATGTGTCCAAGTAATTTACCTGAAGTTAAAGCAAAAATACTTTTGGTGGGATTTAGAGAGATGCCAAACCTTCTACACTTCAGCTGAATTCTTTCTAGGTGTTTAAAGTGATCTTCTTCCCTCCTTGAGAAGACTGTTATGTCATCAAGATAAACAACCACCATCTTGTCCTTCTCTTCAGAAAAAGAAATATCCATTTCCCTCTGAGAAGTAACTCCTACATTCATGAGACCAAGAGGCATCTTGGCATACATGAAAGTGCCCCATGGTGTAGTAAACACTATTTTTTCCTAATCATCCAGATGTACAAGGATCTGATTGTAACCTGAAAAACCATCAAGCATAGACATCCTTTGAGAACCAAAAATATTTTGCAAAATTTGGTCCATATTTGGGAGAGGATAGTTTTCCTTCAGAGAGGCTTTATTCAAGTTTCTGAAGTCAATACATATTCCGATTTCTCCACTCTTTTTCCTAAACAGAACCAATTTTGCAAGCCAATTTGAGAATTTGATTGGGACAATGATTTTGGCATCAAAAATTTTCTTGATTTCCTTCTCAATCAATGGCATGAGAAGCGGATTAATCCTCCTCAATTTTTTCTTGAAAGGCTTTTCATTTTCTTTGATGGGAATAGTATGCTGAATAATAGTTGGGTCATACTCTTTCAAATCAGCATAATTTCAAGCAAAAACATCAATAAATCTCTTCATTATCTCAATATACTTGTACTTCATATCAACTAAAAGAAACTTTGAAAGTTTAATCATTTTGGGCATAGCTACTGTACCAAGGTTACAACTCTCAACCTCTTCATCATCAACTTGTATCTTAGGAGATTTAAAAAATTCATTCTGATCAAAAAGTTTTTCAAGAGGTATGAGACCCTTTAGTATTTAATTATTCTTTAGCTGCAAAACTTCAGACTTTCCTTTAGATTCAACAGGTATATTTTGCTGATCTACTTGTATATTTTCAAACTCTTCTTTCAGCTCAATAAAGTTCTTCACTTGTTGGTCATCCTCAAAAACTTGCCAATGAGTAATATTATCAAGGATAGCTGGTGTATGGCGAACTTCAACCTCATATTTTTCAGTGGAATGTATGGGAATAATGAATAGACTTGCAGAGACAGCTAGAGAATCAGAAATGGAGTTTTGGTCTCTAGTTTTGACAATGAATGAGTAAGCTTGAAAAAATTCCAACATGTCTAAAACTTAGTTTCAGTATGCCCTCATCCTTATATCCTTTGTTTGATAAAAACCTTCAACTTGTTTAATGACTAATTCCGAATCTCCAAAAACAGAAATCTTTTGAGTATTCATTATTTTTAAAACTTCTAAACCCAAAATCAAGGATTCATACTCAACCATGTTATTTGTGCAATCAAAGTTCAATTTGTAGGACAAGAACTTACTTTCATCACTTGGACTTGTAATCCAAATCCCTGCTCCTACCCCTTCTCTTCCTGTTGATCCATCAAAATGTAATGACCACCATCCTTCCGCCTTCTTATCACTGACTTCCTAATCTTCTGTTTGCTGATTTTCAGACTGTTGAATTTCTGATTGCTGATTTTCTGCTTTCTTCTCATCCTCTGCTTCATTAGTCAACTCATTGAAAAGAATAGCAGATCCAAGTTCAGTATCAAGAGCATAAATTGGAAAATTTTGAGGTTTATCTTTACTACTCACCATGTAAGCCATTCTTGTCTCTTGATACAATCTCCTTTGCTCACCAAAAATAGGAATGGTGGCATAAGTAAGATCCATCTGCATTGTACCTTTGATCTTTTCTGCCCGTGACCTTGATAATAGCATGCCAAACTTCGGTGGAATGTTTGCTACCATGATGTCCATGACCATTGTTTTGGCAGGGACTTGTGCAAGACCAACAACAACATCCCTAATTAAACCAATGCATTGAAATATTTTTGAATCAAAAGAAAAAAAGTCCTTATATGGTCTAGTTATTTCTCACCCCATCCTTTCCATGATTACTTTTGGCATAAGATTATGAGAGGCCCCTGAATCCAACATAGCGTTACGTAATGTCATGTCATGAATGCTAAGGCTCACATAAAAAGGAGGCACCTCCTCATTCTATTCATCTTCTAATCTTGGACCCAAGTATATGGTTGGATGATCCTCTTATACATTCAAGATATCAACAGCTCCTGGTTGTGAATTCAACATTTTAACGATCTTTCTTCTATATTCATTTACTTTGAGAATCTCACCAAAAGGTACTGGTATTTTGATCTTAGAAATTTCATTTTCCAAACTGAAAACATAAACATATTTTTCATTTTCTTTGATAGGAGGAAGAGCTGGTGTATATTTCTTACCATCAGTAGCCTTAGGTGTATCTTTCTTAGGCTATGTTTTATTTGCAATGATCGGCACATTTCTATTTCTGAGATTTTATTGTTTTTGCATCTCAAAAATAGCATGTTGATACCCTTTAAGATAATCTGATGGTTCCTCTCCATGATTAACTTGGTCTGATTCATCATGTTCCTCTTTAGTCAAGAAAATTCCTGACATTTCTTCATCTAAACAGTGAATAGACTCTTCAACAATTTTAGGTTCATCTTATTTATCAATTAAGTTATGCTGGAAAGGAGGTCTCACTGGAGGGTCAGGCTGCTGATTTAAGTTTTCTCTTGGTCTTTGTTGATTCTAAGGTCTCCTAAACTGAGGGTTTCTAAACTAAGGTTCATGTTGTGCAGGAGGAGCAGAGGTATTCCCAAGGGCCAACCTATCCATTATATTTTCCATTGTTTTCATCATTGAATCAAATTTATCATCAGAGGTAGAGGAGGAAGTTTTCTCTTCTTCTTTTAACTTAGTCTTACCCATTTTTGACTTTTTGGCTGCTATCATATTAACCTCCACCTTCACTGCATCATTTTTCATTTTAGCAAGTGAAGGGGATTCTCTCTCTCTTAGCAGTATAGAAAAGTCATAATCAAAAGCTTCGGTATATCTCATCTGAGCTAAAGCTTGTGTAGGTTTTAAATGGGCAAGAATAGAGTCATAAACCTTATTAAACCTCTTTGAAAATTTTTAAGCAGTTTCATCAACGACTCTTCTTTAACTGTAATACTCAGTGAGGGCTTGTACTATATTAGTTCTATTTCCCCATTTTCTCAAAAAGGTATCTTCAAACTCATTCCAATTATGAATACTTCCAGGATTCAGGGCTTTGAACCACTTCCTAACTTCGCCAGTAAAGCTCTGAGAAAACAATCTCAACCTAACATTTTCATGATCAACCTCCTCCCTGTCTATAAAATCATTAAATTGATCTACATGTTCTTCTACTATAATCTCTTCATTGCTTCCCCAAGTTTTAATTCTAGCAGCATATTTGCTAGGGAGTTCATGTAAAATAGCTGGAAGAACAAGAGGGGCATATCTAGCAGGTGCAACAGGTGGAGGAGGTACATTTCCAGCCATGGTGAAAGGAACTATGGTAGCTTTAGGGATAGCAGCAATAGAAGATGACTCACTGTTATGAGGAGGAATGTTTGGTCTTTGTTGTACACTAACAATTGAACTCCAATTAGGAAGAGGAAAACCGGCTTTACTTTTCAACAAGATTTCAAAAGGGTCAAGTTCTTTCAACTTATCTAAAGATTCTCTTTCCAACAACAATTCAGAAGTAACTGCTTCCCAAAAAATCCTCTTTATCTTCCTGTGTTACTAGGGCTGAGGTATCAATACTTCTCTTATGCAAATCTAAGATAATTTTAGTTAATTCTTTTTCACTTTCATATCTAAACAAGGCTTCCTAAATTTTATCATCAACTCTTTTATCTTTAGGACTTCTTAATATTTCATTGGACAAGGATTTTGAATGTGGTGGAGTACCTGATATTTCAGAAATTCCTTGACTGCCTCTGGAAATGGTGTTTGGATTGTCCACAATGGTAGATGGATCTAGGTCAAGATTACTCCTCGTGTATCTCCTTCTCAAATCCACCTTTGATCATATAATATTGAATGGAGTCACCAAGGTAGATGCAACCTCGAAAAGCTTCCTAAGCTCCTGCTACCTTTAGAAGTCCAGCTTCAAAATTTCAGGAAAGTATAATCTTCAGGCTCTCGACAAACGCACCAAAATGTTATCACAAAATTGGAACCCGATAGGTTGCTTGATCGAAAATCTCATGTAACTATTTCAAACTCCAGATTTGACCGAGTCTTAGCCTCCTTGTTCTGAGAAGGCTCTCAAAGGTTAATGATATGGGTAAAGATATATAGATGGATAACTCTATTTAGGAAATAAACCGATAAATGATAGATGTAGGTTGAGAATCACATCAATAAATATACATTGGGCTTATGGAGTCAAAGAAATTCAAGAATTCTGAATTTACTTAACATGGAAGTTGAGGCATATCGATTTTTAGTCATAAGGTACACACACATGAAACATGTAAAAACATAGCCGGCTCATTTCATATAGTTTATACATCTAATCGATGAATTCTATAACAGGATGAACATCACTACAAAATGAGATATCTAAGAAATACAACGTAATAGAAAACACTAAAACTCCTTAATAATCTCAAGTTGGTCAAGTAGAAAATCTAAGGTATTAGCCGAAACAATCAATAATGCTCAAACTTTCTTTGCAAAAAATAGCCAACCTCTTTTTGAAAAATTAGACCACCTGGCCTTTAATACCTCTCTTAAATCATTAGATGATCTTCCTCTTAAGCTATATACACCAAAATTTTTGTCCACTAACACTCCTGTATAACCATAAAATATGAATTTATTACAAAAGATCATTATCCTTTCATTTAACAATGCTATTTGTAAAAAAGGACTCAAACTCTTTATCACTATTTTTTTCTGTGAGTAATCTGGCATCCCTTTTATTTATGAAAATGAAAAGTTACACATAGCATATGCATTGAAGCATTTTCAGATATTGCCCATTGGGCTCATGTGCTTTGGCACACAATGCGGCGTAGCGAGGCTACCATGCATTCAGAAAGAATGAGAAAAAGAGAAAAAGAAGGGAGGAGGAGACAGTAAAAACTGGTTCCAGAGGGTGAGTAGAAACTCACACCTCATGTTTTTCTTCCCTTCTTCTTTTCGACCTTGCGCCACTCTCCTTGGGTGGGCTCGATCGTAGCTAGGACTAACTGTGTTTCTGCTTTCTGTGGGCCTGTATCCTTGTATGATTCTGAAGTATCAGAGGGATGATGCCGTTTGATCCCTCCCATACTTAGATCCTCACTTATCTTCTCTGCCTGAGTTGAATAGGATTGTTAGTCCTTGTTAGCTTATATGATTTCCTTTTGGGTCTCTTTTCCTTGGGTTGTCTCAGTATTCTCTGTGGGAGTGACTTCCTCCTCTGCTTCTGATTCATCGTCCTCTGAGTCAGGAGGGGGATATTGCCACCCTTTTCTCTGCTTCCCTTTCTGCTTCTTTTTGTTGTTTGCTTTCTTGGCTTCTGGACATGTACTTTGTAAGTGTCCTGTCAGCCTACAGATTCTGCATCTGAAAGCAGTATTTTCATAGTCTAGTCCTTGCAACCAGTTTTGTTGCTTGTATACCAGCCTTATACTTTCCGGCAGTCCTTTACTTAGATCAACTTCGACACAAATTCGTGCAAAAGTGAAGATCCTCTCCTCAATCCTCTCCAGATCTGTTTTGATATATTTCCCTAAGCTGTTCCCAATACCTTCCAAAACTCGTTCACTCCAAAAGTGAAGAGGAAGGTTATATAGGCGGACCCAGACCGGCATTCTGGAGACTATCATTTTGTTTGGGTCGAAATCTGGGAACCATGGGGTCATAAAAAGACTCGTTGTTCCCCAAAACCAAGGCCCTGCCCTGATGATTGTGTCTCTGGCTTCCGTGGATGCGAACTTAACAATGAAAAAACCCTTGGAGCATAGATGTATATCACATTCCATGGTCCAGTTAGTGTAGATCCAGTGAAATAGATCCATTGGCTTTGGCCAAAAACTGTTAAATCGACAGATTAGGGCCTGCGTTTCATATGACTTAACATCTTCTTCTAGTCCCGTAGAATCAATGTTGAGGGCTGGGGTTTGCCCAAGCTGATCTACAATGTATGGCCTAGGTATATGTCCACCTTGGACTGGAGGGGACCCTGGATCTCTGTTACCCTGTAAGATATTTTTGTAAGAGAAGCCTCCCTTGGGTTGTTGCTGAGTTGTAGTCTTTTTCCCCTTGTCTCCTCCTGTGGAGCTTGGATGTCCCTGAGGCACAGCACCTCCTCTCAGCCTAAGGTTTAAGGCTATGGTTGTTTCCGGGCTTATATCGTAGTTCTTCAAGGTTCTGCTATCCTGAAGGGACCATCTACCACTGACCAGATGCTGGATCTGAACAGGGTATCCCATCAATGCCCAGATTTTCTGTTTCAACTGCATAATGGTGCTTTCTGCATGTACCCATACTAGACTGGTTTTCCCCACAGGGGGTTTAATAAAAATCTGAAAAAAAAGTTAATGTTACCTGTTGCCGGGGTTCTAGCTGTTCTAGCTGCCCATTTCTTAGCGCTGCCTCAAGGTACGAGTAAGGGGGCTGCCCCCGTGGTATGCATTGAAGAGACCTCTTCCATGCCTCATGCCAGATCTGGAGAAGATTGGGCTTAGGCTCCTTTACGCCCAGAGGGAAGGAAAAGAAATCGCTGTAATCTATAGCTGCATGGCTGCCAGATTCCTTGAAGATCGTCAATCGCGCCATTGCAACCTCTTCTTCCTGTGGAGGACCCCCCCAAGCCAGATCCATAACTGATGGGAGACAAGTCATATCCTGGGCGATCCGATCTGTCTTGACATTGCAGGATTTGCCTGGGGCTGGATCCGCATGCGATCTATCAGGTTTGAGAAGACCCGATCCACCAGCATGTGAGCCGCACCACCGATTCGGTCTTGGATTCTTTGATTTCCCATGTTGCAGGCCCCATGGGGAAAAGGGCGCAACGATGTCTCCAGCCGAGTCATTATTTGCAGGGTCTTTTGCGCTGAGCTCCTTGGCAGAGCTATGAACTCTGAAACTACGAAAGCCAATGTGGGGCGCGGCCAGATCCAAACCAGGATCCACGGCTACTGTGGCCAGATCCGCACAAACCTTGGCGGCGGCGGCAGAGCGCGAATAAAACCTAGCGCGGTCGTTTTTTTTCGAGAAGCGCGGGTGAAGGGTCTTATTAAGTGAATTCTTGTAGAAACTCCTTAACACTATCTTTAACAACCTTATCTATTTGCAATTACATTTTTGACAAGTGTATCATCACATGGTCTAATTTGGATAATGATATTCAGTTCTTCATGACCACTTTGCTGACCTCCACAAAAGCAGGAAACCATACCCTGTTTTTTAGGCATAGGATATTTTTCCTTATTTGAACATTTTGACCATCATTTAATCTTCATTTCGTGGTCCTTGGCTGTTGAATATTAGATTAACATGTCCCATCACTCTTTCCTAGCCTCTAGCTATCCAAAACCGCTTCAAAAATCCTATCAAAAGGTTGTAATGTATTGCACTACGAAAACTCAGCAGTTTCGTAGCGCTTTCTGTAGCGCTGTCATTTCAAGCCTTTATTCTCCAAAAACTTGACTCCTTCCTCTTGCATTGTTTTAATCACCCTTCAACACCTTTTTCATAACAATTATAGCTCTTAACTCAGCCTTTAACCCTTTACATACTGATCAAAGAAAACAAAAAAGGCAGCTACAGCAGTTTCATAGCGCTTTTCTGCTTTTTAATCCTGAAAGCACTACGAAACTGTTGAGTATGCAGATTTTTCATAAATTTGTTGAATGAAAACTGTGTTTGCCCAAAAACTCAATACATAACCTGTCTTCAGCATTTACAAACCATACCAACCATAAACCAACTTCAATTTAGCTTCCTTGAGGCACTCTTTCTTCATTTACAGTAGGTTGACCTATTGGTTCTTCTATGACTGTCATTTAATGCCTTTGCTCTGTAGCTCATCATGAATTAACTCCAGTTGCTCTTGCAAATCCTTCACCTGGTCTTTAAGTCTTTTATTAGTAGCTCTCAGATGAGTGTTTATTATTCTAACAAACTTAGCTTCTTTTATTGCTGGAGTTATCCACTTGACAAGTTGCTCTGTATTTTCTAAAGTTTCAGAAACATAATCAACTTGTCCTTCCCACATTGCCTTCATCCTTTTAAATTGTACTTTCTCGACACTATGTTTTCTAGCTCTCTTTTTCATGACAGCAATTTCCTGGTTTTCCAACTTTAACTTTTCCTCAAGGCGCTAAAACTTTGTTTTCTTTGTCACTTTCTCTTTTCCCCTTTTTGTTTTGCTGATTGTATGCTTCACTGTGGGTGATGAGAGATCAATAATCTCTTTAGGTGATTTAGTTATCTCAGTGGATATTTAAACTTCCTTGCTGCTCTCTATCAATTTCCTAGCATGCCTTGTCATAGGCTTTCTTGCTTGAAAAATGAAACCTGCATTTTCCCCCTCAAACTCTATCTCTTTGCAAACTTAGCCTTTTTCAACTTCTGCTCATCTTCTCCAATAAATTCAGCTTGGACAATAGGTGTTTCCTCTATGTCAATGGCATGAAGAATACCCTCTAGATTCCCCTTTGTTATTGGGTTGTCTTCTGTAGCAATTGTCTTTCCTTTCAAAACCACTGCTTGGCTTCTAGTTATTCTTTTGGTCCCTTGTTTGCTGATAGCTTGTCCCTGTTTTGCATCTTTGACAACCTTTGATTTCTGTTTTGCAAGTGGGAGCATTGGTGTATCAAGCATTTGCATTTGCTCTGGCATTTTCTCAATTTTCTTTCTTGGCTTCACTCTTGCAGGTTCTTTTGGTTTTGCAACCATAGGTTGGCTTGGTTCTGCTGTTGGTGGTGATGGAACTCCTTTAGCTTTAGGGTTTCTTGCAGGGGTTAGGGTTTCCAACTCAAAACCATTTATAAACAAGAATGATGACCAATCTCTGCCTATCGTCTGAATTTCATCTAAAATTAATAATAATGATGTTTCACTCCCCTCAAACTTTGCTTGCACCTTATCAGCCATCTTTGCAAGACTTCTATGCAGTTAAAAAGGTAAGTCAAGTGAAATCTTACCAGTGAAGTGTAGAAGCAATTTGAAATGGTATGAATAAACCTTGTGATATCTACCTTCACAGGTAAAATATTTATGAATCTTGAGCAGCAATTTTTGAATAATTATCTTTGATGCAGCTTCTTGGGATAGCATTGTTGAAATCCATCTCAATGTGCTCAAGCTTCATGAATTCTTTACACTGCTCCACATCAAATTTGAACCCTTTGAACCAAGTTTCTTGACCTCTTGGTATCTTTGTAACGACAGCAATGACCTCTGGTGTGATAGACACACTTAGCATCCCGACTTTAGTGGTTGTTCCATTGAAATTCATAGCAAATTCCTTGGATACCTGTGTGTGACAACCTTGCAACTTCTCACAAAATCGTATGCAACCTGCTCTTCTGAATGCTTCCATCACTGCTGGGTCTTCAGTTATTTCCTTCATATCTTCAGGTTCATGCCTTAAGCACTGTCCTCCACTATGTATTTTTATTTCCTCTGCCATATTCTTCAGAGAAACTCTCAGCCTCGCTTGAAAAAATCTTTCAGCCTCGCTTGAGTAGATGTAACAACAACCTTGCTTGAAATGGATATAATAAAACTTTGTAAGAACCAGCCACAGGTTTAGCTTGACACTCAGAGCTCAGACATTACGAATGAAAGGAAAAAGGAATGAGGGTGACTGATTAGGAAAGAATTTGAACTTCAAATGTCCTTTCATAACTGAAAATGATGACTCACTCATACCTAAAATGACCATGATGACTGCAAACGTGGGTGTGTACTTTGATTCCATCCTTACATGACTCAACATTCCACTATCCTACCCTTTCCCAAAGGTTTTTGACATTTGACAACTCAACTGACAAGACATTTACAAAACCGCACTTTCATAGCACCTGTAGTGTAATTTTTGTTGTTTGTGCTACGAAACTATTAGTGCTTTTGTAGCACAAAGTGACTTTTTTCAACGACTGGCGCTACGAAATGGTGGTTTCTTGGCTAATTAGGTAGTTTTGATGCAAAAAATTTGGGAAATGAAATGAATCCTAAAATGATGAAAGACTTGACATGAAAGACCTTAAAAATGAGTTTATTTAAACATTAGGGTAGGCTCAAACTTCAAAAAAATTAATACTTCCCTTGGTTAAACTCAAGAAATGACTCCTAAGACTCTATTTTGACCCATGATCATAAGTAATCTTGTCATAATTATGTTCTAAAATTTTTTAAGTGATAACAAACACCTTGCATCCTTATTATATCTCTGATGAATACTTGTGCTACATCATTAGGTAAATAAGTAGACTTCACTGGAATGAAGTGCACTAGCTTAGTCAACCTTTCAACCACAACCATAATATAATCATGTTTTCTATATGTCCTTGACAAACCTATAATGAAATTCATGGAAATTACATCCCATTTCCACTATGGAATCAGAATTGGCTCTAGTAATCCACCTGGATGCTTACACTCTACTTTTACCTATTGAAAATCCAAACATCTAGCCACAAATGCTGCCACTTCCTTTTTCAAATTCAGCGAATAATAGAACCCATTCACCGTTTTCAATGTCTTCTGGTATCTTTGGTGACTTGAATACGACTTATCATGAAATTATCTCAAGATAAGATTCTTGAGTTCACTATCATCCGACACGTAGATCATGTCCCTAAATCTAACCAAACCATCCTTTGTGAGACAACATTCCACATCCTGATCACCTGTACCCTGGTATAAACCAGACCTAAGCTCCATATACCTGTTTTCCTGTTGACCTTCTTGTAAGATCTAATCCTATACATCTCTCCCATATGAAATCATAGCTGTAATGTGATTTAGATGTACTCATCTTCTAAGAGAATCTACAACCCTGTTCTCTTTACCTTTAATGGACCTGATCTCAAAGTCGAACTCACTAATCGTAGTCAACCATCTACCTTGTCTGGAATTCAGGTTCGGTTGATCAGATAAGTACCTCAATCCACTATGATCACTCATCAATACAAACCTCCTATCGAGAAGATATTTCCTCCAAATATTCAAAGAATGGATGATTTCTGCCAACTAAATATCATATTTCACATAATTATGCTCGTGCTCATTTAGTTTCCTTGATTCATAGCATACATCCTACCCATGTTGCATTAATACCCCACCAATCCCTCTCTTACAAGAATTTGTACATACCATAAACTCTTTTTCCAGATTTTAAATCTTTAGAACTAGAAAATTTGTCAACAACTAGTTCAACCGCTCAAAACTTGTTGCACATTCCTCTGTCCATTCAAATTTATTTCATTTCCTTTGAAATGATGTAATAGGATAAGAGATATATGAGAAGATCTTGATGAAACTCCAATAACAACCTGCTAGTCCCATGATTTATCTTCCCTCATCCACATTCCTAAGAGCTTCCCATTCTGTGACAACTTTTAACTTTTCCAGATCCACTGCTATGCCTTTCTTGAAACCACATGCCCCAAGTAATGTACCTCTATCTGAAGGAAACTGCATTTTTTAAGCTTGGAATACAACTGATGCTCTCTTAGAAACCTTAGTATTATTGCTAAATGTTTGACATGCTCTTCCTCATTCTTATAATATACCAATATATCATCAATGAATACAATCACAAACTTGTCCAGATAAGGATGCAACACACTATTCATCAAGCACATAAAATTAGCTGGAGAGTTAGTCAATCCAAATGGAGCTACAAAAAAATTATATTTCCCATACCTTATTCAGAAAGAAATCTTGTAGATGTCCTATTATTTATGACGTGCTTGATGGTATCCTGATCTCAGATCAATCTTCGAGAACATTATTTCTCCCTTCATTTGGTCAAACAAATCATCAATCCTCGAAAAAAAAATCTTGTTCTTGATGGTTACCTTAATCAACTTTCTGTACTCAATGCATAACCTAATAGTACCATCATTTTTCTTCACAAACAATATCGGTGCACCCCAAGGCGATACACTTGGCCTGATGTATCCTTTGTCAAGCATTTCCTTCTACTACAACTTCAATTTCACTAACTCTGGTGTGCTCATCATGTATGGTTCCTTTGATGTTGATGCTCCCTCTGGTACCAATTAAATAGAAAATTCCACTTCCCTGTGAGGCGGTAGCTCTGGAATCTTTGCTGGAAACACATCCTAGAATTTCTACAAAACCATTTACTTCTTCAAGACATACACATCCTCAACTTCCTTACCTTTATCACTATAAATATGCACTGCAAATAGCACACATCATTTCCTTTGATTACACTTTCCCTAGATAGTTGTCACAATTATAACTGATGTTTCCTTCTTCTTACCCTGCAATATCCTCTATTCTCTTTTTTAATCGAAGAAATCAATAGCCTTGTCATAAAAATCCACCTTAGTCCTACGAATATACAACCATTCCATACCCAAAAGCATACTATACAATCCCAACGAAAGCACATTCAAATGTGTTTATGTAAGCATACCATTCAACTCAAATGCACAAGATGTTACCAAGTGATGAACTCTCTTGTTTGTACATGTAGGAAACTGTACTAACCAAGATTCTACATGTACTTATGTATTCAAACCACACTTATCCACTAGGTCAATATTAACATAACTATAATTAGATCCATGGTCCATCAAAATAGAAAAAACTTGATCACAAAGCTTACTTTCCATCTTGATAATAGATGCCTGATTATCAACCTGCCTATTATCCAACACTGCATAGATCCAAGGAATACTTTGTCTAACATCCCCCATTGTCTCTGCCTCCTGAGCACTGTAAATCTGTGGTCTTCCACCCTGATATTGTGGACAATATCTTCAGTGATGATCCTTTCCACAAGTCTAGCACTGTAATGGCTTCCAGCCCGCACCCATGTTCTTCTCCTCGCAATGAAATCCATGTCCTTTGTCATATGCATTGAATTTACTAGGTGGTCCTGCATTCTCTTTTTTACTTGTGCCCTGTAGTCTTGTTCGCTTTTTATCCCATTTTCATTTATTCTTTGCATTACCTCTCCAATCGTACATAGTCTTAGATCTGCGCTTCAATTTCTCATATCAATGTTTAAACTTTCTGAAAGATTCCTCCAATGATCTAACCTCATTAAAATTAATCCTACCATTGAATGCTACTGACAAAACACCAATGAATATTTGAATCTTAGCCTTATCCTCCTTGAGATAAGGCACATATCTCAATAACTCAAAAAATCTTCCAATGTACTCCTCATCGGTCATGGATACCGTCTCCATCTCATAGAATTCTTTTTCCCTATTATCATAGTATCTTTCTAATTGATAATTATTCCTAAAAATTCTTTCAAACTTGCTCCAAGTCAACTCCTCTTCCCGAATGGATTTGAAATTATTTACATGTTCCCACCAAATGTCTTCTCTACCTTTAATACTGAACATATATATTATGGCCTTAATGTTTTTTGAGTCATCCTACAACCAAAAGAACTTGTTCATCCTAAGTAACCACACTTATGAATCCTGTGAATTATTCATTTCTCCATCAAAGGCAGGAGTCTTAGATTTCTTGAACCCATCTGAAAAACATCCCATGCACTCTCCTCCTATAAGGATGATAGCGATGATGACCATGATACCTGTCTGAACTAGAACTAGAATGAATCCCATATCCACTACCTAGATTGACGAGTGTATCCAAGAATTTTCCATCTCTGACCATATCATCTCTATCCAACCTGTGCCCACCATGTGACCTGCCACCATTTTCTCCATTTGTCCTATCCTCCTACCCATGACTGATTGTAAATGGTCCTTATCTCTCCAATTTTGACAAGATCTGAAGGATAAATCCATTAACTTCTAATTTATTCTCGTGTGCCCTAGAAAGTATCTCTTGTGATTGAATAATTCTGTCATTAAATTCTTTGCAATTTCTTATCTATGCCTTCAAACTTCTCATAGAGTCTGCTATGTGAGGGTAGTCCTCATCACCATGCTACTCATAGGATCTATAGGGAGAATCTCATGAACTATATCCTACCATCTTACCAGTCATCTTTGACCTACAAGACATGTCATTTCAGCTAATCCAAATTATAAACAAACGAGCGTACCTCAGTATAGTTCAAGGGAGGATATCTTATCTGCAAGATCAACTATATTAGCACAATTTATGTATAATCATAATGTATATATACATCATCTTAATAATTACCCCAGTTACCATGCATAGTGCCAAAATTATAGCACCTAATATGTACAATTCATAACAAACATATGGATGACACACATGCATAAAAAATGACATGCATTCATAGTGAACACATTCCAAAAACAAACTAATTAACTTCTCCATGAAAATATGAGGACAAAAATGTCCCTTGACGTGCATAAATAACAAGAAAATAGACCACAATCATAATGAACATATATGCAACTCACAAGTACACATGAAAACACATTCATCCAAAGAGAAAGGGAAACCAAACATCACCCAAGGAGAACAGAACCATGCTATGATACCACCCTATAACAACCTCCTCCCACATTTACCCAAGCTAGTTAGTCCACCGGGGTAAACATGTGACGATGAGTTACTATGATATGATTCAACTCCCCAAGTACAATTAAGGAGGTGGAATTGACTAAAAAAATCAAAATGACCTTCCTCAGGAGCTACAAAACATTCAGGATCCAACCAACCCCTCTAGGTGTCAAACCCCTGAGATAAATTTCTTCTTGATTAAACTAGATACCAAGTCACACCCACAACAAGGCCTCCATGAAACTAAAACCATCTATTTGCATGCACAACAAGGGAATCCATGCGACTCCAAAATTTTCCAGTTAGTTTTGTGCCAACAACCCCTTCTGAGCCACTTTTTCAGGGCTAGGGCTCGGGCCTCTACGTATAACTTCATGAAACTTCCAAGAAAGGTAAATAATAATAGAATACGACCACTAATGTAAACACTTGAGTAAGGAGTTGATTTGATCCCTACCATTCATGACAAGAATTCCTTCAAACATATCACAAACATGCAATGTATAGGTCATAATTACACATCTGGGCATAGGGGTATCATAATTATGTAATAATCATCAAGAAGGATTGATTCTTTCTCATAATAGCCGCAATATCATCTATTAGGTCAAGCATTCATTAACATCTCTTCTAATAATAAAAACATGATGAGAGTGATTAGGTGCTCAGAATTATGCTCAAAAATCAAAGATGTCAGATCGATGTGGAACCTAAAGGACCGCGTAGATCTCGTCATTATGAATCCAACACAACTCATTTCGCAGAAAACCGACACTGTATGCTCCTAGAAACACGTTCTATCCACTTTGTCAAACAAGCAAATTTAAAAAAAAAAAAATCAGGACAACCCAGTCAGCAATTAGTATAGCTGAATGGGCATGCCTACATGGTAGGGTGACTATACAATTTGACTAGGTTAAGGGTCATCTCCAATGAATGGTATGGTGCCAAGTGTCACTTGGTTATTGGTTTGAAATGCTACAATTTGATTGGTTGGGCATGTGGCCAACCACATGTTGCCACGTGGCTCAACTACAGGTTGCCATGTGGTAGCATGGGAGGCCACAAGATATTGGATCAAGTATGAACAACAACAGCGGGGGTCAAACCTGCGACCATCAAGCACCAAGAACCAAGAGTTACCATTGCACCGCGCAAGTATTTCTTATAATTATTGGGTTTAGCATGGTTTTAATGTATTATACATTGCACTTTGGGGGGAGGGGGCCGGGGTCTAGCCCCAACCTTGGTCACCACGTCGGGGGTGGGGACCATGGGCAGAAGGCTAGCCCCGCGCCCCCCATGACATAACCATAACTGCTACGGTAAAACATTAACCTACGCCATGTGATGTCGCGATGTTAACCGCTCTTTCCAACCACTAGTCCTAACTGCTAAAACAAACATTTCCGCCAACCACGACATGTGTCCATGTAAAAAATTAATTCTGGCGGTTAGTCCTGACGACCTGGTGTTTAATATTAAAAAAAAAAAAAATTATAAACCATAACGCATATGATTTTAAATCCAGTTTTTAGGAGTTAGAGGGAAAATTAATGCCTCAACAATTTCAGCCTATTTTTTGGCAGAATTGGAGCTCTCATAATGCTTTTTGGGGAGAAATTGTGGGTTTGGTGCTAGATTTTGGGGAAAATGTGGAACGAATAGTGGAGAAACTAGGGGAAGTGATAATTTGATGAGTTTTTGACCAAATTTAGATAAGAAAGAGGCTAGATAGGAATTTTTGGGAATTCTGGAGCTAATGGAATAAGTTTCAAAGCTGTTTGAGCATTGCAAACACATGTAATCACACTTTTGAGCATAATAGAAGAGAGAAAAGCCATTGGAAGCTGGACCAATGAGACGTAGCCCAGATGGGGTGAAATCCTTCATTGTGTGCTATTGTGTTACTGTTTATGGTAATGTTCATGTCTATTAGATGTTGTTGTTCAGTATTTTATTTATGTTAATTTATTCATGAAATTCACATAAAAACACATAGAAAACTCATATTAAACTTGCAAATAACCTCTAAATCCTTAAGCACTTTGTTTATATTCTGAATTGGATCTTAGTATAGAAAAAATAATATTCCCATTTAGGTCAAGTTGGTATCAGAGCACTAGGTTTACTTGTGCAAGGAGGATTAATTTGTTTTTCAAGTGTTTAAATGCTTACAAGGTTGAAGCTCAAGAGAGGAGGAGGCATGCTTATGGGTGCAGGTTCTCTAGTTGGAAGAAGGAGAAGGAGGGCACAATTGCCACAATATCCACCACAAGATTCACTTTCAATTGCATTAGAAGCTTCAGTAAGGATGTATCATAAAGGAGGAATTGATAATATGTCATAGGATGAGAAGGCTATTAGGAAGTCTTTCTTTGACATGACAGAGATGGTGAAGGTCCTCTATGAAGAAAGGAACACAAGGTTGCAAGGTGAAAGCTCTAGGCCTCCAAGAGGAGAGGGTTCTCTAGGAGGAGGAGGTAATTGAAATGGTGATAAGCCACCATATACTCCGCCATCATCCTCACCACCATCTTCACCTTCATCTTCATCCTCTTCCACTACTACAACCCTTACTCATAATTTTTGAACTCAGCTATGGTGAACAATCATAAATTGGAAAGAATAGACAAGATAGGGAAAGATATGCATAAGTTGCATTATAATCCACAAAGATGCATATATATAATACATTAGGTGACCCTTGGTTTCAAATTCCAAGTGGTCTCTTGGACTCCTTTTTTCCATTAGCCTTCCACACCTACCAAATGAGGATTAGGTGTCCAAAATTCCCCCCCTTAATCCGAAGGGGTATGTGTGAGTCCAAGAAGAGATCTGTAATACAAATCTGTAAAGTATGCATGGCAGCACTAGGATGAATGAGCTCTCTGAAATCCTAGCATAAAGAGGTGGTTTAAGGATGACCACCAACACTGGAATGCTTAGTACAATTCCCAGAACTCTTCCAAATCTAGCAAGAAGCTAAGGTATTCTTCTAGAGGAAGTTCTCCTCATATTTTGAATAGGGAGACCTTCAACCTAGAAGAAGGGAGTTCTACAACCTGCAATGGTTTAAGCATGACCACCAAATCTGGAATGCTTGATGCATTTCCTAGAACTCTACCAAAACTGGAAAGAAGTTGAAGTTTTCTGCTAGAGGAAGTGTCCCAAATTCTTTGAAGAGGAAGAATATCAACCTCACATAGATGGTTTAAGGCTGACCACCAACCAAAGGCATGTTCATGGGAATTTGCATCTCTAGCTACAAATCTGAATTTAGAATGACAGGTTGTGGCTCAGGCTCGCTTGAACTGTTGTGTCTCTGGCTACAACTTTGAATCTGGGATGACAGGTTGTGGCTCAGGCTCACTACTGTTGTGTCTTTGGCTACAAATCTGAATCTAGAATGATAGGTTGTGGCTCAGGCTCACTTGAATTGCTATGTCTCTCGATACAACTTTGAATATGGAATGACAGGTTGTCGTTCAGGCTCACTAGATGTGGCTTTGAAGCTTGTAGATGACCACCAATTCCCCCCCTATCAGGTGCAAGGTGAGATGATGGAGAAAAATCAACTGGAAGACATTTTAATATTCTAGAAGAAATTTTGTCATGTGACTGAAACATATTCTTAGTTGCTGATGCCCATTGCCAAGAAGAGATCCGTCCAAGATGAATCTTTGTTCTTGCAAGAGGATTTTTTCTAAAGCATCTGTGTGAAGAATGGGTGTGCTGACCACAGTGCTTGCATGGGTGAAGATTGAAACAATGATATTTCATATGGCCAACTCGATCACAGTGTTGGAGTTTTACAATCTGTTGTTACTGCTGTGGAAGAGGAGTAGAATCTAGAACAGTTGTAGGTGAGATATCATGAAGAAATCCAGCACTCTAAAATTTTATGGGCTTGGAGTAGTCCGGAATATGAAATGACAAATCCATGTCATATCCAAGACTAGTTCTGTTCTTGTTATGGACAAGCTCTTCCCAAGGTTTGATGATGGGCTTGGGAGGTGGAACTTGAGATTATGTATTTGCATACACATCTTCTCCTGAAATGGGCTCAATGGTCTGATCAAGGACAAGTTCAGAATGATGACTCTTTTTCTGAAGCTCATCTTACTGAAGCTGAGACTCCAACTTCAAAAACTCAATCTTGTCTTGTGCATCTTGCAAGCAAGTTTGAATATTAAAAAGAGCGTTCTTGCTCATTTTTACCATATCATGAATAGTGGAATGAATAGGTTATTCAAAAAATCTAATGCATCATTGATTTTAGCCATTTTTCTCAACAACTCAAATTTATAATTCAAACACTGAATGCAACTATGAAATAAGAAGCAATACCCACTAACAATGTTAGTACAATTCTGAGTTTAGATTTCTTACTGCGGAAACCACTTAGAAGCATGGTAACACGCACAACAAAAGGAAAATTCAGTCTTTGATTAATAAAATAGATGAGATTCATTGCAATATCTAGTGCTGAAGTCCGCTCCACCCATTTCAACACTAACTCAGCCTTTAATGGCCTCCACTCGTGATACCTAGAAAAAAATGGTTGCTAAAAGAAATATTGTCTTTCTCCTCCACAGGAATCCCGTCTAGGGAAATGAAGACAACACAGTCTGGGGTAGGGGATTGTATTCAGCTAGCCAAGGGACTGTAAAATCGGTCTTCCTCAAGCTTGGAACAACACTAAAAAATGATTCCCTCAAACTGATAACAAAGTCACCTCTGTGTGCATTTCATGAGCCCATTCTCTTCATAAAAAATTCTACAGGACTGATATCAAACTCGGCCTTGGTTGATGCATTGCTACAGAGATTGAAATGTGTCTTCAAGTGACAGGTTTAAGGGAGGATGTTCCTTTTCTCATGAATAAATGCATCATGGTGACAAAAATTAAAAGAGTCTCAAGATCTGTACGACGATAAATGTTGATAGTCAACCATTCAATTCCTGGTGAAATGCGTTTTCCAACAATGCACAAAGCGACATTGTACAACAATGCACAAAGCGACATTGTACAACAATGCACAAAGAGAGTGACCCTCACAGGAAACTAATTTCAAGTCCCCGAGAGAATTTCAAGTCTCCATGCTCACCCTCGCGGTTGAATTTAATTCACAACGGGATTTAGAGAAGCAATGGACATGTGATTTTTTTTTTTCAGTGAAATGTTCTTTCCATTTTCCGTGAATTTCCTCCAATTCCCGCGGTGTGTAGGGATGGCGTAGTGGGAGGAAGGTGGAGGAGAAGGAGGATCAGAGGTAGGAAGCTGCAGTGGGAGACCACGCAGGTGAGGGGGAGCAGGAGTAGTGGAGGAGTTGCGGGAATGAGGAATGAGGCTACGGGATGGGGAGAGGAAGAGGTGAGGGGGATAGGGGAGAGGATGCAGGGACGGGGGAGGGGGAGAGGCTACGAAGTGATGAGAAATGAGGGGGACATGGGAGACTCTACAGGAACAGGGAACGGGGTTGGGTAGCGGGGACATGAGGGGGAGCAGGGACATGAGGGAGGGTGATCAGGAAGGAGGTGAGCGTAGAGCGGGAGTCAGGGTCTGAAGGGAGGGTGAGAAGTCAGGGTTCGGAGCGTTATAACTCATGATGTTGTTTCTTATAGCTTCACGAATAACCACCAGATCAAAAAATATGTGTATTTCAATGAATGAGAAATAATATTGGGTTGAAGGAAGCAGGGCAGAAGAATGTACAAGATGAAATTGTTATTGCTGTTAGAAAATTCATTTGGAGTTCATATTCTACCCTCTGGATCTCTGAAGATGAGAAGAGGGCTGGGCATGTTAACAAATTGTAGAATCCCTGAGAAATTTATAGAACAATTAGATTCAATAATTATTGTTGCAGATCCTTTATCCTATGACGTGAAACTTGAAGATGTTGAACGCTTTTTTCAACCAACATGGAAAGGTTAATAGTGTGCGTCTGTCATGCCATGTTGTAGGAAAAAAGGTCCTCTATGGTTCTGCTCTTATTGAGTTCTCGTTAGAGGAAGAGGATAATGAAGTTTCTAAATTGAATTTGGTCTATGATGGAGCAGATTTGGAGATGAAGCCAAAGAATTATTTTGATACTGAATGGAGAGCTTTGCTAGAAGAAATAAACAATGGATCTACTAGGCATCAACATGATAAAAATATTTCCACAGGAGTCCAATGGCAGAATGACGGTTGGGGAGATTCAGTTTTGGAGGATAAAAATTATCCAAGAGGTTTAATTATTTCTAAACAAGGAAATAGAAGCGTGGCACAACAAATATTTTTGGAAGAGTGTTACGGAGGAGCGTAGTGCAGTCCGGGTGCAGAGAAACGCTGAGGTGCAGTTCTGATAGCCAGAGGATATTCCTCTTTGAAGGCCACACATCATGGCTTTGATATCATGTTGAACTCAGCTATGGTGAACAGTCATAAATAGGAAAAAATAGACAAGATAGGGAAAGATATGCATGAGTTGCATTATAATTCACAAATATGCATATATATAATACATTAGGTGACCCTTGGTTTCACATTCCAAGTGGTCTCTTGGACTCCTTTTGTCCATTCGCCTTCCACACCTACCCATTGAGGATTACGTGTCCAACAATACTCATAAACCTGCCTCAAATGGAATTGGTAAACAACCCTTATTAAAAATTGATATTAAATTTGAGCTTCCTATGTATAATGGTGAAGTGAATGAAAATAATATTGACAATTGGGTTCGTTATTTGGAGGTCTATTGGAGAATTCAAAAACTTCAAGATGATGATACAAAGATTCAACTAGCTTCCTTGATAATTGAGGGTGCAAAACTAGTATGGTGGGAAGCCAAGACACAAGATGAGATTAAAAAAAATGGTAAGATATCACTCTCTTCGTACAAATTCATTGCCGCAATTAAAAGAAAATTTCGCCCTCTAGCATATATGAAAAAAGCCATTATGAATTGGTAGAACTTAAGACAACTTAAGGGTCAAAGTGTGCAATATTACACCCAAGAATTTATAAAAATATCTCTTATGTTAGGTGTTTATTTGCATTCACAAGACACATTGTTGAAGTATATAGGGGTTTATATAGCTACCTAAGGCATACTATCCTTATGTTCAACCCCATGAGGTTTTTGTGCAAGCCACTCACCTTGAGGCAAGAGGGAAATTTTTTCCAGAAGAGGGTAAAAAGAATCCATTTAAGGGTGGAGAGAAAGTAAAGGGTTTCAAAGGAAAAGAAAATAAAAATGTAGCCATCAAAAAGGAAGGAGAGAAACTGATATGTAAGAATTGTTCCAAGGAGGGTCACGATGAAGACCATTATTTGAAGCTCATCTCGAGATGAAGCTAAAGAAATTAAAAAACAAAGGGAAGGAAAAGACAACTGCAATCACTCAAGAGGACTTGGGGTCCGATTTAGGTGATGAAAATAAAATCACAACCATGGGGATAAAAGGTAAGAACTACATTTCTAGCACTAGCACTTCAAATTGTTAGACTAGTACCTCAAATGAAGAAACTAGAATTGAACTGTTTCATGTGAGGGTTGTCTCAAAACATACAAAAATCGACACAGTATTTTATAGTGGGTCTCAAGAAAATTTGATATCTGAACACTTAGTCAAGAACAAGGATAATTTTAAGGATGGAAAATCATTTTTTAAGTTTGAAATGTTACCAATTTCCAAGTCCTAATATATGAACTATAAAATTTTATTGATATGTTTGTAAAATTATACAAATTTATAATGGTTTATATATAGTCTCTATATAATTTTGGCTATTTTAAGGTAAAATAATTTTATATTGTAAAATTTGGGCGAATCATTTTTACAAAAAAAATGGAAATTAAGATCTTTTTTTTTTGGAAAAACCATGGAACCTCGTACTTGATAATGGCCCCTAAAATTTTCCATGAGTCAAGAAACTTGATCTGGAAACCATAACTCATCCCAAGCCATATCCATTGGGTTGGATATTCAATGACACCAATTTAAAGGTTACAAGAAATTGTATTTTCTGGTTTTCAATCACCGCAAACTTCATTGACGAAGTGGAATTAGATGTCGTACCACTTGACATTTCAGGGATTGTTTTTGGAATTCGTTACCTCTATGACAGAAAGGAAATCTTCTATAGCCATGAAAAAAATTACCATCTGTTCAAAGATGGTGTGGACTACATAGTGAGAGCCCATCGCAAGAAACTAAATCTATCATTATTTAATGCAGGGCAAATGAAAAGGCTAGTCAATTTAAGCAAAAATTTAGTGCTTCTTATGATAAAACCCAATGTTGATGAAGATTATGAAGCGTTTGATGGTTGAAATTCATGTTTCAATTCTGGTTTGGTAGATGTAATTAGCCATGATGATAAGGTGTTTCATTATGTGAAGGGATTTCCTCTCAAGAAGAATGGAATCCCACATGAAAAAACTTTGCAGTAAAAATGTCATCTTTGTGACATTGATATGCATGGGATGTCAAAAATGAAAAGTGAAGAAATACCAAAGCAAATCCAGAAGTTGTTGAATAATGGAATCACTTGACCATCTCTTTCGCTACACAGTGCACCTATGGTTTTGGTGCCCAAGAAGAATGGAAAGCATTTTATTGTGAGGGACAAAATGAGTGGTTTTAATCGAAGAAGATTTGTTGAAGGAGGTATGTGGAATATGGAATTTAACATCAAAAAAAGTTTGTTTTTATGACTTATTATGTTTTATGTTCTTTTTCATAACCCTACGACTTTCATGCATATGAAGAATGATGAATTGGATCAATTTCTAGATGTGATAGTCCACTTGTATGACAATGTCATTTTCAGATTTCATTATGAACATGTCATGTTTAATAGAAAAATACTTGATGTAATAAGGCATGAACATTTGTTTTTGAAGATTTCAAATTATGAGTTGGGTAAAACATATTTGATGTACTTGGGCTATAATGTTGGAGGTAAGTTGAAGGTATACTTCTCCAATTTTGACACCATTGTGGATTGGTTAACACCCAACATGGTCATCTCGATAAGAGGTTTTTTGGGAGCAGCCCAATGTTGGAGTAAATTTTTTGTTAATATTTATTCTATTATAGCTCCTTGGCATGCATTGACATGTGTGAAAAAGGTCTTCTAGTGGGGAGGAAAACAAAAATATGCATGTGATGCTTCGAAGCAAAATATCATTTCAGCTCTTTTAATTTCTCTTTTAAACTTGAAAAGGTAATTTGAGTTTCAAGTTGATGCAAGTGAATTTTCCATTTCATTTCATTCAGAAAATTTTAATGGTGCAATGATTAAGTTGCAACGATTAAGGCACTTTCATTTGATGGGTGTTCGTCAACAATTCCATTTGCTCAAAAGGTATAAGAGATATGTTTGTTGATGTAACTTCTATGCCTGTTATTTTTGTAACTATTGTTCTCAAGCATCATTTTGTTTTACATGAAAATTATGTTCAAAAATATGCATACTTTCAAGATGTACATTCAAGCTTGATTCAAGTAAAAAAAGTAGTGGAATTTGTTTACCATTTTCATCATAATTTGTTGTGTCATCTTGGTAAGAAGGATGTTTCTTTTTATGGTGACTTGGAAAAACCCAAGAAGTTCGTTTAACGACTCCAAATGGTACAGAAAATAGTGCAAGATCATTTTGAAAAGAGAAAAGGCAAGTACAAGTATCGTATCAATCACAAGCACCAAGTTGATGATGGATTTTGGTGTCACTTTTGTAAGGAGAGGCTTAAAAGTGAAGAGAAAGGAGAAAATGTTTAGATTCAATATTTTGAAGATTTCAATTTAGAATTCCTTAATGAGCTTCAGAAAGACGCCATTCGTGAGAGAAGAATAAAGTCTTCAAGACGAGGGAATGTTGGTTACCTTTGAGTGAAGATCAAGGAAACAAATTCATCAGATGCCAAATGGATCGAGATTGGAAAGGTGAGGGTGTTGTACCCTCATTTACTTGATAGTTGAAAGTGATATTTTGGGGTCCAAAAGCTTCCAGTGGGGAGGAGTGATCAGGTGCTCAAAATTATGCTAAAAAAAAAAACTTGTCAGATCGATGTGGAACTTGAATGATCACATATATCTCGTCATTCTGAATCCAGCGTAATTTTTTTCGTGGAAAATCGACATCGTATGCTCCCAGAAACACATTTTTTCCACTTTGTCACAAGCAAATTTAAAAACAAAATGCAGGATAACACACTCAGTAGTCCGTACAACTGACTGTGCATGCCTACGTGGCAAGTTAACTATACAAGTTTGACTTGGTCAAGGTGTTGGTCATCATAATTGTCATATTTTTAACCTCCATTTTACCCCAACAATCACCAAAACCTTCGGTTTTAACCTTGGAACCTACTTATTCCTATACCTCTTTTGATCCTTGTAGTTACCCCTGCACTTCTTTCATGATTTTAGTTATTAAGGGTTATATGAACTTAATTAATAATTAGTCTATTTTCCTTTTAAACTTACATGTTTTCTTTCCTAAGGTGATTTGATGAAACGAGAGTTTTAATCGATGTGAAAGGTGGGTTGGTGCAGGAATGATTATTGTATCGTCGGTCATTCTTGCACTCACTGGGCAGCTGGCAACGTCAACATGGTTCATCCTTCATGACTGATACAGCTTGGAAATTTGCGTGCATTATTTTCCAAAATATTAGTGCACTCTGTTGGGAGTGGAGCACTAAGGAAATTATAGGATATGGAGGCTAGGATTTCAACCGAATACCCTTGATTTAGTATTTTTGTCAACAACTGAAAGCGTAAGATAAACTCTTGTTTGATTTATGTTGCAGCCATGAGCTAAAGTGATGTATATTTAATAGGGTTTCTAGTATAACTAGGGTAGCGATACACAGGAGAATTTTTGGATTATACAATAATATATTTTTTTTTGCCATACTTCTGGGCTAGATCTAGTAATCCATGATGTACATTTTCAACTTCTGATTCTAATACAAGAAGTTGTGCCAATTATTCATTTCCTATTCTAAAGTTTTATGTGATGCATTATTTGAGAATTTTATTTTCCATATCTCATAATAGGGAAACAAGTTGTTTGGCTGGGGCCCAACCAACCCAGCTCATTCTCCATTTTTCATAAGGTGTGTTAGATCTATTTTATTATGAAGGGTTTGAGCAAGAAATGTTTTTTTCTTCTATTTCATTAACACGTTTTGTCTTCTTCATAAATCATGTGTGATTCGAATCCAAGGTGTGCAGGTGTGGGTGAATTCATTTATTGAATGTTACGATATCACTCCTTTCCTTTGATGCATTGTGTATTATCTTCCTTTCTACAAAGGATGTGTTTTAGTTTACTTGCACCAGTGCGTTTTAATTATGCAAGTGAAGGTTGCTTCAATTTACTTCTGCAAGTGAACTTTTTTTCCTTATTCAAATCATGTTTTACTTCTGAGTATAAGTTACAAGAATTATAGCATAAAAGTGTAACTTAAGGTTGATTTATTTACATCTTGCTGAGCATTAATGAAAAATTGTTTGCATTGTAAATGATTTGTGCTTGTGATTTTCTCCTTATGGAAGGAACCCAGTTTAAGGCTGGAATCTAGTAAAGGGGCCTCTGAACTAAAACTTCTATGTTATAAGAGTGAAAACCTAGTACATTTGACAACAGTAATCTCAGAAAGAAATCATGCCTCATATTTAGATTATATGATAATTTCTCACACGAATAATTTTCCTGTTGTAGCAGCTATTTTCCTTTTACTTTTGAACTATTTCCTACTTCTGAATGAATGATTAGATAAGGAGTCTTGGTTAAGTGCACTTATTTCCTCTACTCTATTTTTCCTTGCAATTATTTCCTAGTTAGCACACTTTTCATTTTATTCAAGTGGTTTGGAAGCTCAGTACAATAATACTGATTTCTTAGTACAAGAATATTTGTTTTAGTACAGGAACCGATATCCTGGTACAAGAACAGAGTACTCTGGTACAGGAACCCAAAATTCTTGTATGAAGGCCAAAACACTCAATGCAGGAACATAACATATTTCTGGTGCAAGAATATTGCTTTAGTACAAGAACATCGTTCGAGTGTAGGAACGTTGTTGCGATGCATGAACAACGATTCAAACCAAGAAGGACAACTTGTAAAAAAGAAAAATTCACTTAACAGTTTGATTACTTCCTTGTCTTATGACTGCACTGAGTTAGTCTCAAATATATGTTTTTCATTGACCAGGAGTGTTTATGCTGATTGGAAGTTCCTTTCATTGAGTTATTTTGCAAAGTAATTTCTTTTTCATTTCCAAAACCATAATTCTCTTGGTATTATTTGTTGTGTGATTTTTCAATTCTGCAAATGTAATTAGGGAAGATAGGAATAGATTTTTGAGCCACCATTGCTCCATGCTCACACCATGAGCCAGAGACAAAGTTGACAGTCTAATTTGTTTGAAGTTTTGCAGCAAAGAAGCCACCGTAAAGATGTTTTTATTGCAGGAAAATGCCATGTCTACAAGAAAATTTGCTTGTTGAGCCACAGTGAGCTAGTGCTCAACAAATGGGAAAATCCAAGAGGTTGAGAAATTCAAAGGAATATCTAGATATGTATGAAGTTTTTTTGAAATAATTGGAAGCGATGAGGAAAAAGAATGCCTTCACATTGAAATGTATAAAATAATGATTTGATGGTAGAATTCTCCCCCTCATTGTAGATGCACAAATAGCCAAGGAGGCCTGTGACACCCTTTAGAGGAATTTTGGTGAACGAGAGAGTAATCAGTTTGAAAATGAAGATTTTGGTGAATCCCACTTTGCTCAGCCACAAGTGGATGATGATTATAAATAATTTTCAAAAGAAACAAAGAAGGAGCACGTAAATGCTCATGAACCCCACTGTGCACAACCACAAGTGGATGAAGATTTGGTGAATCTAGAAACATAGCTTTCTAATGACACTGAAGCAACCACTGAAGAAGCCAGTACTATGTTGAATCCAAAAATTTAATTTGTTGATGTTAAGTTTGATGAATACTTGTTTCCTAAAGATGAATGGTTGCATATGATGCAAAAAAACATGATATTTACATGATTCTATTTGGTGCGATAATCCCACTCGAGTATGAAACATGAGTGGAAGAAAACCTCTTTGAAGTAGCTGAAGAAACATAGGCAGATAAGGTAGCACAATGGGAGAAATATCTCAATGCAAAAAATAAGGAATAGAACCAATGTGGTTTTGAAAATGTTTTTAAACTTACCATTGATTTCCCATGTGCAGGTAAACAAGACGATTATGAAGAAGAATTAAATTTCCTTGAAGCATGGCTTGCAACACCACGTCTAGATGAGGCCGACATATAGGTTGCAAAATTTAACCTTGAAGACAACTTGGATGATGAAAACATTAATGAAATTTTCAGGTATTAGAGTCCTCAAGAAATATGTTTTTATTATAAATTTATGTTGCACCAAAATATTGATGAAGAAAAGCACACTACTGAAGATGATATGTGGCAACATTCCACATACAAGATGATTTTTGAAGAATTCCAAGACAAGATTAGAAAACCTAGAACAATTGAAGACCTACACCAAAAAATGAAGAAACTGAGGTTTGAATAATAAAAAAGAAAAGAAAAATTTGAAGCAATTTAGAGGATACAGGATATGGAAGAAAAGAAAAAGAAAATGAAATTTGGCTATCATTTTTTTTAATTGTAAGCTGAGCTGAGAGTTAGACCAATAGGCATCTTAATTAAATTTTAATGTGGTCGTAATTAAGGGGGAGTGTTGGAGAATCTAATTCCAACCAACTTCTAGGTGTCATAACTGTCCATCTAAGTGTCATCGTTAATTGAGTTGAGTCCAATTAAGTTGAGTTGTAGTTTAGTCTCATTGTAGTAATTTATTACAAATGTCTCCAATGTAATCTTATTTAACTGTTTCATAATACTGAGAAGAGTATTTCGCTCCATAATTTTTCATTTCTTGACAATAATTATAGTTTATGGCAATCAGGACCCCTAAGGATGAAGAATCTAGTGTGAGAAGGGTGGAAGGTGTTTTATTGTCATTGATCCAACCATACCGCTTTGGAAGTGGCTTTAATTGTGACGATGTGACCCTGATGCTACTTTTAGGGGGAAAAATCGTAATAGGCTGAACCATTTCCTGGAAGTTAGCAGTATATTCCCTCATAATTATGATCAGAGGTTGGTTTCGCCTTTGCGACTACCTCTTACAAATGAAATTATCCATTTTCGAGATGGATCTCCGATTATTATAGGATCTTGACAATGTCTCTTCTGATACAGTTCAATTATTTGGAGCCATTGAATTCGAAACTTCCAGGCTTGCTTTTTCTTCCTCAGTCACCTGAGAAGGGCTACCTTGCACTACTCCGACCACCATAAAGACAATCACTAAAGCGAAACCCCATGCATCCTAAACCATAAACCCTTATTATCCACAAAGAAAAATGTCCCCATGCGCGGATTAATTAATTGGAAAAAAAAATTCATCGACCTATATCTACTTCCATTGTTGAACATCATCCTTAGGGAAACAATAATTAGACATATGGTAAGAAGTGATCAACATTTTTGGCTTATATACCGTTTGGGTTCTATCTTGCATTCTATTTATTTAGATAATGGTCCATGGATATCATGCAGTTTGAATTCTCTTTTATGTGTTTGTTTTGGGTTTTTTCTTATTACAGAGTGTAAGAAAAAAAAAATCTGCAAAAAAAAATATCTAGCACCTTCCCCTTTGGTTTAGACCTCAAGGGCCTAGTTTTCTGGAATCATGGAATTTTATCGATGAGTTTCACATGCACTTGGATTTTATTGAAGTAATAAAATCCAATGTAAACTTGTATTTGATATGCACTGAGAGATTTATGAGCACCTTTCATTAGGAGATATTTTAATGATGGTAGAAGTTATCGGAAGAGATATATATATTTTTTAAGAAATTATTTAGGTTAAGAAAATTTTTCCAAATCCATCACATAAATGTATTCTCTAACCAATGTAATTCATCTTCAAAATAAATAAATCAACCCAACAAGTCTTACAATTGTACTCTCTGATAAAGGAGGAGTGGACAAAGAGGAGCAAGAAAAATTAATCGCCCCAAGACACCACTCCCTAGCATTATTCCTTTTTAGTGGCTTCATTATAATCATTGATTTTCCTTACATTAATCACAAGTTTAAAATTTATTGATTTTGGTGATGCATTGAAATCCTTAACTAGGGTTGGGGAGGATTGGAATAGTTTTTTAGTTCACTAGTTTTAAACCTTGGTTTAGTCTCATAAAATATTTTATACGTGATTTGATATAGGTTTTAAGCTTAAACCATTTCGAAATACCAATTTCAAATATTCCTTTTGGTTGCTGGCATAATATGCCAGTGTAGGGATTGATGGAACTATTTGTATTTTAGTTTGTGGATATAAGGTGCGGTATTTTAATGGAGAAAATTCAATTAATAAAATAGCTCTATATCATATCTTTAGATCATATTGTAGTCCTACACTTACGATGCACATGGAAAAGAAGAGATATTAGTGTGATAGTCAAGTGAGAGCATAAGAATGTGTAGAGGAGTACAATTGGCACACTAATGTTGGGTGAGTGAACCCCTTAATATGTACCATGAATGGCCAATATTCAACCCACTAGAGTGTATAAATGGTATATATTTCATCGCAGGGGTAGGTCTATCTAATCTTAATGTTGCTCCTTGAATATCCCAAAATTGGGATATGTGTCTTACGAGAAATCTACAAGATAGTCTCCTTGGTTGAGTAGTTGAATGAAAACAAGTCATTTGGGGGGTTAGCACTCATCTCTCATCTCATACAAGCCCATTTCAAATTATCTATAATATTTACAAGATCCTTATGCACAAAATAGTTGTGATCATGATGAATTTTTGAAAGTTTCCATCCATAACCTCAAGAGAAAAATATAACCATGGGGAAGCATCTTGCACTTATTATCCATTTTAATTCATTAGCATATAATTTTTACCAACCTAATAATTAATATTTTACCCTTTTATTATAATGCTCGGTTGAAAAGCACCAAAGAAATTATGTGACCTCTTAGATAGAAAAACATGTAGCTAGTATTTTAAAATCACTGAAGAAAAGGATAAAACATAGTAGCTTAATTCATGGACATTTTCCACCTCCCTCCAATAGGTTTTGTCTAGTTAGGGATCCCCTTCTCATACATCTCAAACTCTAGCAATGTTTGTCTCTTTCATTAAGGCATACTTGCATTTTCATTTAGGTATGTACTGAGTGGTTGGTATATCCCATAAGTTGTACATGATTGTCAAAGGAGGGAATTCACATAATAAAATTGCTACCCGCAAGAAAGTTACTCTAGTTGTTCTTTGTTTGTTTTTTCTCATATTCATTTCTTGGAATTTGGTTTACACGTTTTTTTCTTTTGAAGCTTTTATTCCTTCAGTTGTGGGCAACAAATTTGAGAAATTTATGGTAGTAAATGCTAGGGAAAACACACTAGCAGGTTAATAGAATCATGTAAAATTTTGAACCTAAAGTTTCTATGTTTATCCGTGTCTCTATAAAATACATCAAACATTGAAAAACTCCAAGGGATTTGTCTCATTAAAATATTGTAGGTGAAAAATTGTATTTCATAAATTATTGCAAGATTATATTCCTCATACTTCTTCTCAAATTTGGCTCCATTCAGGAAGAATTTTGCAACCCCTGCTCCTTTTTGACAACATTCTGCAACAACAACTTTGTTTAGACAACATTCTGTAACACCAACTTCAACCATGGATCCACAAGAGCCTAATGCATATGCATCTGTCTTGAATGGAGTTTATATTGTACTAGCCTCATAGCCCCACTTGGTATTTCCAATGATGATTGCGATAGTGTTTCTTTAGTAGATCCTTTCAAATGAATGACTCCAATATCACCACCTTCAATTGAATATATCTTCAATTGGTGAAATTATTGCTCATTGGTTCCCAAATATGATTGAATACCTTCAATACATTCTCATCAATATGGAATCAACCTTTGACCATTGTACACAATGTGCAAGTTAATAAAAGTACACTATCTAGACACTATCCAGTGACTAAAAGTGTGAGTTAGAAAATCAAGGTTTAGCTCTAGGGATCTTTCAACTTGTGTGGTCACAACACTCTTTAGAGTGCTCTTGCATGGAGTGTAACTCATGGAACATACCAAGGAAAAAACAATATTTTTTACTAAGATTAACATCTTCATCCTCTATGAGCTTAATACATGTGAACCATGTAATTAGTATTTATATGGAATACAAGCTCAGTTCGTCTTGATGTCTTTTGCTTTTAACAGAATATTGCTTGCAGTATATCATTTTAATGGGGCCTTCTCTGCTAGAATTATATATATATATATATATATATATATATATATATATATATATATATATATATATATAAAGATATTTGAACCAAGCCAGCTAACTTCTTCCAACAGACTATGTGCAATTCCAAGGAGGTTTCAAATTCATGGATCGATAAATAAATTAGAAATCAACCTTACTTGTGCCTTAGAAAATGTCTTGAAGAGGATGCCCTCAAAGTGTAGCTATGTTCAAAATACATAGTTGATATTAACTCAGAGTCGTTATCCACTATTTCCTTACTCTATTATGGAAAGTAGGCATCATATTTCCTATTTATATATTCAACATTAGGTATTTGTCTTGAAATCCTGCTTTCAAATGGGTGGGTGCCAATTTGAAGAATATATTTTTGGTCATTAATATATTCATTTTCGTATTTTATTTTTCCTTGATACAAACCAAGGGGAAATCGAATATATTTCATTTTGTACACAACGTTGATTATTTGGATAGATTTTTAGTAATGTGGTTCCAAATGCTATTTTAGTGGATCCAGTGGTAGCCGCAAAGGGGTTTTTATTATCCACATAATGGAATACAAAATACAAATTAAAAACAAAAAAACACAAGAATAAAAAAAAAGAGTATCCTTCATTTTTTCCCTATTTGATCTTCAGCTAAATTTCATGTCTCTACTTTGTAAAGTAATTTCACATGGTAATGATTCATGCTTTTCCAAATCCAATTTCCTGCCATTCTAAGGAATGATCATAAAAAAAAATTCCTTTGATAGTACTATAAATAATTGGATTATCCCTCTCAAACATTATCTCTTAGGTACAACATATTTTATTAATTCTTCATTCTACTGTTGGACAACTCAACTTCCCTTTTTTTACAACAACAGAGCAATTTTCATTGATATTTCCATCACCATTAGTTATAGAATGGGTATTTACATCAACATATAATACATGCAAAAATGGTATGCAAACTAAATTGACATCTTCACGTCACTATTTGAACTTATCATGTCCTATGCTACCAAAGAATATTTTATGGGCTTACATATTCCTTTCAATAATTTATTTGTTTGCACTAAAAATGGGAAATAGTGCCACTGAGGCATATGCAAATTCAAGTCCATATTTCTCTAGGAAAATAAAGAATTACACAAGAGTTGTAACTATGGTAAATCAACACAACTTGCAACAACAAAGATTAATCTTGAAGTGCTTCATTAATATCCAGAAGATGTTCCTTATATCTCCATATGTAATAAAGTCACTTTTCAATGTATTTTTTATCCTCCACAGTGTCCCAAGGCTAAGAAACGAGACCGACGGAGGTAACCTCAGACCACTTTCGACTTGGTAACTAGCCCTACCAAATCAAAGAGGGCTCTCTCTGTAATATCATAGCCAACAAAGTGACTAGAGGGAGAAATTGATATTAGGGTAGGTATGAAACTTAGTGAGGGTTTGATTTTTAGGGTTTGTTGGATCAGAATGAAAGGTCTTGGGAACTAGGTTAGGGTTTCTAATGATTTAGTTGTAGGGATACAATGGGGTAAGGTAGGTATGTTCAATAAAAATTTTGAGTTGTCATTGTGGTATAGGGTAGAAATAAAGAGAGATCAAAATGAGCATAGGGTGTATGAGCTTATTTATAAGAAGAAAAGCGACACAAAATGATAATCTCATAAGAAACAGAACATATAACCTATGAAGTTTGTTTAACACCTCATGATAGAATCACTAAAAGCATGCTAATGGATTAAGGAAAACTAAACATTCAATATAATGATGAAGCAAAAGAAAAACATTGCTACTGAAGGCATACCACATGAATCCAAAAATAATAGCTACAATTGTCTTGTATTTTTGCAAAAATATACTGTACAAAAGCTCCAAGCCTTTGATTAACTGAACCTTCAATCTGACTTCAAACTAGCTACATATAGACCAAAAACCACATTCCCCTCTCTCAGGGGTTGAATCCATCAATATAGGAACTGATCACACTAATATCTCTAACCAAACCTAAAACTAGGGAGGTTAGGAACTAACTCTCCATTTAGCCTTTTACTGATTTTATAGTCATTAATTACCATCAAATTTAAATCAAATTGTCTTTCACAATCTATATTACAATTAATTACATTATGTAAAATCATAAAAGGACAAATTACACCATGAAAACTCAACCTTGACTGAAAAAACTCAAAAAATTACATTGTTGTCAAAAGCGCAATGTGCTTTCTTAGAAACGCAATGTCTCTGATAGAAGTGCAACGTGATTACAAGTAAATTTTGAGGAGCTTCCCTTGATGATTTTGTTGAAATAAAAGATGTTGAGGATAGCCCTGGAAGTCTAATAACTTCATAAACCCTTAAACCTATAAAAATCATCCTCCATGGCACCCAAAAACGCAATTTCCCACAACGTCTCCAAAAGCGCAAGGAGGGGTCTCGAAAGGTATCCTATTTTTTGACCTATTTTTGGACTTTTTCTCCCAAATGGTGAGCTAACATGGAAAAGGGGGTACATATCTGAGATTTAATCTCAATGTATATCCAAACATACTTTTTTTACCTCATTTAGAGCCTCTGAGAATAAGTGCAACGTGAGCTCACTGAGCTTCTATGCACCATTAATTTCAAAAACTACCAAAAATCCAAAAAACTCCAAATTTTACCCAAAATTTCAAAAAATTGTTTCCAGATCCTCTCTTTTGAATTATGAGTGATGGATTATGCAATCAATGATGCAACAACAAGTAGGTCAAGGTTTTATCTCTTCTTTAACTTGCTTAGGCTTATATTTAGCTTTTTCTTCAAATTCCTAACCCTAATCCCACAAATCTGGTTCCTGGTGAAGTAATTCCTTACCATGTGTCTCTGTAGCTTGGTGTTTCTATTGGCCTTAATCAGAAGAACATGCAGGTGTTGACTAACCCTGTCAAGCCAAAATTCTTTAGCTTGTTCAATCTCAGCTGCAATCATGTCATCCAAATCATCTTGACATAGGGGAGAATATGGCTCACTTCCCTGATCTTTCTGTCTGGCTAGTCCTCTTGTCATTGGCCTCCTTGGCTTCATTTGAACATCCTTATCCTCAAGTTGATAAACATCAATCACTACCTTACCTTTATCATCCTCTACCACCAAATATGCCCTAGTTTTTCTTGACAAAAGTTGGTTTACCTTAATCTTCTTGTTCTCCTGCTGTAAAAATACAATCATGAAATTTTCTTTTGAAAGATTGACCTTAAGCTATCTTATTTATGCTTCTTGCTCTTGGATTAATTTCTCTGTTGAATTTTTTTGTTGATCCTCTGCTAGGTCTGTCATGTTAAACTCAAAGGGTGCCTGCTCATCCTCATTTTTCTGCAAGGGTGAGTCAAATACATGCCTAGGTGATTGCTCCTTTTCTTCTTGAACATGCTCAACTATAGTTTTCTTATGCATTTGTCTAGTTTGTGACCTAGTCAGAGTTCTAGGTTTCAAAACCTCTTTAGATATCTCAGGGGAAAAAATCATTATTTTCCCCTTATTATAGGTATGTGTGATCTTTTCCTTACTTTTCTTTCCAACCTCCATTGTTTTTCTTGAAGAACTAACCTCTTGTGGCCTTGGGGGTGCCAATCGAGTACTTTGACTACTAGTTTGACTAGTAGGAGGGAAAAGAGAAGATGATTACATGAATTACTCTCAAGGTAGGTTGATTTTTGAAAGCTGATGTAAAACAATGAATTTGACCAAGCCATGGAGAAACAGGTTAGCTTGGTGATCTTTCCCTTTTATTTGTAACATCTTTGTCATCTTGACAAGACTTCTGCATAGGTAGTGAGGTAGGTTGAGAGGTTTAATTTGTTTGAAATCCATCAGTAGCCTGATGTGATACTAATATAGTCTTGAAAAACTTCCTTCATAGGTAAATTACTTCATTATCATCTTCATTGGAGGAGCATATTTTTCAAGAAATTATCTGAATGAGAATATGTGTGTAGGAGCATTTTTGTAGTATGGCATTAAGAAAACCATGTAATTCTCAATGTCTAAATCCATCCCTTTAAACCATATTTCTCCATGGTCAAGGATACCTATGGTTGAGGCTATGAAATCTTCTAAAATGGTGAAGTAAGCCCTTGATATGTTTTCCTTATCCATCGTAAAACTGGTGGAAAAGAGACTTGTCAATTTGGCATGGAAACCTGCCTCTTGAATCCTTTCACAAAAAATAAGGCAACCCACAACTGCAAAGGATTTCTTGATGAAAGGCGAGGCCATGATTTCTTGGGTGTGAGTTTGATCAAACCTGGAAAATTTTCCACCTTTATTTTAATTTTTCTTCTCATTGTCCATGGTTTCACTCTCAATGGTAAAACACTAGCTAGGTAGGAGGGTAGGGTAGGGTGAAAAACAGGGAAAAAAGGATTGTTGAATTGAGGTAAGGGAATGGAGGGGTTAGGGACTTAGATAATTATTGGAAAACTTATAAGGGGTAATAATTTATGTTAGGGAGTGTAGGGAGGTGGAATTTTGTGAAAATAATGAGGGGAGGGTGTGAAAATGGAAAAACACAGCCCTAGGCTAGGAATCTGCCAAAAGCACAACGTAGCTAGGGTTTATAGGGAAAATCAAGGAAATGAGGGAAAATGGTATGGGAAATTTTTAGGGGAGATATGTGAGGTATACTTGAGGGTAAAAGGGTAGAAAACCTAGGTTTTTTACGACTGTGATTAAGAAAACATTCATGGAAACCAAAATTGCAATGAAAACCTAGGAGATGGATTTTCACTGAAATTTCTAAGGAAAATTATGCACAAGAGAGATGAAAAATGTCCATTTACTTGACAAGGAGATTGTAAAACCTGTAAAATGCTGAGAGAATCCCTTTCGATTCTTATTTTCCCTCCAATTTAAAAAGCACAACTAGGAGATAGAAGTGCAATGTCCTCAGGTTGAAACGTAGCATGGGAGAAAATTTGGGCTTAAAGATGGAATATTGAAGTTTTTGAGTGTTGAAAAGACGCTTAATGATGGATAGATGCTCAATTAAGGTGAAATGAGCAATTGGCATGCTTGGATGGTTCTTTATTGGTTGAAAAGTTGATTTTTTCTTGTGATGATAGCATGACATCATATGTCACTTTGAGAAATGAGATGATGTGACTGTAGCATGATCTTTTGAAATGATAATGTTACCTTTACCTTTATTGTTTTTTTTCTAATCTGCTAACTCCCTTTAATGATGACTCATGTGATGAGCATTACTCTTTTTTCCTTTTGTATGACTAACCTTATAATGAAAAATCAAGTGAAATGATAGACCATGACCCAAATGATTACATAGTAACTTCTCCATGACCTAAGAGACCTGAATGATGACATGAATATGTTGAGTGATAATAACCATGAGCAAGCGGAGGGAGTAGCATGACCTAGAAAACCACCAATGATCAAATTTTATTTGAAAACTTATTTGAAACTATAAAATTTTATGTAGGACCCTATCAAACATTGAAAGAGTACATTTGATTACTGGTGACTCACAAACACTGAAATTGGCTCCAGTTGGGGAGGATGTGTCAAGAACACTGTAGACTAGGTAGCTTCATCCATTGGGCAATGGAGTCACATTGGGCTGATCCAAAAATTTTACCATGCAAACTTTAAACTTCCTTTCTCTGAAACCAAAACAAAACTACAATCCAGGCTGAAAACCAAATTTTCACCTGCTGAAACTGAAGTTGAAAACTGAAAACTGAAAACTGACAATTCTACTACACACTAAAAATATGAATACTGAAAAGATGCTTACCAAGTAAGATTATTTATGTATATATAATTCTACTCTAACACCAAATTCTTGAATTCAATCAATATAAAATATCCAATATAGCCAATCAAAAATTTGATCCAATACATTTTCTCCTTCACTATTTTTAACAAAAATCAGAACTAGAGATTTTAAGGGCACTAGAAACTGATTGTAAGATTGATCTTCATAACAGAGAGCTATGAGATCATGAAAAACATGGGAGGCACTGTAACCTAATTGGGACCCTATGGTGAAAAACCCCTCCATATAGATGGTTATGGGATCATGAAAGACATGATCCATTTCTTGATTTTCAAAGTATTATGCATTTTTATGATCATGCTTTGGTATTCCACATATGATTTCTATATCATCATACAGTTTCATATATGAATCATCAGATTTATTGTCAAAACAAACCTCAATTTCAACATCAAAATGCAGCACTAATATTTATTTTTTGGGAGGAGGGAGAGTTTCCAAGAACTATTTAGGATCTTGGAAATTATATAATTGAATTTGAACATCTAAACGCTCAATATCCTTCTCAAACCTTTCAATAACTAATTCAAAGAAACAGGTTTTACCTTCAGCATAAAAATTGGTAGATCTCAAAAAATGAAGTACGGTCGTTGAAAAATCTTCATAAATTTGAAAATACACTAACTAATCCTTCAACTCTTTTATAATTTCGCAAGATATAGGGTTTTCCACATACCCTGTAATCTAGTTTTTTTAAGAAACTTGATCAATGAACAATAAAGTCGCCATGAGTCGCTAGTGGAGTTTTTATATTAACCTGAAACTTTGTGGAGTCGGCAGGTGGATGATTTCTGCCTTCCTGTGTCTGATCACTGTCAACCATCAGTAATTATATCTACAACATGAACAATCTTTCCCAGAGAATATGAAACCTTTTGTTCCCCAGCAACGACGCCAAAAATGTTAACTCCATAGCGTCCCAAGGCTGAGAAAGGAGACTGAAGGAGGTAACCTCAGACCAATTTCAACTTGGTAGCTAGCCCTACCAAATCAGAGAGGGCTCCCTCTATAATCTCACAACCAACTAAGTGATTGGATGGAGAAATTGATATTAGGGTAGGTATGAAACTCAGTGAGGGTTTGATTTTTAGGGTTTGCTGGATCAGACTCAAAGGTCTTGGGAACTACTTCAGGGTTTCTAATAATTCAGTTGCAGGGATATAATGGGGCAAGGTACTTATGTTCAATAATACTTTTTAGCTATCATTGTGGTATAGGGTAAAAATAGAGAGAGATCAAAATTATCATAGGGTTTATGAGTTCATTTATCAAAAGAAAAGAGACACAAAATGAGAATCTCATCAAAAACATAACATATAACCTATGAAGTTGGTTTAACACCCCACGAGACAATCATTGAAAGCATGCTAATGGATTAAGGAAAACTAAAAATTAAATATAATAATAAAATAGAATAAAAACACTACTACTGAGGGCATACCACATGAATCCAAAAATAATAGTTGCAATTGTCGTGTATTTCTGCAAAAATGTATTGTACACAAGCTCAAAGCCTTTAATTATTTGATGTCCAACCTTGAATCTGACTTCAAACTAGCTACATATAGACCAAAAACCACATTCCCCTCTCTCAGGGGTCGAATCCATCAATATAGGAACTAATCACACTAATCTCTCTAACCTAACCTAAAATAGGGAGGTTAGGAACTAACTCTCCATTTAGACTTTGACTGAATTTACGGGCATTAATGACCATCAAATTTACATCAAATTGTCTTTCACAAGGTCTATTACAATTAATTACATCATATAAAAGCATAAAAGGAAAAATTACACCATGAAAACTCGACCTTGAATGAAAAAACTAAAAAAATTACATTGTTTTCAGAAGCGTAACATGCTTTCTTAGAAGCACGTCGTGTTTGATAGAAGCACAACGTGCTGCTTGGAAGGAAATTTTGAGGAGCTTCTCTTGATGATTTTGCTTAACATAAAGATGCTAAAGATAACCCTGGATGTCTACTAGCCTCTTGAACCATTAAACCTGCAAAACTCATCCTCCATGGCACCCAAAAACTCAATTTCCCATAATTACTCCAGAAGCACAACAAGGGGTCTGAAAAGGTGGCAGAAACATGTTTTTTGACCTATCTTTTGACTATTTCTCCCAAATGGTGAGATGGCATGGAAAAGGGGGTACATAAATAATATGTAATCATTAATATATATCCAACCATGTGGGTTTGACCTCATTTAGAGCCTCTGAGAAGAAGTGCATCATGATCTCCTTGCGCTTCTATGCACCATTAATTCCAAAAATTGCCAAAATTCCAGAAAACTTCAAATTTTGCCCAAAATTTCAAAAATTTGTTTCCAACTCCTTTCTTTTGCATTTTGAGTGATGGATTATGCAATCAATGATTCATAATCAATAAGGTCAAGTTTTTCTCTCTTATTTAGCTTACTTAGGGTTTTCTTTAGCTTTTTATTCAAATTCTTAACACTAATCCTATAAATATTGTTCCTGATGAAGTAATGCCTTTCCATGTGTCTTTGTAGCCTGGTGTTTTTGTTGGCCTCATTCAAAAGCATCTCCAAGTGTTGATTAACCCTGTAAAGCCAAAATTATTTATCTTCTTCATTCTCAGCTGCAATCATGTAATCAAAATCATCTTGACTTAGGGGATAAGATGACTCAATTCCTGGATCTTTCTATCTAGCTAGTCCTCTTGTCATTGGCCTCCTAGCTTCATTTGAACATACTTATCCTCAAGATGATCAAAATCAATCAATACCTTACCTTTATCATCCTTTGCCACCAAATATGCCCTAGTTTTTCTTGAAAAAGTTGGTTTACCTTAAGCTGCCTATTCTCCTGCTGTAAAAATGCAATCATTAAATTTTCTTTTGAAAGATTGACCTTAAGCTCTCTTATTTCTGATTCTTTCTCTTGGATTATTTTCTCTGTTGATTGTTTTTACTGATGCTCTACTAGGTCTACCATGTAAACCTTAAAGGGTTCCTTCTCATCCTCATTTTTCTGCAAGGGTGAGTCAAATACATGCCTAGGTGACTACTCCTTTTCTTCTTGAACATGCTCAACTGTAGTTTTCTTAGGCATTTGTTTAGTTTGTGACCTAGTCAGAGTTTTAGGTATAGACACCTCTTTAGATATATCAAGGGGAAAAATTAGTCTTTCCCTCTTCTTATAGATCTGTGTGATATCTACCTTAGTTTCATTTTCAACCTCTGTTATTTTTCTTGAAGAGCCAACCTTTTGTGGCCTTGGGGGTACCAATGGAGTACCTTGACTCCTAGGTTGACTAGTAGCAGACAAAAGAGAAGTTGATTGCATGAATGCCTCCCAAGGTAGGTTGATCTATGAAATTTGATGTAAAACAATGGCTTCAACCAAGCCATGGTGAAATAGGTTAGATTGGTGATATTACCCTTTGCTTTGTACCTTCTCTGTCATCTTGACAAGACTTTTGCATAGATAGTGAGGTAGATTGAGAGGTTTAATTGCTGTGAAATGCATCAGTAGCCTGATGTGATACTAATATAGTCTTGAAAAACTCCCTTCATAGGTAAATTACTTAATGATCATCTTCATTAGAGGAGCATACATGTCAAGAAATTGTCTAAATGGAAATATGTGTGTAGGAGCATTTTTGTAGTATGGCTTTCAGAAAACCTTGTAATTCTTAATGTCTAAATCCATCCCTTTAAACTATATTTCTCCATGGTTACATATACTTATGGCTGATGTTATGGAATCTGCTGAAATGGTGAATTCAACCCCTGCTATGCTGGCATTATCCCTCCTAAAACTGGTGGAAAAGAGACTTGTCAATTTGGCATGGAAACCTTCCTCTTGAATCCTTTCACAAAAAATAAGGCAGCCCCCATCTACAAAGGATTTATTGATGAAAGGTGAGGCCATGATTTATTGGGTCTGAGTTGGCTCAAACTTGGAAAAATTTCCACCTTTTTTTTACTTTTTCTTCTAATTTTCCATGGTTTCACTCTCTATGGTAAAACCCTAGCTAGGTAGGAAGGTAGGGTAGGTGAAAAACAGGGAAAAGGGGAATTTTGAATTGAGGAAAGGGAATGGAGGGGTTAGGGACTTAGATAATACTTGGGAAAATTATAAGGGGTAATAATGTATGTTAGGGAGTGTAGGGAGGTGGTATTTTGTGAAAAGAATGAGGGGAGGGTATGAAAATGGAAAAACACAGCCCTAGGCTAGGAATCTACCAAAAGCACAATGTATCTAGGGTTTATAGGGAAAATGAAGGAAATGAGGGAAAAGGGTATGGGAAATGTTTATGGGAGGTATGTGAGGTATAGGTGAGGGTGAAACGGTAGAAAATATAGGTGTTTTACCATTGTGTTTAAGAAAACATTCATGGAAACCAAAAGTACAACGAAACCCTAGGAAAGGGATTTTCACTGAAATTTATAAGGAAATGATGCGCAAGAGAGGTGAAAAATGTCCACTTACTTGCCAAGGAGATGTTGAAACTTGTAAAATGTTGAGAAAATCCATTTTGATGCTTTTTTTCCCACCAATTTAAAAATTTAATCTAGGAGCTAGAAGCAAAACGTCCTCAGGCAAAAACGCAGTGTGGGTGAAAATTTGGGCTTAAATATGGAATGGTGAAGTTTCTGAGTGCTGAAATGAAGATTGATGTTGGATAGATGCTAAATGAAGGTGAAATGAGCAATTGGCATGCTTGGATGGTGCTTTGTTGGTTGAAAATTCAGATTTTTCTTGTGATGATAGCATGACATCATATGTCACTTTGAGAAATGAGATGATGTGACTGCAACATGATATTTTGAAATGAAAATGTTACTTTTACCTTTATTGATTTTGTTCCTAAGCTTCTAACTCCCTTTAATGATGACGAAAGTGATGCACATGAATCTTTTTTCTTTTTATGACTAACCTTATAATAAAAAATCAAGTGAAATCCTAGACCACGACCTAAATGATGACATATTAACTGCTCCATGACCCAAGACACCTGAATGATGACATGAACATGATGAGTGATGACAACCATGAGAAAGTGGAGGGAGTATCATGACCTAGACAACCACCAATGACCCTATCAGACATTGAAAGAGTACATTTGATCACTGGTGACTCAGAGACACTAACATTGGCTCCAGTTGGGGATGGCAGCTCCTTTAGGACCTGTCAAGAACACCATAGAATAGCTAGCCTCATCTATTGTGAAATGGAGTCACATTGAGTTGATCCCAAAATTTTACCCCACAACCTTTAAGCCGACTTACTCTAAAACTAAAACCAAACTGCAATCTAGGGTGAAAACTAAATCTACACCTGTTGAAACTGAAGCTGATAACTGAAAACTGAAAACTGACAATCTTGCTGCACACTAAAATGTTGAATGTTGAAAATATGTTTACCTATTAAGCTTATTTATGTACCTATAATTATACTCTAACACCAAATGCTTGACTTCAAGCAGTATAAAATATCTAATATAGCCAATCAAAAATTTGATCCAATACCTTGGCTCCTTCACTGTTTTTAACAAAAAATAGAACCAGAGCTTGTAAGGGCACTAGAAATTGATTGTAATTTTGATCTTCACAACGGAGAGCTATGAGATCATGAAAAACATGGGAGGCAATGGAACCTAATTTGGACTCGGTGGTGAAAAACTCCTCGATATAGATAGCTATGGGATCATGAAAGACATGACCTATTTCTTGATTTTAGAAGTATTCTGCAATTTTATGATCATGTTTGGGTATTCCACATATGCTTTCTTTATCATCATACAGTTTCAGATACAAATCATCATATTTAATTTAAAAAAAATCCTCAATTTCAACATCAAAATGCACCACTATTGTTTCTTTTTTGGGAGGAGGGAGAGTTTCCAAGAACTATTTAGGATCTTGGAAATTAGATGATTGAATTTGAACATCTAAAAGACCAATCTCTTTCTCAAACCTTTCAACAAATAATTCAAAGAAACAGGTTTTACCTTAAGGAGAAAACTTGGTAGATCTCAACCAATGAAGTAAGGTCGTTGAAAAATCTTCATCAATTTGGAAATCCACTAATTGATCCCTGAACCCTTTTATAAGTTCACAATATACATGGTTTTCCACATCCCCTGTCATTTAGTTTTAGTAAGAAACCTGATCAGTGAGAAGTGGAGTCTCCATGAGTCGCAAGTGGTGTCTTTAGATCAACCTGAAACTATATGGAGTCACCAGGTGGATGATTTCAACCTTGTTGTGTTTGATAATTGTCCACCATTAGTAATTAGATCTACAACATGAACAATATTTCCTGAAGAAGATGAAACCTTTTGTTCCCTGGTAATGGCACCAAAGATGTTATCCTCCATAGTTTCCCAAGGTTGAGAAAGGAGACCGAAGGAGGTAACCTCAGACCACTTTCGACTTGGTAGCTAGCCCTACCAAATAAGAGAGGCTATCTCTATAATATCACAACCAACTAAGCGACTGGATGAAGAAATTGATATTAGGCTAGGTAATGAACTCAGTGAGGGTTTGATTTTTAGGGTTTTCTGGATCACACTCGAAGGTCTTGGGAACTAGGTCAGGGTTTCTAATGATTCAGTTTCAGGGATATAATGGGGAAAGGTAGGTATGTTCAATAAAAGTTTTGAGTTCTCATTCTGGTATAGGGTAGAAATACAGAGAGATAAAAATTAGCATAGGGTTTATGAGTTCATTTATCAGAAGAAAAGAGACACAAAATGAGAATCTCATAAAAAACAGAACATACAACCTATGAATTTTGTTTAACACCTCATGAGACAATCACTGAAAGCATGCTAATGGATTAAGGAAAACTAAAAATTAAATATAATGATTAAATAGAAGAAAAAAATTGCTACTGAGGGCATACCACATGAATCCAAAAACTATAGCTGCAGTTGTCTTGTATTTCTGCAAAAATATACTATACACCAGCTCCAAGCCTTTAATTAACGGATATCCAACCTTGAATCTGAGTTCAAAATAGCTACATATAGATAAAAAACCAAATTAACCTCTCTCAGGGGCCGAATCCATCAAGATAGGAGCTAATCACACTAATATATCTAACCAAACCTAAAACTAGGGAGGTTAGGACTAACTCTCCATTAGCCTTTGACTGACTTTACAGGCATTAATGACCATCAAATTTACATCAAATTGTCTTTCAAAAGCTCTATTACAATTAATTACATCATATAAAAGCATAAAATGACAAATTACACCATGAAAACTTGACCTTGATTGTCAAAACTCAAAAAAGTACATTTTTTCAAAAGCGCAATGTGCTTTCTTAGAAGTGCAACGTGTTTGAAAGAAGCGCAATGTGCTGCTTGGAAAGAAATTTTGAGGAGCTTCCCTTGATGATTTTTTTGAACTGAAAGAATCCGAAGATAGAACTGAATGTCTACTAACCTCCTGAACCCTTAGACCTGCAAAATTCATCCTCCATGGCACCCAAAAACTCAATTTCCCACAGCTACTCCAGAAGCACAGCGAGGGGTTTGAAAAGGTGGAATAAGCCTCTTTTTTGACCTATTTTTTGAATTTTTCTCCCAAATGGTGAGCTGACATGGCAAGGGGGGTACATATATGAGATTTAATAATCAATATATATCCAACCATGAAAGTTTTACCTCATTTATATGCTCTGAGAAGAAGAGAAGAGTGACCTCGCTGCGCTTCTGCACACCATTAATTCCAAAAATTGTCAAAAATCCAAAAAACTTCAAATTTTGCCAAAAATTTCAAAATTTTGTTTCCAAATCCTTTCTTTTGAATTCTAAGTCATGGATTATGAAATCAATGATGCATCAGCAAGCAGGTCAAGGTTGTCTCTCTTCTTTAGCTTACTTAGGGTTTTCTTTAGATTTCTCTTCAAATTCCTAACCCTAATCCTGCAAATTTGGTTCTTGGTGAAGTAATGCCTTGCCATGTGTCTTTGTAGCCTGGTGTTTCTACTGGCCTTCTTCAAAAGCATATCCAGGTGTGGATTAACCCTATCAAGCCAAAATTCTTTATCTTGTCCAATTTCAGCTGCAATCATGTCATCAAAATAATCTTGACCTAGGGGAGAAGATAGCTCACTTCCCTGATCTTTTTGTCTAAATAGTCCTCTTGTCATTGGCCTCCTTAGCTTCATTTGAACATCCTTATCCTCAATTTGATCAACATCATTCAATTTCTTACCTTTATCATCCTCTACCACCAAATCTGCCCTAGTTTTTCTTGACAAAAGTTGGTTTATCTTAAGATGGCTATTCTCCTGTTGTAAAAATGAAATCATGAAATTTTCTTTTGAAATATTTACCTTAAGCTCTCTTATTTCTGCTTTTTGCTCTTGTATTATTTGCTCTACTGAATTTTTTTTTCTGATGCTCTACTAGGTTTTCCATGTCAAATTCAAAGGGTGCCTTCTCACCCTCATTTTTCTACAAGGGTGAGTCAAATACATGCGTAGGTGACTGCTCCTTTTCTTCTTGAACATGCTCAACTGTAGTTTTCTTAGCATTTGTCTAGTTTGTGACCTAGTTAGAGTTCTAGGTGTAGACACCTCTTTAGAGATCACTAGGGAAAAAATTAGTATTTTACCCTTCTTATAGGTCTCTAGGATATATGCCTTATTTTTCTTTACAACATCTATTTTTTTTCTTGAATAGCCAACCTATTATGGCCTTGGGGGTGCTAATGGAGTACCTTGACTAGTAGGGTGACTAGTAGCACACAAAATAGAAGTTGATTGTATGAATGCCTCCCAAGGTAGGTTGATCCGTGAAATCTGATGTAAAACAATAACTTTGATCAAGCCATATTGAAAAAGGTTAGCTTGGTGATATTTCGCTTTGCTCTGTACCTTCTCTTTCATATTGACAAGACTTCTGCATAGGTAGTGAGGTAGATTGAGAGGTTTAATTATTGTGAAATGCATCAGTAGCCTAATGTGATACTGATATAGACTTGAAAACTTCCCTTTATAGGTAAAGTACTTCATGATCATCTTCATTAGAGGAGCATACCTGTCAAGAAATTGTCTGAATGGAAAGATGTGCATAGGATCATTTTTGTAGTATGGCTTTCAGAAAACCTTTCAATTCTTAATGTCTAAATCCATCCCTTTATACCAAATTTCTACATGGTTAGGGATACCTATGGCTAAGGCTATGACATTTTCTGAAATGGTGAAGTCAACCGCTGCTATGTTGGCCTTATCCCTCCTAAAACCAGTGGCAAAGAGACTTGTCAATTTGGCATGCCAACCTGCCTCTTGAATCCTTTCACAAAAACTAAGGCAGTCCACATCTGCAAAGGATTTCTTGATGAAAGGTGAGGCCATGATTTCTTGGGTCTGAGTTGGCTAAAACCTGGAAACTTGTCCACCTTTTTTGTATTTTTTCTTCTCATTTTCCATGGTTTCATTCTCCATGGTAAAATCCTAGCTAGGTAGGAAGGTAGGGTAGGGTGAAAAACATGGAAAAAGGGAATTTTGAATTGAGGGAAGGGAATACAGGGCTTAGGGACTTACAAAATTCTTGGGAAAATTCTAAGTGGTAATAGTGTATGTTAGGGAGTGTAGGGAGGTCGAAGTTTGTGAAAATAATAAGCCTGAGGGCGTGGAAAGGGAAAAACACAGCCCTAGGCTAGGAATCTACTAAAAGCACAACATAGCTATGGTTTTTAGGGAAAATGAAGGAAATGAGGGAAAAGGGTATGGGAGATGTTTAGGGGAGGTATGTGAGGTATAGGTGAGGGTGAAAGGGTAGAAAATCTATGTATTTTACCACTCTGATTAAGAAAACATTCATGGAAACCAAAAGCATAGTGAAACCCTAGGAGAGGGATTTTCACTGAAATTTCTAAGGAAAGTGATGCACAAGAGAGGTGAAAAATGTCCACTTACTTTCCAATGAGATGGTAAAGCCTGTAAAATGCTAAGAGAATACATTTTGATGGTTTTTTTCCCTCCAATTTAAAAATAGCATGTAGGAGCTAGAAGTGCAACGTCCTCAGGCAAAAACGCAGCGTGGGATCAAATTTGGACTTAAATATGGAATAGTGAAGTTTTCGAGTGCTGAAATGAAGCTTGATGATGGATAGATGCTCAATGAAGGTGGAATGAGAAATTCTCATGCTTGGATGGTGCTTTTTTGGTTGAAAATTCGATTTTTTTTTGTGATGATAGTGTGACATCATATGTCACTTTGAGAAATGAGATGATGTGACTGCAACATGATCTTTTGAAATGAAAATGTTACCTTTACCTTTATTTCTTTTGTTCCTAAGCTAATAACTCCCATAAATGATGACTCAAGTGATGAACATGACTCTTTTTTCTTTTTATGACTAACCTTATAATGAAAAATCAAGTGAAATCCTAGACCATGACCTAAATGATGACATATTAACCACTCCATGACCCAAGACACCTGAATGATGACATGGCCATGATGAGTGATGATAGCCATGTTGGGAAAAATACTGAGAGGGGGGGGTGAATCAGTATTTACTGCATAATCAAACCTTTTTACTTTTTCATTCCTCAAAACCCATACGCTACTTTACTTCAGTAAACTAGCGTATATACGCGGATCCCCTTTATGAAAATAGCGTATACACAGAGATTTAGATATGTCATTAAATCTTCACCTAAACCATTCCATCATTTATTCATCAGATATTAAATAAGTAGTAAACATGTGCAGTAAGAACAGAATAACCATCACACAAAGCATCACACATGAACACCAGGATTTTTAGGTGGAAACCCAAGTCGGGAGAAAACCACCGCTGCAGTTGCTCAGCCTTCAATATTTTATTATAGAGAAAACATGTTACAACATATGTGCTGGCGCAGACTTGACCAGCACGCAGGCACCCACCTGCGCTCGTTTACCAGCCTCTCCTGGAAGGGAGCTCCAACCCCCTGACTCGTTTACCAGCCTCTCCTGGAAGGGAGCTACGACCCCCTGATCTCGTTTACCAACCTCACCTGGAAGGGAGCTACAACCCCCCGACTGAAGGCTACAACCCTCAGCACCACCTTGGACCACGTTTCATCAATTTTCACACTGGATCCAACAACTTCAATAGAACACTGCGTGTGCCACGTTTTTCATCATATTTCGCATCGGACCCTTCCATACTAAGCAATACATACATCACTACCGTATACTTATCACCACAGATCATATAGCATAAATACAAATATAATCGCACGTATATTTCATACCCCTTTCTTCAAGAAATCCTAGTTTGCATACGCGCTTCCCTTTATATCGATGTCGCGTATATACGCGCTTCCGTCCACACAAAAACCAGTAGCAGATAATTCTTTGGGTTGAGTGTATTTTTCAATTGCGCATACGCGTCTTTTCACTTCATCGGTTACAGAGAGCGTCTTCCAAGGCTAAGTAGCGTATAGATCTTCATCATTACAGAAAAGATACTTCTTCGTATCGATATTCAAGCTCAGATCTACCCTTTTACTTACGTATACCGCCGAGATGCTCGCCTCATCTCAGATCTAATCACTCCATAAACAGATCTGTGCGTATACAAGTACATTTCGATTCAGAAGTCCCGCTTCATCATTTCTTCATAAGTGCACCATAGATTCTTCAGACCTATCAACAAACCTTTACCCTTTCCATACAGATATACTTCATAGAGAAGTATTCATTCAAGTTCGTACATCTTGCTCCCACACACATGATTTGCACAATGAATTTCTTTCTCCATATATGTTTACCCTTTGTCAATACCATGAGCCCCTTTTTCAATACCATGGGCCAAAGCAATACCATGAGCCCAAAACAAATCTCTCGGACGGGTCAATAGCGATCATTACCCAATACAATGGGTCAATACCATGGTGGTTACCCTTGGTTTTGCACTTTTTGAGCGTCAGCCCATACGCGACTTGGCACGTTCTTTCGCGCGGCATACGCGATCTCCCCAAAGCCAATCCGCGTATACCAAGAGACATACTCTTTTTCATCATACTTTGAAAGTACATTCGAATTCTTTCTTCATTGCCTTTTGTTCTCACCGTAGATACATCATAATTTAGTTATCGTGAACATATTCTCTGTTGCACACCTTCATCAAGTAAGTTGTCATCATCTTCATCAAGTGGGTTTCCTTTCAAGTACAACACTCAACATCATATCATCAACAATCATCATATCACTTCAGATTTACATCATTTAACAAGTCCATCAAGTCAAGCATAACTTCATCAGGTGGAGTGCCATCAGGGACAATACATGTCAACAGTCGCATGTCTTCATCTTCATTCGTGGGTTGCCATCAAGGACAACACTCTGCATCATATTTCCAACAATCTCCCCCTTTGGACTTGATGGCAACCATGATGGTGTTTGGTTACCACAACAGATAGATACATTAAGAATACAATGACACCATGTCATTCTCCTTATTTTCCATGTCACTCTCTCCATTTTTGGCATCATTCAAACACCATGACACTCTCCCCCTTTGACATCAAGGGCAAAGGGCAAATCATTATCTTCATTCACACACCATGTCACTCTCCCACTTTGACATCAAGGGCAACGGACAAAACCAACACACTCCCCCTTTTCTCCTCATGTGGAAGAAACATTCTGCAGATCTGATATGTGCTGAAGTGGCCAAGCTCCCCCTGAGTCATGCTGAATCTTCAAACATATTTGTCAATGAAGTACATGACTCTATGAAGTTCCTATCACCAATGACTCATACTTACATCAAATATCCAACCAAGTGGATTTACATATGAGACTCAAGTACCCAACCAGGTGGGTTTACAAATTTGACTCAGCTACCCAACCAAGTGGGTTTACAAACATGACTCAGCTACCCAACCAAGTGGGTTTACAAATTGACAAGTCCTTACATGACTGAATATTACAATTTTACAACATGGGTCTTAACCAGACCTTTTCATCAAAGTACAAATATGAATTTTCATAATTAATACCAAAAAGACCTCAAGAGAGATCATATATCAGAACCACCATAATGCCAGCAATGCATTATACTCAGCAAAACTAATGCTCCCCCTGAATCTGTGCAACCAAGCAATCTTTCCAAATGACTAAGGCTCCCCCTTAGTTTGTGCATCCTGAAAACTTCCACCAACAAATCATCAAGGCATCTTCATCAAAACATTAGAAACAAAATTATGAGAACTGGAACACCACCAGAGATACCAAACAGTATCAGAGATACCAAACAGCACTGCAGCTGTGCTGAAGAGAGCTGAACCAACCAAAAAATTCCAGCAACCAAACATACGCGGTTTTATGTGCATGAACTCGCGTACATACGCGACTGTGTTTCAGGAAACCCGCGTATCCCAAGACATCTTCTAAATTTCAACCAGATCTGATTCTTTGTAAGGCAAAGACAATGTTCAGCTTCTTTCTGAGACATTTGAATGCTTCCCTAGACTACACATAGATAGAATAGTGTAGTTATGTCTTCAAGCGTCATCCAACGGTTGTAGCATCAGCACAATAGTAACCAAGCCTTCAGATTCTTTGCAGCATTAATACAATCTTTCCAAGAAAGATTCTCATATCAGAACAACATCTTCACATAGGTGTCAAGCAATCATCCATGTGGTCCAACATCACCATGATCTTCAAGATTTAACATGAAGTAACATATGTAGGCAAAAGATCTCTCAACCATAGTAACACACTCTGCATAATTTTTTATGAATCAAATGACATCCAACTCATCCATGTGTGAGTACAAAAGATACTTATCAGCAACCAGGGCTCAAAATCTCATCATAATAAACCATGTACCAAGTCATCATCATTTGAGCATGAGTATCACAAAAACCAAAGAATAAGCAGTCATATCGCCAACAATGCAATCATCAGTATTCAACCTGCTGCTCCTCCTAAACCAGTGCTCTTCCTTAACTTGTGCAATCTGAAACACCTTCAACAGCAAGTCATCAGCAACAATCTCTGCATGATCTGTCCTTGTCTCTGAATTATGAGATTTTCATCTCAGCAACGAATACTCATCAAGCATACATGACTCATCCATAAACTTCAACATAAGACATCAAGTATCATTTCATTATCATGAGTATAACCAGAATAATGCTAACAATACAATCATCAGTAGTCAGACTGATGCTCCCCCTGGACCTCTGCTCCAGATCTTCAGCTAGCATATAAATTCTCTTATTATCAATGCATACGCGACTGTGTCTGATTAAACTCGCGTGTATACGCGACTTTTGTTAATATAACCCGCGTATGGAAGGTGAAGCATAGAAAATTTTCATCTTCCTTCATTTCCTCCTGAGCTTGTACCTCCTGTACCTGTCCTTTCCACATCAGATGCATTGTCAGAAGTAAACATAACCAGAATATTCAAATCAACCATGAGAGACATCATACATTGTTCCCCCTGTGACGATACATTACTAAATCTCATAATGTATCCCACATCATTCCTGCAGTCAATCAGAGAAGTAAGCTTCAGAAGCGGATGACTGCAGTAGGGTCAGAATTCCCTACGTTTCTGATTGGTCTTCCTTCTTTTTCCAAATTTGTTTGAGCTTTCCAACTGTGTGCTGAAAATTGTCCACTTTCCCAGATCTGTTCATCCTGCATTCTTTTTCTACATGTCCATACTTGTTACAAGCATAACATCTCATGTGGTCAGAGAAATAAACATAAGAATCATAATGAGTATTTCTAATCTTCCTCCTTTTACACTCAGCTGCTTTATGTCCATACTTGTTACATGAAAAACAATATCCCTTGAAGAAACCAGAGTACCTTTTTATGTAGGATCTCTTTGTTTGAGGCTGAAATGATCTGCTCCTGCAATTTGTTGCAACATGCCAATAATTATGACATTTAAAGCATTCAACGTTCTTGAATAAATTCCTTTGAGAGTTCATGATTTTTGTTTGAGCTTTTGTCTCTTTCAACCCTTCCGGTTTTGCATTGACATCCTCTGAATTTTTGGCACTTCCTTGTGAGCTAGATTCTCCTTTAACAGTTTCATGAAAACCAAGACCAAGTTTGATAGCAGGAGGCCTTTGATTACTCAGAATATTGTCCAGAATATTAGTACTATCTTGAAACCTCAAAAGTTTAACCTTTTCTTCTAATTTACCTTTGAGAATGTTTACCTCAACCTCCAAGGCTTGACATTGCTTTGTCATGCTTTCTTCTTTCTTTCTTCCATATTCTACTTGATCCTTCATATTTAGAATCTCTTCTTTCAACCAATTTTCGTTTTCTTCACATGTTTGTTCCAGCTCTTCATTCTTCTTGTTTGATTTTTCCAGAACCCTTTTGAGAGAGATGATTTCTGCTTCAAGGCCTTCATTCTTCTTATTTGATTTGTCCAGGTCTTCTTTGAGGGAAATAATTTCTGCTTCAAGTCCTTCCTTTTCTAACGATTGTAGAGGTTCCTCATTTTTCTCACTTGATGCTTCTAGATCTGCTTGTAGAGAGATGATTGCAGCTTCAAGTCCTTCATTCTTCTTGCTTGATTTTTCAAGATCTGCTTCTAGTTCTTTAATTCGATTGGATGCATAAGTATGAAACCTTTGATACTTGTCCACCTATCCATTCAACATTTCTATTTGATCTTTCATTTGAGAGGTCATATCTTTGTTGATAGTTTCTTGTTTATTAGTTGAACTTTGTAGTTCTTCAACTTTAGTCTTGAGAGCTTCTTGTAGATCCACAACTTTACTTTTGGTATCTTCACTATTGTTTGCACAAAGAAGAGTATTACAAGTGGCCTTCTTCTTTTCCTTCTTTGCCATGAGAGCTTGTAGATCTTCGTCAGAATCTGTTTCATCTTCTTCAATTTTTGCTATACATGATTTATGAGGTATCTCCTTTCCTTGAGTAACCTTCTTCTTTTGCTTCTTAGCCATGAGCACCTTCAGATCTTGGTCAGAATCTTCTTCATCTTCACTGGACACTTCATCATCATCTTCTTTTGCATAATAACTCTTTCTCTTTTGAAATTGTTTCCCTTTACCATGTTTTTCTCTATAAGGACATTTAGCAGCATAGTGACCAACTTTTCCACTCTCAAAACATTTGAAGGGAAGCTTACATTTGAACCTTCCAGTACCTAGTTGGAGCTTTCTCACGAAATTCGCTTCTTCTTCATCGGATATATAGCTGGATTCTTTGACAACTTCCTTTTCTTTTCCTCTTGTAGATGCCTTAAAAGCAGCTTCTCTTATTTGAGAAGGACCTCCTTGTCTCATTTCAAAATCAGTCAGAGTACCATGTAATTGAACAATAGTAAGAGTTTGCAGATCTTGCCTTTCTTCAATAGCTGAAACTTTAGAGTCAAATTTTGAAGTCAAAGATCTTAAGACCTTTTCCACCAGAGTGTTATCAGATATGGTTTCACCCAAATTTCTCATTCGATTTACAATATCATCCAGACGAAGAAAGAAACTGGCAACACTCTCATCGCTATGCATCTTCAAATTTTCATATTCAATTCTAAGAGTTTGGAGTTTTGCACTTTTTACCTTTGTGTCTCCTTCATAGCTTAGAATAATTTTGTCCCATATTTCTTTTTCTGAATGTAGCTGCATTACTTTAGAAAATTCTGATTCAGACATGCTTCCTAACAAGACATTCACTGCTTTGGCATTGATTTCATACTTCTTCCTTTCTGCTGCATCAGTAGGAATACTTGCTGGGTATTGATAACCTTCTTGCACGATTGCCCATACATCTGCACCAAGACTTTGCAGATATGCTTTTGTACGTACCTTCCAGAATATCAGATTGCTTCCATCACTCCTTCTTGACTTCCCATTGCAACGGATCTCCTTCAAGCGATCAAGCTTCTGCAGAAGGACCACGCTCTGATACCAATTGTTGGGAAAAATACTGAGAGGGGGGGGTGAATCAGTATTTACTGCATAATCAAACCTTTTTACTTTTTCATTCCTCAAAACCCATACGCTACTTTACTTCAGTAAACTAGCGTATATACGCGGATCCCCTTTATGAAAATAGCGTATACACAGAGATTTAGATATGTCATTAAATCTTCACTTAAACCATTCCATCATTTATTCATCAGATATTAAATAAGTAGTAAACATGTGCAGTAAGAACAGAATAACCATCACACAAAGCATCACACATGAACACCAGGATTTTTAGGTGGAAATCCAAGTCGGGAGAAAACCACCGTTGCAGTTGCTCAGCCTTCAATATTTTATTATAGAGAAAACATCTTACAACATATGTGCTGGTGCAGACTCCTACCAGCACGCAGGCACCCACCTGCGCTCGTTTACCAGCCTCTCCTGGAAGGGAGCTCCAACCCCCTGACTCGTTTACCAGCCTCTCCTGGAAGGGAGCTACGACCCCCTACACTCGTTTACCAGCCTCACCTGGAAGGGAGCTACAACCCCCTGACTGAAGGCTACAACCTTCAGCACCACCTTGGACCACGTTTCATCAATTTTCACACTGGATCCAACAAATTCAATAGAACAACACTTGCAGGCCACATTTCATCATATTTTCATACTGGACCCTTTCCATACTTTTAAGCACAAGCATACATCACCAACAGATACTTATCAACACAGATCAGATAGCAGAAACACAGCAGAACAGATCAGATATTTCATACCCCTTTCTTCAGCAAACCCTAGTTTGCATACGCGCTTTTTCTTCACTGATGTCGCGTATATACGCGCTTCCGTCCACACAAACCAGCGTATACCTCAGTGTATATTTTATTGCGCATACGCGCTTTCTCTTCGCTGAAGCTGCGTATATACGCGCTTCCTTCGCGGCGAAGTAGCGTATAGATCTTCAATCATTACAGAGCAGCATACTTCATCAGATCAGATATTCAGTTCAGATCTAACCCTTTACTTCAGACAGATGTTCGCCTAGATGTTCGCCTCATCACAGATCTAGGCCTTCCATAAATAGATCTAGCAAATACAAGTACATTTCAGATCTAGAAGTCCCGCTTCATCATTTCTTCATAAGTGCATCATAGATTCAGATCTATCAACAAACCTTTACCCTTTCCATACAGATATACTTCATAGAGAAGTATTTATTCAAGTTCAGACATCTTGCTCCCACACTCATCCTTTGCACAATGAATTTCTTCTCCTTATATATGATTACCCTTTGTCAATACCATGAGCCTCTTTTTCAATACCACGGGCACCAATACCATGAGCCTTCAATACCATGGGCGCCTTCTTCAATACCATGAGCCTTCAATACCACGGGCCCCTAGATTTTCACTTTTTGAGCGCTTTAGCCCATACGCGACTTGGCACGTTCTTTTCCGCGTGCATACGCGATTTCCCCTAGTCCAATCCGCGTATACCAAGAGACATGCTCTTTTTCATCATTCTCTGAGTACATTCTGAAATCCTTTCTTCATTGCCTACTGTAAATACTGTAGATACATCAGATTTCCTTCATCAAGGACATATTCTATCAAACACACCTTCATCAAGTAAGTTGTCATCATCTTCATCAAGTGGGTTTCCTTTCAAGTACAACACTCAACATCATATCATCAACAATCATCATATCACTTCAGATTTACATCATTTAACAAGTCCATCAAGTCAAGCATAACTTCATCAGGTGGAGTGCCATCAGGGACAATACATGTCAACAGTCGCATGTCTTCATCTTCATTCGTGGGTTGCCATCAAGGACAACACTCTGCATCATATTTCCAACAATCTCCCCCTTTGGACTTGATGGCAACCATGATGGTGTTTGGTTACCACAACAGATAGATACATTAAGAATACAATGACACCATGTCATTCTCCTTATTTTCCATGTCACTCTCTCCATTTTTGGCATCATTCAAACACCATGACACTCTCCCCCTTTGACATCAAGGGCAAAGGGCAAATCATTATCTTCATTCACACACCATGTCACTCTCCCACTTTGACATCAAGGGCAACGGACAAAACCAACACACTTACCCTTTTCTCCTCATGTGGAAGAAACATTCTGCAGATCTGATATGTGTTGAAGTGGCCAAGCTCCCCCTGAGTTCATGCTGAATCTTCAAACATATTTGTCAATGAAGTACATGACTCTATGAAGTTCCTATCACCAATGACTCATACTTACATCAAATATCCAACCAAGTGGATTTACATATGAGACTCAAGTACCCAACCAGGTGGGTTTACAAATTTGACTCAGCTACCCAACCAAGTGGGTTTACAAACATGACTCAGCTACCCAACCAAGTGGGTTTACAAATTGACAAGTCCTTACATGACTGAATATTACAATTTTACAACATGGGTCTTAACCAGACCTTTTCATCAAAGTACAAATATGAATTTTCATAATTAATACCAAAAAGACCTCAAGAGAGATCATATATCAGAACCACCATAATGCCAGCAATGCATTATACTCAGGAAAACTAATGCTCCCCCTGAATCTGTGCAACCAAGCAATCTTTCCAAATGACTAAGGCTCCCCCTTAGTTTGTGCATCCTGAAAACTTCCACCAACAAATCATCAAGGCATCTTCATCAAAACATTAGAAACAAAATTATGAGAACTGGAACACCACCAGAGATACCAAACAGTATCAGAGATACCAAACAGCACTGCAGCTGTGCTGAAGAGAGCTGAACCAACCAAAAAATTCCAGCAACCAAACATACGCGGTTTTATGTGCATGAACTCGCGTACATACGCGACTGTGTTTCAGGAAACCCGCGTATCCCAAGACATCTTCTAAATTTCAACCAGATCTGATTCTTTGTAAGGCAAAGACAATGTTCAGCTTCTTTCTGAGACATTTGAATGCTTCCCTAGACTACACATAGATAGAATAGTGTAGTTATGTCTTCAAGCGTCATCCAACGGTTGTAGCATCAGCACAATAGTAACCAAGCCTTCAGATTCTTTGCAGCATTAATACAATCTTTCCAAGAAAGATTCTCATATCAGAACAACATCTTCACATAGGTGTCAAGCAATCATCCATGTGGTCCAACATCACCATGATCTTCAAGATTTAACATAAAGTAACATATGTAGGCAAAAGATCTCTCAACCATAGTAACACATTCTGCATGATTTATTTCTGAATCAAATGACATCCAACTCATCCATGTGGGAGTACAAAAGATACTTATCAGCAACCAGGGCTCAAAAACTCATCATAATGAACCATGTACCAGGTCATCTTCATTTGAGCATGAGTATCACAAAAACCAGAGAATAAGCAATCATATTGCCAACAATGAAATCATTAGTATTCAACCTGCTGCTCCCCCTAAACCAGTGCTCTTCCTTAACTTGTGCAATCTGAAACACCTTCAACAGCAAACAATCTCTGCATGATCTGTCCTTCTCTCTGAATTATAAGATTTCAATGAATACTCTTCATCAACAAGCAAACAAGACTCAACCATAACCTTCAACATAGGAAACCAAGTATCATGTCATCATAATCATGAATATAACCAGAATAATGCTAACAGTGCAATCATCAGTAGTCAGACTGATGCTCCCCCTGAACCTCTGCTCCAGATATTCAGTTATCATATGAATTCTCTTATCCTCAATGCATACGCGACAGTGTCTGATTAAACTCACGTGTATACGCGACTTTTGTTAATATAACCCACGTATGGAAAGTGAAGCATAGAAAATTTCCATCTTCCTTCATTTCCTCCTGAGTTTGTACCTCCTGTACCTGTCCTTTCCACATCAGATGCACTGTCAGAAATACATATAACCAGAATAATCAAATCAACCATGAGAGTCATCATGCATTGCTCCCCTTGTGATGATACATTACTAAATCTCATAATGTATCCCACATCATTCCTGCAGTCAATAAGAAAAGTCAGCTTCAGAAGCGGATGACTGCAGTAGGGTCAGAATTCCCTACGTTTCTGATTGGTCCTCCTTCCTTTTCCAAATTTGCTTGAACTTCCTAACAGTGTGCTGAAAATTGTCCACTTTCTCAGATCTGTTCAACCTGCATTCTTTTTCTACATGTCCATACTTGTTACAAGAATAACATCTCATGTGTCCAGAGAAATAAGCATAAGAATCATAATGAGTATTTCTAATCTTCCTCTTTTTACAATCAGCTGCTTTATGTCCATACTTGTTACATGAAAAACAATATCCCTTGAAGAAACCAGAGTACCTTTCTATGTAGGAACTATTTGTTTGAGGCTGAAATGATCTGCTCCTGCAATTTGCTGCAACATGCCCATAATTATGACATTTAAAGCATTCAACGTTCTTGAATAAATTCCTTTGAGAGTTCATGATTGTTGTTTGAGCTTTTGTCTCTTTCAACACTTCCAGTTTTGTATTGACATCCTCTGAATTTTTGGCACTTCCTTGTGAGCTAGATTCTCCTTTAACAGTTTCATGAAAACCAAGACCAAGTTTGATAGCAGGAGATCTTTGATTACTCAGAATATTGTCCAGAATATTAGTACTATCTTGAAACCTCAAAAGTTTAACCTTTTCTTCTAATTTACCTTTGAGAATGTTTACCTCAACCTCCAAGGCTTGACATTGCTTTGTCATGCTTTCTTCTTTCTTTCTTCCGTCTTCTACTTGATCCTTCAGATTTAGAATCTCTTCTTTCAACCAATTTTCGTTTTCTTCACATGTTTGTTCCAGCTCTTCATTCTTCTTGTTTGATTTTTTCAGAATCCTTTTGAGAGAGATGATTTCTGCTTCAAGGCCTTCATTCTTCTTATTTGATTTGTCCAGGTCTTCTTTGAGGGAAATGATTTCTGCTTCAAGTCCTTCCTTTTCAAATGATTGTAGAGGTTCCTCATTTTTCTCACTTGATGCTTCTAGATCTGTTTGTAGAGAGATGATTGCAGCTTCAAGTCCTTCATTCTTCTTGCTTGATTTTTCAAGATCTACTTCTAGTTCTTTAATTCGATTGGATGCATAAGTATGAAACCTTTGATACTTGTCCACCTGTCCATTCAACATTTCTATTTGATCTTTCATTTGAGAGGTCATATCTTTGTAGATAGTTTCTTGTTTATTAGTTGAACTTTGTAGTTCTTCAACTTTAGTCTTGAGAGCTTCTTGTAGATCCACAACTTTACTTTCGCTATCTTCACTATTGTTTGCACAAAGAAGAGTATTACAAGTGGCCTTCTTCTTTTCCTTCTTTGCCATGAGTATTTGTAGAGCTTCGTCAGAAACTTCTGGTTCATCTTCTTCAATTTTTTCTATACATGATTTCTGAGGTATCTCCTTGTTTCAAGTAGGCTTCTTCTTTTGCTTCTTTGCCATGAGCACTTTCAGATCATGGTCAGAATCTTCTTCATCTTCACTGGACACTTCATCATCATCTTCTTTTGCATAATAACTCTTTCTCTTTTCAAATTGTTTCTCTTTACCATGTTTTTCTCTATAAGGACATTTAGCAGCATAGTGACCAACTTTTCCACACTCAAAACATTTGAAGGGAAGCTTACCTTTGAACCTTCCAGTACCTAGTTGGAGCTTTCTCACGAAATTCGCTTCTTCTTCATCGGATATATAGTTGGATTCTTTGACAACTTCCTTTTCCTTTCCTTTTGTAGATGCCTTAAAAGCAGCTTCTCTTATTTGAGAAGGACCTCCTTGTCTCATTTCAAAAGCAGTCAGAGTACCATGTAATTAAACAATAGTAAGCGTTTGCAGATCTTGCCTTTCTTCAATAGCTGAAACTTTAGAGTCAAATTTTGAAGTCAAGGATCTTAAGACCTTTTCCACCAGAGTAGTATCAGTTATGGTTTCACCCAAATTTCTCATTCGATTTACAATATCATCCAGACGAAGAAAGAAACCGGCAACACTCTCATCACTATGCATCTTCAAATTTTCATATTCAATTCTAAGAGTTTGGAGTTTTGCACTTTTTACCTTTGTGTCTCCTTCATAGCTTAGAATGATTTTGTCCCATATGTCTTTTGCCGAATGTAGCTGCATCACTTTAGCAAATTCTGATTCAGACATGCTTCCCAATAAGACATTCAATGCTTTGGCATTGATTTCATACTTCTTTCTTTCAGCTGCATCAGTAGGAATATCTGCCGGGTATTGATAACCTTCTTGCACGATTGCCCATACATCTGCACCAAGACTTTGCAGATATGCTTTTGTTCGTACCTTCCAGAAAATCAGATTGCTTCCATTGAATAGAGGTGGCTTTATAGACATCACTCCTTCTTGACTTCCCATTGCAACGGATCTCCTTCAAGCGATCAAGCTTCTGCAGAAGGACCACGCTCTGATACCAATTGTTGGGAAAAATACTGAGAGGGGGGGGTGAATCAGTATTTACTGCATAATCAAACCTTTTTACTTTTTCATTCCTCAAAACCCATACGCTACTTTACTTCAGTAAACTAGCGTATATACGCGGATCCCCTTTATGAAAATAGCATATACACAGAGATTTAGATATGTCATTAAATCTTCACTTAAACCATTCCATCATTTATTCATCAGATATTAAATAATTAGTAAACATGTGCAGTAAGAACAGAATAACCATCACACAAAGCATCACACATGAACACCAGGAATTTTAGGTGGAAACCCAAGTCGGGAGAAAACCACCGCTGCAGTTGCTCAGCCTTCAATATTTTATTATAGAGAAAACATGTTACAACATATGTGCTGGCGCAGACTTGACCAGCACGCAGGCACCCACCTGCGCTCGTTTACCAGCCTCTCCTGGAAGGGAGCTCCAACCCCCCTGACTCGTTTACCAGCCTCTCCTGGAAGGGAGCTACGACCCCCCGATCTCGTTTACCAGCCTCACCTGGAAGGGAGCTACAACCCCGTGACTGAAGGCTACAACCTTCAGCACCACCTTGGACCACGTTTCATCAATTTTCACACTGGATCCAACAACTTCAATAGAACACCACTTGCAGGCCGCATTTCATCATATTTTCAGACTGGACCCTTTCCATACTTTTTAAGCACAAACATACATCACCAACAGATACATATCAACACAGATCAGATAGCAGAAACACAGCAGAACAGATCAGATATTTCATACCCCTTGCTTCAGCAAACCCTAGTTTGCATACGCGCTTTCCCTTTACCGATGTCGCGTATATACGCGCTTTCGTCCACATCAACCAGCGTATACCTCAGTACATATTTCATTGCGCATACGCGCTTTCACTTCATCGAAGCTGCGTATATACGCGCTTCCTCCGCGGCGAAGTAGCGTATAGATCTTCAATCATTATGGAGCAGCATACTTCTTCAGAACAGATATTCGGTTCAGATTCAACCCTTTACTTCAGACAGATGTTCGCCTCATCTCAGATCTAATCACTCCATAAACAGATCTAGCAGATACAAGTACATTTCAGATCTAAATATCCCACTTCATCATTTCTTCATAAGTGCTTCATAGATTCAGATCTATCATCAAACCTTTACCCTTTCCATACAGATATACTTCACAGAGAAGTATTCATTCAATCTCAGACATCTTTCACCCACACTCATCATTTTCACAATGAAATTCTTCTCCTTATATATGTTTACCCTTTGTCAATACCATGAGCCCCTTTTTCAATACCATGGGCCAAAGCAATACCATGAGCCCAAAACAACCTGGACGGGGTCAATTAGGCGGATCATTACCCAATACAATGGGTCAATACCATGGTGGTTACCCTTGGTTTTGCACTTTTTGAGCGCTTTAGCCCATACGCAACTTGGCACGTTCTTTTCCGCGTGCATACGTGATCTCCCCTAGGCCAATCCGCGTATACCAAGAGACATACTCTTTTTCATCATACTTTGAGTACATTCTGAATTCCTTTCTTCATTGCCTTTTGTTCTCACTGTAGATACATCATAATTTCTTTATCAGGAACATATTCTCTTAAGCACAACTTCATCAAGTAAGTTGTCATCATCTTCATCAAGAGGGTTGCCTTTCAAGTACAACACTCAATCATCATATCATCAACAAACATCATATCACTTCAGATTTACATCATTTACTAAGTCCATCAAGTCAAGAATAACTTCATCAGGTGGTTTTCCATCAAGGACAATACATGTCAAGAGTCGCATGTCTTCATCTTCATTCAGTGGGTTGCCATCAAGGACAACATCCTGCATCATATTTCCAACAAGCCATC